>CM053029.1:197732521-198140021 GCA_028564925.1 Lithobates sylvaticus
CCCCGACTGTCCTCAGTGTCTTCCTCCAGCGTCGTGTCCTCCTCAGCCCCCCTCTGTGTGTCCACATCCCCCTCCGCTATGTCTTCCTCCTCCTCCCCCCCTCCTCCCCCACAGCCTGTTCAGCAACCTACCAGAACACCTTGGTCAGTGCCGAAATGCGCAGGGTTCTATTTACACAGGGTCTAGTGCCAAATGATCATGTTACAGGCAAAACCCAGACAAAATCCAACTTCATCATAGTGGGGCCCACATACCATCCATCTAAGTGTCCTAGCCATAAGAATGGATTCGGCCAACGGAACTCCGTTGTACTTCAGTGGCCATCACCTTAAACACACTGGCAAAAAAACACAGGAGGAGTTTCCTGAGTGGGAGGGGTTATATAGGGGAGCAATTTCTGTCTGATTAATCTGCCAGTGTCCACTCACCTATAGGTGGCACATCACCCAAATTGTCATAATTATGGCCTGTTCTGTGTCCCGTGATGAACAAAAATATATAAAATATATATCTTGAGTCTACAACTTGAAATTAATCACTTCCTCCCACTAAAATAAAGGAGTTAAAAAATAAAAAATAAAATAAAAATACTGGAATACTGTGCTGATCACTTAATTTTTCACACGACTTAAAATACCAATGACCTTGCATATGCTGCCTGTTATGCGCCACCAAAGAAGGTGGCTGATCACGCAACTAAACATACTGTCTGCGAGTAACCAGTCAATAAATCAATGCGACAATTAAACAAGAACACATACACACAAATACTTTTTTCAGGGAATCTGTAATTATAAGCTTAAAAAGAAAAGAACACAGCATTGATTTTGTGAGTAACCCCTCACTCCAGCCAACAGCAGTAATTTAATACTGAAAACTGTACAAGCTAACCCACAGGCCTAAACTCAACAGGCTCTTTAACAAGAACGGGCATAGGAAAGAAAGATCTCAGTGATTAGATGTGCAGACAATAAATTTCACTAATTCCTTTCCATGTAAGACACATTACAGCATTTCTTCATATATATGATGTTAAGTAAAGATGCGTTCAAAACATATATATTATTTTAATTGTTTACTTTTATCAAGTTACAAAACGCAAAGTGAGCGAACATAAGAAAAAATAAATAAAAATCTATATTTTGGTGTGTCTACCCCTTTGGCTTAAAACCAGCATCAAATTCCTCCAAGTACACTTGCAGATACTTATCCATAATGCCATACCTTCAGGGAGGCGCGCGATTGGCCCCAAATTTATTCTGAACAAGGAGTCCTGGAAGTGATGGTTTGGCCCCACAGAGCCCTGATCTCAACATCATGGAGTCCGACTGGGATTACATGAAGAGACAGAAGGATTTGAGGCAGCCTACATACACAGAAGATCTCTGGTTAGTTCTCAAAGATGTTTGGAACAACCTACCGGTCGAGTTCCTTCAAAAACCTGTGTGCACAAGCACCGTGTGTACCTAGAAGAATTAATGCTGGTTTGAAGGTAAAGGGTAGTCACACCACATATTGGTTGGATTTAAATTTTTCTTATGTGCGCTCACTTTGAGTTTTGTAAAATTGATAAAAGTATTATTATAATTAAAATACATATGTTTGAAAGAGTCTTTACTTTACAGCATTTCATATGATGTTATGGGTCTTACATGGAAAGGAATTCATGAAATTCACTGTCTGCACATCTAAATCACTGAGATCCTTGAGGCTTTCCTATGCCCGTTCTGGTGCCTGTCATCTGCACATTCATGATGCAAATCTATTGGATTGAGATCTGGTGACTGTGGAGACCATTGGAGTACAGGGAACTTATTGTCATGTTAAAAAAACCAATGGTGAGATGATTTTAGCTTTGTAATATGGTGCATTATCCTGCTGGAAGGAGCCATCAGATGATGGGTACACTGTAGTCATAAAGGGATGGACATGGTCAGCATCAATACTCATTTAGGCTATGGCGTTTAAACGATGCTCAGTTGATACTAAGCGGCACAAAGTGTGCCAAGAAAATATATATTTATATATGTATACCCCAGAGATGGTTGTGCATGAAAAGCCCAGTGGATCAGCAGTTTTTGAAATACTCAGACCAGCCCGTCTGGCACCAACAACCATGCCATGTTCAAAGTCACTTAAATCCCCTTTCTTCCCCATACTGATGCTCGGTTTGAATGTCAGCAAATCGTCCTTATCACGTCTAGATGCCTAAATGCATTGAATTGCTGCCATGTGATTGGCTTATTAGCAATTTGTTTTACCAAGCAATTGAACAGGTGTACCTAAAGTGTCGCAGTCCTGCTTAAAAAAAAATAAAAAATAAAAAAAAATAAAAAAAATAAAAAAAATCGCTGATCACTGCCATCACTAGTAAAAATTTAAAACTAACAACAAAAATGCCATAAATTTATCCCCCATTTTGTAGACGCTATAACTTTTGCTCAAACCAACCAATATATGCTTATTGCAATTTATTTTACCAAAAATATGTAGAATACGTATTGGCTTAAACTGATGAAGAAATATGTTTTTTTACAGGGATATTTATTATAGCAAAAAGTAAAAAATATTGTTTTTTTTTTCCAAAATTGGCAGTCTTTTTTTGTTTATAGCGCAAAAAATAAAAAACGCAGAGGTGATTAGCTCTATTTGTGTGAAAAAAAGGACACCAATTTTGTTTGGGTAAAACGTTGCACGACCGTGCAACCAAAGTGACGCAAAAAATGGCCTGGTCATTAAGGGGGTGAATCCTGAGGCTGAAGTGGTTAAAGTGGAAAATTAACTATCCTCCCCTGCTGCATAAACCTAAAGAATATGTAAACCCAACATCTTCATATTTTTTTATATGTGCCTGCTATACCATGTACTTGTATGAAAAATAATCCTGTTATATTTGTATTGCTTCCTTTGTGTGAAATACCTGCTGTTCCTGACAATCTCTCTGCATTCCCATTAAAAACAGACCACATGGGGCGTGGCCTAGGCATGGCGGCGTAAAGACGCATTTCCCCAGGGCTCCCGGCCAGTGAATCCCAAGCGGCACAATACCCCACATTACCGGCACTTACCGGCACCGACCTGTCTCCCAGACCTCCGGGGAACTTCAAGAGCCAGCCGCCCGCTCCGGAGCCCGTCATGGACCGCTACCTCCGCTCTCTGCAGCCGGCGGCCTCCACACCAGCAACCGCCAAGATGGCGCCGGCCCGCCATACAATTCACACAGCGGAGGTACACAGCGCGGCTGAGCCTTCCCCTCAGACGGCGGACGATCATACCATGCCGCCCTTCTCACCACCCAGCGACCTCTCACCCTGCCTTCCCAGATCGCTGGCAGCCTCACCTGACAGAGATGGCAGCCTGCACCCAGCGTCACCCTCAGCTCTCATCCCACCCAGCGCTCTGTATTAAAGCCCAGAAGCGATGGAGGAACAGAGGCATCTTCCCACACATCCGAGCACAGTGAGTACTCTCTAGAGCACACAGCAATCACAGGTTACCCCTCTCCATGCATCCTCTGAACAAAGACTGTGGGATTTCCTGCAGCAATTACCCACCAGATCTGACCTGGAGTCAATTGTTCAGAGAATGGAGACAGCCATGAAGAGTGAGATACAATCCATCAGGCAGGATACAGCTGTCCTGGACTCCCGCATTACTGTTGTAGAGCAAGAACAGGTTAAACATTCACAATCTGTGCAAGCACTGCAGACTTCTCAATCCGAACTGACTGACCAGATCATTCAGCTGCACCTTCTCCAAGACGACTTGGAGAATCGCAGCCGCAGGCAGAACATCAGGCTGAGGGGAATGCCCGAAAGCGTGCCAAATACAGAATTACGCGCGACAGTGGTTAATGTTTTTAACCGCTACCTGGACCGCCCTCCAGACTCTGAGATCATCATCGACAGAGTACATAGAACCCTGGGCCCACGGTCAGAGCCATCCGACAGACCCAGGGATGTCCTATGCTGCTTGCACTCCTTCACCCTCAAGGAAGCTATATTACAGCAGGCCTGGCGGGTGGGAGTCTTGGAATTCGATGGCGCAGCGGTTCACCACCTACCAGATGTTTCCAGAAAAACCCTCCTCATGAGACGATCGCTCAAGCCTCTGCTGGATGGACTTGGGAAGAAGGGTCTCACATACAAGTGGGGCCACCCATTCCACCTCATAGTCCGCAAAGGCCCAGATACCTTCTCTCTGCAGCATCCTTCAGAGCTTCCAGACCTGTTCTCCTTTGCCAACATGGATCCGATACCAGTACCCAACTGGCTGCTGACCGTAATCGCTAAAGAACCGACGCGTCAAGCCCCCTCAGGTAGACCACAAAGGGCCCACTACAGCCGACGCGGCTGGGGGAACCACTCTCAAGCTAGAAGAGGGAGGAACTCCCACTCACAACCACTGAATAATGAGGAAGCGGCGGGATGATTTTACCTGCCCAAATCACAAACACGTATGCAGTGCAGTATTCCTTTTTCTTCATGTTTCAGTTTCAAGTTGCAGTTTGAGTATAGCTCTTTTATTGTCATTCACGGGATGGACGCCAATAACAACATATGCAAGTCCAGTGTACTACTCAGCCCACCCTGGTCCAAGGGTGAATGAAGGCCTCATTGACCCCGCATAACCGAGGGCATACCTCTAACCCCTCCCCCCCCTGATTTTTTTTTTTTTTTTTTTTTATTAATTATTATTTTTTATTTATTTTTTTGTGCATTCCGCAACTACCGCACACAGACAAACGAGGAGACTGCAGCACCTGGTTGGTGGTATTGTGGTCACTCAACATAATAGCTCTTGCCATAGAGACTCGATGTAATGTTATACTACCCCCTATGTTGATGCATACGCAGATATATATTTGCTTAGGGGTTGTTGTATGTAACAGCGAGGTCGTGTTTGTATGTATTTCTGTGTGCAAATGTTAAGATGCGCCCGCTCACCTAACTATTACCTTGATATTTACAGGTTCTACAACTGGGTTACAGGGTTTTTCTCCCTTTTTTTTTTTTTTTTAATTATTTTTCCTTTTTTTTTTTTTCCACTTTCCCCAGCCGGGTTTTAACAAGAGTGCCTTAACGGCAAGATTACATAGGCTGTGGGGGTCCACGTGGCCGGGGCCCGGAAATTAGCTGTGCCTTACCACCTCTCTCACTAGGCACACTCTGCCCTGGTGGCAGTAGTTTTTTCTCTACGGAGCTAACCTTTTTTGATCTCTATATCTCTCCTTATCCTACTTCTCTCTCTCTCTCGCATCTTCTCTCTCCCCCCTTCTTTTTTTTTTTTTTTTTTCTCCCTCTCTCTCTCTCTCTTCCTACCGCTCTCCCCCTCCATCCCCCACCCCCCCTTCCCTTGTACCCCGGGAGCCGTCATAGGTGGACACAGTCTTAGGCAATATGTCTGTCAAGATCCTTTCTTGGAATGTTAAGGGGTTGAATTCCCCAGAGAAACGCACCAGTTGTCTTGCCGAGCTCTGGAGACAAAGAGCCCACATTGCACTTCTCCAAGAGACTCACTTTAGGGCAGACAAGGTGCCTAAACTGACAAACAAACATTTTTCGACGGCATACCATAGCCCGTCATTATCCTCTAAATCTAAAGGGACTAGTATACTCATCTCGAAGTCCCTCCACTGGCAATTCCTCGATGAGTGTCGCGACCAAGAGGGAAGATTTCTGCTCATAAAGGGAAAAATTTGCTCTCAGACCTTCACTCTTGCGAACATCTACCTCCCGAACTCCAATCCGCTCCCCACTCTCGAGGCTTTCCTTTCCACCCTCGACGCATTCCTCGAAGGAACATTGGTTCTGGGGGGGGATTTCAACCTAACACTAGACCCTCATAAGGACTCCTCCTCGAACCTGTCGTCGCTCCCTAGGGGCACCCGACTACGCCTAAAAGATCTTTTACACTCGCATCAACTAGTTGATATCTGGAGAATAGTCCACCCACAAGAGCGGGACTATACCTTCTATTCTACTGTCCATGGGTCCTACTCCAGAATCAACCTTTTCTTCCTAAAACACTCAGCCATCCCTATTGTCTCCAAGGCGGATATAGGTCACATTGCACTGTCCGACCATGCCCCGATTCTGTTGGAGCTGGCTATTACGCAAGCACCCCCCAGAACAACCACGTGGCGACTTAACGAGGGGCTCCTAAAAGACCAAGATATTGTAGCAGACGTCCTCAGGGAACTTAAGTCATATCTTGCAGTCAATATAGACTCAGTCGACAACCCAGCCACTGTGTGGTCAGCGCATAAGTGCTTCATTAGAGGCATTCTAATTAAACACGGACATGCGGCCAAACAACGTCGCGCCAAAACCTTATCTGACCTTTTAACGCAACTCCACACCCTGGAACGCCAACATAAGAACCGGCCAAACAATGCCACCGAAACGGAACTGCTCCGTCTTCGGGAAGCTATACAAGATCACTCTATGTACGAGGCGAAGCATATACTACTGAAGGCCCGCCGCTCTTTTTACGAGTACGGCGACAAATGTGGTCGATTACTGGCCAACGCCCTACGCGCAAAGCGCTCTCGAACATATATACCCGCACTTCTCTCGCCATCAGGCTCCAGAGTTCACTCATCTCCGGAACTCGCAGATACCTTCCGAGCTTTTTACTCCAAATTGTATAATTTAGATCCAACTTCCTCCCCACAGCTGCTACCCCGAAAGGTTCAGGATATCCGTAATTACCTCCAGGAAGTTGACCTTCCTAGGCTGACGGCAGAGGAGCGTGCGGCCTTGTCCGAACCTATTAACAAAGAGGAAGCCGCAATAGCAGACACACAGCCCGGTAAAGCCCCCGGACCGGACGGCTTTACCCTCCCCTATTACAAAATGTTCCAGGACACGCTGGCCCCATCCTTCTTAGCAGCCTTTAATGCTGCGACCGACGGACACAATCTCCCTGCAGATATGCTGCGCGCCTCAATATCCGTGATCCCTAAACCGGGCAAGGACCCCCTACTATGTGCCAGCTATAGGCCCATTTCCCTTCTGAATTGTGACATGAAACTATTCACAAAAATCCTTGCCTCTAGGATGAATGCTTTATTGCCACGTCTAATTGGAATAGATCAAGTCGGTTTCATCCAAACGAGAGAGGCCAGGGATAACACCACCAGGACATTGAATATCATAGACAAAGCGAAGCGTTCCCGAATACCCTTGCTACTCCTTTCCACGGATGCCGAGAAGGCTTTTGACAGGGTGGACTGGTCTTTTCTACGGGAGACACTTAAACATGTAGGTATGCCAGACCCTATCCTGTCGTGGATCTCAGCCATTTATGATAATCCCACTGCCACTGTACGCGTAAACGGTTGCGACTCCAGCCCTTTCTTTATCGCGAACGGCACCAGACAGGGATGTCCGCTGTCCCCGATACTGTTCGTTCTCTCCCTGGAACCCTTTCTACAGCATATCAGAGGTAATCAGTCCATAAGAGGCATTCAATCGGGTCATTGTCAACACAAAGTAGCAGCATATGCTGATGACCTTTTATTCTACATCACAGAACCCCTCACCTCTCTTCCCTCCCTGTTACAGGAGCTGAAGCGCTACGGTTCCCTGTCTAATTTCAAGGTTAACCTACAGAAATCAGAGGCCTTAAGTGTTTCCCTGTCAGACTCGACCATTTCCAACTTAAGCCCCTTCTTCCCATTTAAATGGGCTACACGCTCAATACAATACCTGGGAACGAAAATCCCTGCCAAATTACAAGACATTGTCACCCTGAATTTTCAGCCCCTTCTATCTACGCTCGCTGCTGACCTTGAGAGGTGGAACTCTCTGGCCCTTTCCTGGTTTGGCCGTTGCAATATACTCAAGATGAATGCAATGCCCAGACTCTTGTATCTATTGCAGGCACTGCCCGTCAAGATACCTCAGACATTCTTCCACGCCGTCCGTTCAATATTTACCAAATTCATCTGGCGCGGAAAACATCCACGTCTTGGCAGAACACTCCTTTTACGATCTAAGATTAGAGGAGGCCTCGGTTTTCCAGATCCAGCTCTATACTATACTGCGGCACATATGACCAGAGTCGTGGACTGGTGCCGTCACAGTGAGTTGAAGCTCTGGGTGTCACTTGAACAGGAGGCGGCCAGAGCCCCACTAGCGGGTCTACCCTGGGCTGGGACGACTCATGCCACCCACCTGACTACTCATCCCACGATTGGACCAACTCTCGCTGAGCTGAAAAGGTTTTTCCGATTAGCCTCTTTAAAAAAATTTCCATCCCCACTGACGCCACTTGTTGGCCACCCGGATTTTATACCTGGCCTCTCAGACCCGTCCTTCCGATCACAAGCCCCACAGGGCCTCATGAGAGCCTTATCGCTCCTGTGTCCCTCAGGCTGGTTAACTACAGAGAGCTTGCTCTCGGGCCAGGCTTCACTTCGACTAGACCGCTGGAGGATCAACCAGCTCTCTCACTTTCTTGGCTCGTTGCCCAAACCAACGCACTTTGCAAGAAAACTCCACCCCTTTGAGGAACTGTGCTTGGGTGAGGGACCGATCCGGAAGATCTTGTCGTCCTCCTACAAATTTTTGTTAGACTTTCACGCCACTGAAGACCCCCCATTCTTAACAAAATGGGAGAGAGACTTGCAAGTCACCTTCACAGAACCACAAAAAGATCGCATACTGTTTTTTGCTCAAAAGTCCTCGCTATGCAGCAAATATCAAGAGACCGCATATAAAATAGTGTCGCGTTGGTATAGAACTCCTTCGGTACTGGCTAAGATATTCCCTCTGCAAACAGACCGCTGCTGGCGTTGCAATTCACACCCAGGCACTCTACTACACATTTTCTGGGACTGCCCGGTACTCCAAACTTTTTGGCAGACAGTTCTTAAGATCGTACAGAAACTCACAGATATCTCCCTCCAGGACAACCCAGCTGCGGTCCTCCTTAACCTTACGCCTCTTTCAAGGAAACGTTACCACAAATCCCTCCTCAAGCACCTCCTTAACGCAGCCCGGGCCAGCATCCCACCTCTTTGGAAGCAGCAGACTGCTCCAACGGTGGCCCAGTGGTTCGCAAGAGTGAAGGACATTGAGCGGATGGAAGATCTGACCTCGGCACTGCGAGACAAGTCGGAGGAACATAGCTCCAGATGGTTTCACTGGAACCTCTTTCGTTTCTCTGATGAATTCCTCCAATATACGGCAGGATCCTCTGTGTAGGATCACCATAGACAGCCCAGCAATACCAAGCCCGGCTCCCGGGGGGCTAGGGCCCCCCCCTTCCTCCACCCCTTCCTGTTCCACCCGGTATGTGTGCGTGTGTGTGTATGTACACAAAACTTCTTCTTAATCTTTCCCCCCCTTAATCTTTCTCTGTCTCTTCCTTCTCCCCCACTATCTTTCCCTCTTAACATAAAAAGACGTAAAATGCGATGGGCACTGATATTTAAGTTTACCCTATATTAGACTTCAGCAAGTAACAGTGGTTAGACTGAATAGTGACCCTCATTAATAGGCAATTGCTTTATTTTGGCTATTTTATTTGACGCGTTTGTCACAGCCTAAATGTAACGCAAAGTCTCCTTTATGTTTATGTTTGTATCTGTGTCTCATCTTTAAATAAAGAATTTAAAAAAAAAAAAAAAAAAACAGACCACATTAGGCATGAGAGCACAGTGTGGTCAGTGTTCTAGCTGTGCTGAGAACTCAGCCTGTTCTCCTCCAATGATCAGACTGGTCCCGACATGCCCCCTTCCTCTCCCCACCCGCCCCTTGCTTAGCCACTCACTGGGAAGACCCGCGTGCTGCTGTGTCCTTCTCCAGCTCTCTAAACTCCTTATGCAGCGAAGAACAGAGTGATCACATAAAAAAAGGGGGGGGGGAAGGCATACATACAGTATCTTACAAAAGTGAGTACACCCCTGACATTTTTGTAAATATTTTATTATATCTTTTCATGTGACAACACTGAAGAAATGACACTTTCCTACAATGTAAAGTAGTGAGTGTACAGCTTGTATAACAGTGTAAATTTGCTGTCCCCTCAAAATAACTCAACACACTAACACATTAATGTCTAAACCACTGGCAACAAAAGTGAGTACACCCCTAAGTGAAAATGTCCAAATTGGGTCCAAAGTGTCAATATTTTGTGTGGCCACCATTATTCACCAGAGCTTCACAGGTTGCCACTGGAGTCCTCTTCCACTCCTCTATGATGACATCACAGAGCTGGTAGATGTTAGAGACCTTGCGCTCCTCCACCTTCCTTTTTAGGATGTCCCACAGATGCTCAATAGGGTTTAAGTATGGAGACACGCTTGGCCAGTCCATCACCTTTATCCTCAGCTTCTTTAGCAAGGCAGTGGTTGTCTTGGAGGTGTGTTTGGGGTCGTTATGTTGGAATCCTGCCCTGCGGCCCAGTCTCCGAAGGGAGAGGATCATGCTCTGCTTCCGTATGTCACAGTACATGTTGGCATTCATGGTTCCCTCAATGAACTCCACAGTGCCAGCAGCACTCATGCAGCCCCAGACCATGACAATCCCACCACCATGCTTGACTGTAGGCAAGGCACACTTGTCTTTGTACTCCTCACCTGGTTGCCACCACACACGCTTGACACCATCTGAACCAAATAAGTTTATCTTGGTCTCATCAGACCACCATAGTCTGCTTGACTTCAGCAAACGGTTTGCAGAATTTTTGGGCAACATCATTAGAAGAGGCTTCTTTCTGGGTCGACAGCCATGCAGACCAATTTGATGCAGTGTACGGCGTATGGTCTGAGCACTGACAGGCTGACCCCCCCACCCTTTCAACCTCTGCAGCAATGCTGGCAGCACTCATACGTCTATTTCCCAAAGACAACCTCTGGATATGACCCTGAGCACATACGCTCAACTTCATTGATCGACCATGGCAAGGCCTGCTCTGAGTGGAACCTGTTCTGTTAAACCGCTGTATGGTCTTGGTCACCGTGCTGCAGATCAGTCATCTTTAAGGAGAGCAACAATTCTTTTTTTTCAGATCCTCAGAGAGTTATTTGCCATGGGGTGCCATGTTGAACTTCCAGTGACCAGTATGACAGAGTGAGAAAGAACACCAAATACAACACACCTGCTCCCCATTCAAACCTGAGACCTTGCAACACATGACACCAGGGGAGGGAAAATGGCTATAGGCGCCCAATTTCAACATTTTCACTTAGGGGTGTACTCACTTTTGTTGCCAGCAGTTTAGACATTAATGGCTGTGTGTTGAGTTATTTTGGGGAGACAGCAAATTTACACCGTTATGCAAGTTGTACACTCACTACTTTACATTGTAGTAAAGTGTAATTTCTTCAGTGTTGTCACACGAAAAGATAATAAAATATTTACAAAAATTTGAGGGGTGTACTAACTTTTGTGACATACTGCACACACACTATATATGACAGATTTACCAGCTCCTTCCTCTGCTCTCTATTCTGAAAGATCCAGGACATGGGGGACCCGGAGGAGGATATGGAGAGCAGGGGAGGACACAGGGGGACCGGAGGATGACACAGAGGGGGACCCATGGGATGAAACCGGTCGGGACCCGGAAGACACAGAGGGGGACATATGTGAACCCCTTGAAATGAATGAACTGGTTTTCTGCAGTAATTTGCCATAGAATGTGATCTGAACCTCATCCAAGTCACATTAGACAAGCACATTTTTGTATAAAGTTTATATGATGTGCAGTGTCTCCTTTTGTACCTTTATTGTGTAAAATACCTTATTTACAGCGCCGCTGAGCACTCACGTGACCTGCTGGAGCTCTTCTTCCCCGCTCCGAGCACTTCAGAATATCTCCGGCAGGTCACGTGAGCGCCTATACATAAGGCATTTTCCACAATAAAAGTTACAAAAAGGAGACACACGGCACATTATATAAACTTTTTACAAAGTGGATTACATGTTTTTACAGCGACTTTAACTAGGGCTTATTTTCAGGGTAAGACTTATTTTCGGGGAAACAGTGTAGTTTTTTGTTCAACCTAGTGGGTGCAAAAAAAAAATTAAAATTGCCAGCGCAGGTCAGAGCCGATGTACTAACAATCAAGTACAGCGATCTCCCCTGCTGGGCTAATTTGTTCTGACAAAGGGACGGCCTGCACATCTGAAGTTTGTCAAACCGCAACGCTACTGGGAAAATATGTTTTGTGGACTGATTAAACAAAAGGTAAATTGTTCAGGAAAAAAAGACTCAGCAGTATGTATGGTGCAAAAAGGGCACAGGTTACCAACATCAAAACATCATCTCAATGGTAAAAGTATGATGGAGGGTACATCATTAATTAGACTTGTTTTGCTGCCTTAGGGCCTGGACCACTTACCATCATCGAGGGGGAAATGAATTCCCAAGTTTACCAAGGATAATGTCAGGATGGCTGTCCACCAGCTGAAGCATTTTAGAAGTTGGGTGATGCAGCAGGACAATAACCCTAAGCATCAAAGTGAATCCACCAAAGACTGGCTTCAGAAAAAGAAAATGCGACTTTTGGAGTGGCCCAGTCAGAGTCCGAGCCTTAACCCCATAGAGATGCTGTGGAATGACCTTAAGAGAGCCGTTTACATCCAACATCCTACAAATGTGTCTGAGCTGAAGCAGTTTGGTAAAGATGAATGGTTAAAAATTCCTCCTGAACATTGTGCAGGTCTGATCCAGAGCTTTTGAAAGCTATTGCTTGAATTTACTGCTGCCAAAGGAGCAACCAGCTATTAACTCCAAGGGTCCACTTCCTTTTTTCTTTAGCTGTGTGAATGTTTAGTGGATTGGGGGTTCAATAAAGACACACATGAAATTAGAATCGTTTGTGTGACATCAGCTTGAGCACATTGTGTTTGTCTATTGTTGAGACTTGAAGTGATAGTAAGTCACTTTACATGTAACTTACATGTGACTTTACATGTACTGTATCCCCTCCTGGCATGCTGTCATTCACTACAGGGGGATTTTTTATTTTATTTTAATGAAAAGGCCCCCTGTGCTGGCCAGTCCCGATCTATGGAGAGAAGTGGGAGGGGGCCGAGACTCCCCTGTGATGTCAGCTGGCCAGCCTAGGGGAATCATAGCCCCTCCTGCTTCTCTCCATAGATTGGGGCCAGCCAGCACAGGGGATCACATGACCACACAGCTGTGGTGTGACAAAAAGTATTTAACCTTTTCATTTTAAGAAAACAAATCCACTGTAGTGAATGACAGCATAATCCAAAGGGGATACTTGTATATTTGCTGCATTATGCAGCTGAATAGCGGCGGGAGGGACGGGCAGGAGAGCCGATCTCACGATGACAGGAAGATAGGGGGAGAGAGAGGGGGAGACACCGTCAGAGCACAGCAGCGGATGACGGAGGCACGGAAACTGACCACGATAATCAGGACTCAGCAGCCATGATTACACTGGTCAGCAGAGGCAGGGGGGACACATTAACTGGCAGGATCAACTAGGTTTTTTACAAGATAGGAAGGGAAAAAAATGGCATAGCACTTTTTTTTTTTTTAGGGTTACAGCCACCTTAAATGAGGATCAGCTCTTATTTGTATGGTAAAATACTGGGAAAAAAACAAAAACAGTTTATTTCAATGGAGTTCAGATACTTTTTCTAGTTATTGTATTTTTCTGACCTCCATATCACTTGTTTTTCCTCTCTCTCTTTTCTTGCTTTCATGTAAACTATTATAACTATGTGGAAGTTTATTATTTGTATCCAAGCTAATTTGTATAAAAGATGGAAACTCTTTATTATAATTTTGCACTGCTTCGCATATGTACAATTATTGGCCAGATACATGTTTATGCAAATCCGGTACCAGCTTTTTTTTTTTTTTTTAAAACTATAATTATGATATTATGATACAGGATTTATATAGCCCCAACAGTTTGCGTAGCCCATTACACAATGAAGGCAGACTTTACAGTTACAATATAATTTGGTACAAGAGGAATCAGAGGGCCATGCTTGCTAGAGCTTACAATCTAAGCGGGAGGGTCAAGTGATACAAAAGGTAAAAACTGTGGGAGATGAGCTGATGGATTAAGTAAAAACACAGTGTATTAGTAAGAAGCTGGATAGGCTTCTTTAAATAGAAGTGTTTTCAGGGATTGTCTAAAGATGGATAGATTGGGAGATAGTCGGACAGATTGGGGTAGGGAGTTCCAAAGGATGGGAGAAGTCCTGGGAGGCGAGCATGGGAGGAGGTGACAAGGGAGCTAGAGAGCAGGAGATCTTGGGAGGACTGAAGAGAGTGGTTTGTTAGGTTGATGAAAGGTGAGGTGGAGGAAGGAAAAGAGAGTGTGAAGCTGATAAGGTAGTGATTAGAGAGTTGCAAGGAATGCATAGGTAGAAGAATACAAGATCAAGACAGTTGCCATCACAGCGAGTTGAAGCGTGTGTCCATTGTTTTAGGTCAAAAGGAGGAGGTTAGGCTCAGAAGTTTAGAAGTAGCAGGGGTGGTAAGATTAATGGGAATGTTGAAGTTGCCAAGAATGATTGTGGGAATTTTAAGAAGAGTGAAAGTAGGGTAGCCAGGCAGGGAAGTCATCAAGGTAGCTTGATACTGGTCCAGGGGGCCGATAGATCACAGCAATTCTCAAAGAAACTGGAGAGAATAGAGGAATACAGTGAGCTTTAAATGAGGAGAGGGACAGAGAGGGAGGTGAAGGACCTGAAAAGTGCTTTAAGGGGAGTGGAGGATTCCAACTCCACCTCCCTTTCATCCACTAGGCCTGGTAGAGTGAGTGCAGAGGAGGCCACCATGGGAGAGGGCAGCAGAAGAGGGAAAGTCAGATTCTTGAAGCCAGGTCTCAGTAATTGCAAGTAGATTAAAGGAGTTTGTGATAAAAAGGTCATGGACAGGAGGTGAGTTTGTTACACACAGAGCGGGCATTCCAGAAGGCACAGGAAAAAGGGGAGGCTGGTTCTAGGAAGAGGAGAAATAGATACCAGATTGTGTAGATTGCGGCCGTTGTCAGAGGATAGGGGGTGTCAGGTGTGTTGGTCAAAAGGTAAAATGATAGCGGTCCAGGATTTGGGTAAATATCTCCTAATGTTAGGAGAAGCAGAATGGTGAGAGAGGTAATATGGGAGTATGACTTATATGGGGGGATACGTCTCGTATGCAAGTTCAAAATTAGCAGGCGTTGATGAGTGCAGTAAAAAGGGTGAAGACAGGGCGATATATATATATAAAAGCAGTGGGGCGGAGAAGAGGGGTGAAGGAGAGAGAGTTTGAGGGTAGAGGATACAACTGTGAGAAGGAGAAGTTACCTGTAGTGTAGATTGAACAAGAAAAAATGCAATGTTCTAGGGTAGGGGTCTCCAAACTTTCTAAACAGAGGGCCAGTTTACAGTCCTTCAGACTTTAGGGGGGCCGTAATGTGGCCATTGGGAGTGGAAATTGTACTGGCATCAGTGGGAGGAATAGTGCCCCATTGTTGGTGTCAGTGGGAGGAATAGTGTCCCGTTGTTAATGTTAGTAACAGGATTTATGCCAATTTGTTGGTGTCTGTGGAAGGAATAGTGTATTACATCAGTGGCAGCAAAAGTGCCCCAAGGGCCAGGTAAAAGCATCCAGCCCCCGGGCCACAGTTTGGAGACCACTGGTCTAGGGGTTTTGCAACAACATTTCCCTTGTCTGCCTACTCACTACATACTGACCTTACCTTGCTTTAGCAGCATTGTAAAGTATAGTGTCGATATATTGATAATATTTTTGTCATCTGGTATGTTGATGCATTGTCTTTAGATCAATTCCATTTAGAAGTGGATGAAATAGTGAAAGCTTTTTATTTCCAATATGCATTACAGTATAGTGCTCTTTTTGGGAACTATGATACGGATTGTTGGAGAGCGGTAATTAGTGTTTATTTAAAGCCTATGAAAAGAAGCGAGTTATTACCCTTTAAAGCAGTGGTTCTCAACTCCTGTCCTCAGGATCCATTAACAGGCCAGATTTTAAGTATTACCTTAGGGAGATGCAGACTAGACTACTGCAATCACTGAGCAGCAAATTATATCACCTGTGATGTATTTGCGTTATCTTGCATACCTGGCCTGTTAGTGAGGCCTGAGGACAGGAGTCGAGAACCACTGCTTTAAAGGGTCTGTTTAAAAAAACATTTGTTTCATGAAAGTCAGAAGCACGTTCGTGCAAATTGAACGAAGTGACCCATAGTTCTTTTGTGTTCTAGTTTTCTCATTGAGGTATACCACCATTTGGCCACTAGATGGCAGTGATGATACAAGTATTAGAAGAGAAGTGCAAGTTTAAAAAAAAAAAAAAAACAAACCTACAGTATCTCACAAAAGTGAGTACACCCTTCACATTTTTGTAAATATTTTATTATATCTTTTCATGTGACAACACTGAAGAAATTACACTTTTCTACAATGTAAAGTAGTGAGTGTACAGCTTGTATAACAGTGTAAATTTGCTGTCCCTCAAACGAACACATAGCCATTAATGTCTAAACCGCTGACAACAAATGTGAGTACACCCCTAAGTGAAAATGTCCAAATTGGTCCCAATTATTCATTTTCCCTCCCTGGTGTCATGTGACTTGTTAGTGTTACAAGGTCTCAGGTGTGAATGGGGAGCAGGTGTGTTAAATTTGGTGTTACTCACTCTCACTCTCACTCTCTCATACTGGTCACTGGAAGTTCAACATGGCACCTCAAGGCAAAGAACTCTCTGAGGGTCTGAAAAAAATAATTGTTGCTCTACATAAAGATGGCCTAGGCTATAAGAAGATTGCCAAGACCCTGAGCTGCAGCACGGTGGACAAGACCATACAGCAGTTTAACAGGACAGGTTCCACTCAGAACAGGCCTCGCAATAGTCAAACAAAGACGTTGAGTGCACGTGCTCAGCGTCATATCCAGAGGTTGTCTTTGGGAAATAGACGTATGAGTGCTGCCAGAATTGCTGCAGAGATTGAAGGGGTGGGGGGTCAGCCTGTCAGTGCTCAGACCATACACAGCACACTGCATCAAATTGGTCTTCGTGGCTGTTGACATTATGCCTCTGATGATGCACAAGAAAGCCCACAAACAGTTTGCTGAAGACAAGCAGACTAAGAACATGGATTACTGTCCCCATGTCCTGTGGTCTGATGAGACCAAGATAAATTTCTTTTGTTCAGATGGTGTCAAGCGTGTGTGGCGGCAACCAGGTGAGAAGTACAAGTGTGTCTTGCCTACAGTCAAGCATGGTGGTGGGAGTGTCATGGTCTGGGGCTGCATGAGTGATGCCGGCACTGGGGAGCTACAGTTCCTTGAGGGAACCATGAATGGCAACATGTATTGTGACATACTGAAGCAGAGCATGATCCCCTCCCTTCGGAGACTGGGCCGCAGGGCAGTGTTCCAACATGATAACGACCCCAAACACACCTCCAAGATGACCACTGTCTTGCAAAAGAAGCTGAGGGTAAAGAAGCTGAGGGTAAAGGTGATGGACTGGCCAAGCACGCCTTTAGACCTAAACCCTATTGAGCATCTGTGGGGCATCCTCAAAATGGAAGGTGGAGGAGCGCAAGGTCTCTAACATCCACCAGATCTGTGATGTCATCATGGAGGAGTGAAAGAGGACTCCAGTGGCAACCTGTGAAGCTCTGGTGAACTCCATGCCCAAGGGGGTTAAGGCAGTGCTGGAAAATAATGGTGGCCACACAAAATATTGACACTTTGGGCCCAATTTGGACATTTTCACTTAGGGGTGTACTCACGTTTGTTGCCAGCGGTTTAGACATTAATGGCTGTGTGTTGAATTATTTTGAGGGGACAGAAAATTGACACTGTTATACAAACGGTACACTCACTACTTTACATTGTAGCAAAGTGTCATTTCTTCAGTGTTGTCACATGAAAAGATATAATAAAATATTTACAAAAATGTGAGCGGTGTACTCACTTTTGTGAGATACGGTATATACTCACCTATATGGCTGCAGCATCGATCTGAGCTGCAACTGTCCCCCAGCCGGCTCTACACCAAAGCCTGACAGATCGAAAACCGCCCTGCGCTCTGCCCCTCCAGCGCTCACTGAAGCGTGGAGGGAGTGGGAGCAGCTGATTTAGGCTCTCAGTGGTGGTGGGGTCAGATCCCATCATTATTAACAGGATCACCGCAGAGCCTGGACTGGCTCTGTGACATCAGCCAACAGAGGGCTTTAGCATTAAGATAAAAAACCTACCTTTAAAACCACTTTAAGACTGATCAGCGTCAGGAAAAGAGAGTTAGAGGACCTGTCACATCACAAACCTGATAACTGAAAGAGGCAAGCACTATGAAAAAAGGTAAAAAATGCAACCTGGGGAGACAGGAGGCTCATTGGAGGGGTGAGAGGGGGAGCCCTGAGTTGGTCTTGAAGCAGAACTAAACTCACCCAAACTATTTCTTATTTTGCTCCACCCCCTTAATCGTACAAATAAAGATATTCAAATTTTTACCATTTGCTTTTTGTGCTGAAAGGCAACACTTCCTGGGAGGCAGTGGGTTAATATGCCGCAACTTTGCGGCACATGTGCAGCAGATTTCCGCATATGTGCGTAAATGCCGCTGAGCACTATACTGCTCATCCACCAGAAGCCTACAGCATTTGTGCACGTGTGCAAATCCGCCACATGTGCGAATACGCTGTTCAGGTCTCTTCCAGCTCCACAAAGCCAGCACTGTTTTTTTTAAACATGGTGGCGTGGAAGAGTGCTGTGGGGGAGGTAATTGAGGAGTTTTTTAGTTCTGCTTTATTGTTCCAATACCAAAATCATTACATTTACCACAGCAGATATTGCAAAATAATAATAGAATAACAGCCACTTACCACTCCAATGCCCTCAAAGGCAAAGATAGCAGTTCCAAAGAAGAGGGGGTAGGTTTTCCAGCTGGCAGCGTAGGAAAGATGAGTGGGGTCTGGAATATCCTAGAATCAGGGAAGAGCTATCATGAATGCTGCTGCCAGACTTATCCACCTTACCAACCGTTCAGTGTCTGCCAACCCTCTCCTCCAATCCCTACACTGGCTCCCAATCACCCAGCAAATTAAATTCAAAATACTAACCACAACTTACAAAGCCATCCACGACTCTGCCCCCAGCTACATCACCAATCTTGTCTCCAAACATATCCCAAACCGTCCTCTCCGCTCTTCTCAAGACCTCCTCCTGTCAAGCTCTCTTGTTTCCTCCTCCCATGCTCGTCTCCAGGATTTCTCCAGAGCCTCTCCCATCCTCTGGAACTCGCTGCCTCAACCTGTCCGGCTATCCCCTACTCTAGCCACCTTCAGGCGATCCCTGAAAACTCATCTCTTCAGGGAAGCCTATCACGTCTCCAACTAATCTTTTACCACTTCCATCAGCTCATTCCCCACAGTTACAACCTTTTGTACCACCTCCCCCACCCTATTAGATTGTAAGCTCTTCTGAGCAGGGCCCTCTTAACCCTCTTGTATTTTATTGTATTATAACTGTATTGTCTCCCTTTTATATTGTAAAGCGCTGCGTAAACTGTTGGCGCTATATAAATCCTGTAATAAATAAATAAATAAAAGATAATGATCTTTATAGACCCATAAAAAAAGGAAATTCTTAGTTTGGGGCTAAACGTAAAAAATAAAATTAAAAAAAGAAGACATATGGCCCCTTTCATCACACTGATGCGCTTTTGATGCGTTCTCATTGACCCACAATTAAAGATGCCTTTTTGGTGTGCTTTTGAAAAACTGCACCAAAGATGCCTCTTAACCCTCTTGTATTTTATTGTATTATAACTGTATTGTCTCCCTTTTATATTGTAAAGCGCTGCGTAAACTGTTGGCGCTATATAAATCCTGTAATAAATAAATAAATAAAAAATAATGATCTTTATAGACCCATAAAAAAAGGAAATTCTTAATGCGCTTTTGATGCGTTCTCATTGACCCACAATTAAAGATGCCTTTTTGGTGTGCTTTTGAAAAACTGCACCAAAGATGCCGCATGCAGGACTTTTCAAAAGCACTTGTAGTGTGAAGCATGATTTAATGCACTATTTTTTTTTTTCTTCCTTACTTTCAGTGCCTTGGAAACAAAAACAAAATTAAATGGCTTTAAACCAATCCAATTAAAAAACTAATTAAACCAGCACAAAAACATTTTTATTTTTTTTTCCCCTTTCAGGTTTTTGGAGCAGAGAGGCATACAGTGCTGGATGATTAATGTTCACATTCATGGAGGTGGAAAGTATGACCTCATTGCAAATTAGGTTAATTAAAATATGTTTAATTAAAACATTTGAAAGTGTCTTAATTGAAGCATGAAAAAAGTTGCTGGAACATAAAAATAAGAGGAGACTGTACTTACTCAAGTGGCCAATTCAAAAAAAGCAGGAGGGAAAGAAAGCAGATGAGCTGCCAGAAAATCAGTTTTTGAGGTTACAACAAAGTAGGAATCTGATTGGACAAAAACCTAAATTTTTCCCATTATTTTATTCATGTTTAAATTTATTTCCACTCACCCTTCCAATATATTGGTAGATCATGACGACACTGCCCAACATGGCCACGTTTGCAAGCAGCGAAAAGAAAGACAAATAGCGCAGGTTCCTCATAAAGACTAAAAGTATGAGGAATGGCAGGAAGGACAAGATGTAAAGTCTGGAGTCCATACTCTCCTTCAATACCACTGTCACGTTTGAACTGCAGTCATTTGAAGTGGCATTAGCAGCTTCTACCACCTAAAAGAGAAAGAAGACGACTATATAAAGAGGCACAATTCACAAAGCTTTAACACAAGCCTAAGACACTATTTTTAACCATGTTTTTGAAACTAAAGGATTTTTACTACGGGGTGCAAGTTTGTGAATTGGACCTATTACATCTTACCACAGCTTTCAGTAACTTTGTATAAATTCCTGATATGCTACAATATAGTTTTAAAAAAAATGATCTTATTAAAAAGGAGTCCTTGATCTCAGGCCCATTGGGCTCTGAGGGAATTTTCTATCTTCTACTTGGTCCACTTAAGCAGCCTACTTTGGACTGCTAACTTGAACTAGAAATGGAAGGTTGGCCTACATATGTTGGAAACCACACATTTTTCATTGAAAAAAAACAAAAACAAAAACAAAAACAAAAAAAAAAAACAAAAAAAAAAAAAAATAACAGTCCAGCAGGTGGCACTATGAACATGATTTGAGGAAGCAAAGGCAGTTTCAAAATTCTTTTCAGACTTCAGAATTGCACATACAGCAGAAACAAGCACATTACTGCAGGTCTATTTAACGGACTTTCAATAACAGTAATTCAATTGAGCTGGAAAAAAAAAAAAAAAAAAAAACACTGGCATTAAAACTGAACTTAAGGCAAAGACACACAGTTAAATTAAATATATGGGAGCGGTTTTACATTAAAAAAAAGGTTTGTATTTCTGTCCATCCCCTGTCAGACAGCACAGCCAGGCTGTTATCTTGACATTTTTCTACTGAAGTTAAAAACATAGTTCACCATTACCGAAAAATTGCTTATGTAGATAAGGAATGTCTGTCGATGAACACAAGCTGTGCAGCTTTTTTTTTTTTACCAACAAAAAATTTTTATTGAACAAAAAGGTGGTATACATCCAACAGTAACAAACCAGCAGGTAACACTTCCTGTTGTTTAAGCGTACATTATTGCATACGATAACAAGGCACATCTTCACTATCGTTCTTACAGTATTGCCATTACAATCAATTACTTCATCCCTTTATTATCCAAGCAGCCTGTCCATGACCAGATCCACCGGGGCAAGCCCCGGTGTGTCCAGCCATGGGGCCCAGAGATTTTCATATTTCCTAGTACTCCCTCTGTGCTGGTATATAAGTTTCTCCATGCGTAGCATTTCCCCTATTTTGCCTATCCATTCCCTCGAGGTCGGGGGTGTCTCAGATTTCCAATAAAGCATAATTAACCTTCTGGCTTGGAATAGTACTCCATTTACCGCTTCCCTGGTGTGAACTGTCAGCACAAAGCTGTGCAGCTTTGACCAAAATGTAATACTGCCCTTGCTATAGGCATATGCACACACACCACATGAAGCCTGACCTGCAATCTCCCAGGATGTTGCCAAGATAGGCCAAGCTATTACTGTTCATCTTCACCATCACAGAAGTCAGCACTTTCTCTGATTTAAAACGCCCTAACATGCGCTTTCCCTCCCCTCATACAGTAGATTTGAGCTCAGCTCACTCCTGTGATGGTGTAAATGAACAGTAATAGCTGGGCCATCCTTAGCAACATCCTGAGAGTTTTCAGGTGAGGCTTCATGAAGTAAATGGCCTACACCAGACCTCAAAGTTTCCACTTGCCTTCTCGCGAGTGGAAAATGATTGCTGCCGCGTTTGGGACTGCCTCGGAGGGGGATGAGCACCGCCGGCAGGAGGTGCCCGGGCCAGGACTGTATGCGACGGCGAGCGCGGGGAACACGCGGCAATTCAAATAAAAGCGGTTACAGTGCTGTTCTCCGCTCTGTGATGATCCGGCCAGCAATCCTCTTCCTCTCCTATCTCTTCCCCTGCACAGATGAGGTGGCATTGTTGGGCACAGGCGAGGCTGCACCGATGGGCACTTATAAAGTTGTTAATATTTATTTTTATATCCTAATTCTGCATAAAACATTTAGGTGTCATTTCAAGAGATAATGTGTGTGTGAGTGAGTGAGTGAGTGAGTGAGTGAGTGAGAGAGAGAGAGAGAGAGAGAGACACGTTTTTGCCCATTCTTCTCTGCAAAAGCGCTGTCAGATTGGAAGGAGTGTCTGAATAGGGTGATCTGCAATGTTAGTTTTCCGCCACACATAGCGTTTTGCTTTTAGGCCAAAAAGTTCAATTTTGGTCTAATCTGACCAGAGCACCATCTTCCACACATTTGCTGTGTCCCCCACATGGCTTCTCACAAACTGCAAACGGGACTTCTTATGGCTTTCTTCTTGCCACTCTTCCATGAAGGCCAGATTTGTGGAGTGCACAATTAATAGTTGTTCTAGTGGACAACTTCTCCACAACATTATCCCTGACCTGTCTGGTGAGTTACTTCGTGATGTTGTTTGTTCACAAAAGGTTCTCTAAAAAATTATATTTTTAGAATGACTATTTACTAATTAGGTGACTTCTGAAGGCAATTGGTTCCACTAGATTTTAGGCCTGTTTCACACCTACGCAGGTTGCAGTTTGCATTTCTCAATACACATTTTTAATCCATTGGAGTGCACTTTGTTCTACACTTCTGTGACCTGTATTCAGCCAACAGTGGGCTAAAGTCTGTTATCAGCTGACGTCACAGAGCCGGTCAAGACTCTGGAGTAATCCCAACTTTAATTTTAGGATCCACCCAAATGCCTAACTGGCAGCTGGCTCAGCCTTTCAGCGTGAGCCAGCCACTCCTGTCCCCTCCACAGCCCGGTGCTCCAGTGAGCGCTGAAGGGGCAGAACAGAGACGATGACTGACAGTCACTGGCGCCCTGCTCACTAAAACCGAGAACTGATCGATCAACGGTCTTTCGAGACTCTGCTCAGGAGATGGCAGGGGACAGATGCAGCATCAGATCAAAACTACACCTACAGTGAGGGAAAAAAGTATTTGATCTTCTGCTGATTTTGTATGTTTGCCCACTGACAAAGAAATTATCAGTCTAAATTTTTAATGGTAGGTTTATTTTTAACAGAATAACAACAAAAATATCCAGAAAAACACATTTCCAAAAAGTTATAAAATAATTTGCATTTTAATGAGTGAAATAAGTATGTGACCCCTTCGCAAAACATGACTTGGTGGCAAAACCCTTGTTGGCAATCACAGAGGTCAGACGTTTCTTGTAGTTGGCCACCAGGTTTGCACACTTCTCAGGAGGGATTTTGTCCCACTCCTCTTTGCAGATCCTCTCCAAGTCATTAAGGTTTCGAGGCTGACATTTGGTAACTTGAACCTTCAGCTCCCTCCACATATTTTCTATGGGATTAAGGTCTGGAGACACTCCAGGACCTTAATGTGCTTCTTCTTGAGCCACTCCTTTGTTGCCTTGGCTGTGTGGGTCATTGTCATGCTGGAAGAGCCATCCACAAGCCATTTTCAATGCCCGGGCTGAGTGAAAGAGGTCCTCACTCAAGAGTTGACAGTACATGTCTCTGTCAATCGTCCCATAGATGCGGTGAAGTTGTCCTGTCCCCTTAGCAGAAAAACACCCCCAAAGCATAATGTTTTCCACCTCCACGTTGGACGGTGGGGATGGTGTTCTTGGGGTCATAGGCAGCATTCCTCCTCCTCCAAACATGGCGAGTTGAGTTGATGCCAAAGAGCTAGATTTTGGTCCCATCTGACCACAGTTCTCCCAGTTCTCCTCTGAATCATTCAGATGTTCATTAGCAAACTTCAGACAGGCCTGTATATGTGCTTTCTTGAGCAGGGGGACCTTGCAGGCGCTGTAGGATTTCAGTCCTTCGCGGCATAGTGTGTTACCAATTGTTTTCTTGGCGACTATAGTCCCAGCTGTCTTGAGTTCATTGACAAGATTCTCCCATGTAGTTCTGGGCCAATTCCTCACCCTTCTCATGATCACTAAAACTCCATGAGGGGAGATCTTGCATGGAGCCCCAGACCGAGGGAGATTGACAGTTATTTTGCATTTCTTCCATTTGAGAATAAACGCACCAACTGTTGTCACATTCTCACCAAACTACTTGGCGATGGTGGAGAGATTGGAATCTGATTGATTGCTTCTGTAAACAGGTGTCTTTTATACAGGTAACAAGCTGAGATTAGGAGCACTCCCTTTAAGAGAGTGCTCCTAATCTCAGCTAACCTGTATAGAAGACACCTTGGAGCCACAAATCTTGCTAATTAATAGGGGATGAAATACTTTTTTCACTCATTAAAATGCACATCAATTTATAAACTTTTTTGAAATTATTTTTTCTGGCTATTTTTGTTGTTATTTTGTCTCTCACTGTTAAAATAAACCTACCATTAAATATATTGACTGATCTGATTTCTTTGTCAGTGGGAAAATCTGCAGGGGATCAAACACTTTTTTTTTTTTCCAAAACCTACACTTCTCTTTTAAAAATTTTAATAAAAATAAATTCAAGCCAAAACGGTTTTCTTTTTTTTGTTTTGTACAGACTGGGGAAGGGTTAGAAACGGTCAAATATTTTTTTTTATTGACGTCCGTCTGTGTCTTTTTGGCTTCAGGTAAACATACTTAACTGATTTACAAATTTGAAAGAGAGTCCTTACAGGTTACAGAACATATCTGTTATGGCATTCTTAAAACATCCTTTATTTATAAATACCTGTTTAATATTGTCAGCCAGGAACACAAAGTAAACACAGCAGAATCCCAACTGTGTCAGAATAAGGAAGAAGCCAACCAATCTCCTAGGAAAAAAATCATAACTCGAAATTCAGCCAATCAGAATCAGGCAGCTTGTAAATTCAATTATTTAGTGTAGAAAAAATGTATTTATATATATATATATATATATATATATATATATATATATATATATAAAAAAAAAAATCTTTTAGGGCCAGTTCACACCAGATGCAGTTCCGTTCCGTGTGCTTTTATTCTGCACTAAAAATGCATGCGCAGTGTTTTCCATGTATTCCAATGGCTCTAGTTCACACCATGCAGTCAATTTCTGGTCAGTTTCCGGTCAGTTTCCGGTGCAGAAACTGACTGGAACTGACTGTATTGGTGCAGAAAAAAACGCAACTTCACAGAACTGCATGGAACCGCATCTGGTGTGAACTGGCTCTTAAGCAACAGCATATCTACACACCAAAATAAAACCAATAAAAAGGATGAGTACTTATAGTGACCAGGATACTGAAAACAATGATAAAGAGTTAAAAGACTCAGCCGGAGATTACGGTCATATGAAAATGCTCAGCAATTTTACTTAAAGTGGTTGTAAACCCTTACATACCCAGTGAAGTGACTGGTCTCAGGTGGCACACAGGGATAAAACAAATACATAAGTTGTACCTGTTTATCTGCAAGATTCTCTTCTCTATATCTGTTCAAATTCCAGAATTTATACAGCTTGCCTGAGCTGTCAAAAAAATAAAAAAGGGGGATAGAGAGCAGAAGTTACACACATCAGAGCTCAGTGAGGAAAGGTTTGAGAGCTGATTTGATGGAAGAGACACACCGTCCTCCACACAGCAACAAAGCTGAGGCTGTCAATCAGCTGGAGCACCCTCCCGTCACCATTTTTTTTGGGGGGGGGCAAAGTTTGGCAAAGTGATTCATACTGATAGCAGTTGAATGAAGCAGCAGCCCCGGTTTATACCAGGTGGGTCCATGAAGTAGGGCTACTTCATGAGCAGCTTGCCGACATCTGTGCGACTTCATACACAGATGTCAATGCAAGTTGCATGTGAAATCGCACAAATAGTGCAGGAACCTTTCAAAGTCGCTGCAAATTGCAACGGTTCCATAGAAGCAAATAGGGTTTGACTTGTCATGTGTCTTAAAATACAGTATTTGTAGCTGCTGACTTCATTTTTTCTGAAGGAGCCTGGAGCTCTGCTTTATTTGATACAGATACACACTATTGAGGGATATGCTTTGTTCATGTTTCCTGCCTGAGGTTTACAACCACTTTTAAAGAAATCAGTTTATTTTCAGGACTATACAATTTCCATATCAGAATTGTTGTTATATTTAGTTGTAAATTATTTTTCAAAAGGCCAAACTCCATTTTCATTTATTTTTCTTGGTTAAAAATTAGCCCTCGCCTCTCCCTGTAAAGATCACACATTGCGAAGTAGTACTTTACTTTCATTAATAACCACTTACAAAATGGCAAACCACATTCTATACATCATGTGAACATCACATGACCATCCATCCCATCGCCTATATTATACCATTATAAAATGTAGTTCTAAAGTATAGACAATATACCCAGCAGTGATGAGGGGGTGTTGGAAAATCGTGATGTGTTTCAAGAACAAGAGCTCATTCTTCAGGATGTGAGAGTATGTGTAATGTCACATTACAGTAAGTTTTAACAGTAATGAGACTATAATGTATGTTTTATGCACTTTAGGAGGTCCAACATGGTTATTCTATACTTTGTTAGTCTAAAACAGTGGTCTCCAAACTGAGGCCATTTGCTTGCCTTTCTCCGGCCCTTGGGACACTATTCCTCCCACTGACACCAAAGATGTGGTACTATTTCTCCCACTGACACCAATGACGAGACACTATTCTGCCACTGACACAAAAGATGGGACACTACTCTTCTCACAGGCACCAACGATGGGGCACTATTCTTTTCACTAATACCATTTTCTACTCCCACTGGCAACAGTCCAGCTCGCCCTAAAGTCTAAAGGGCAATAAACTGCCCCCTGGTTTAAAAGAACAGGCTACAGATTCCCTTTAAAAAATAAAAAATAAAGAAAAAAAAATAAAGATGAAAGGCCACTTTACCACAGCACAGTTTAAAAAAAAAAAGGCTCCAGACTCAAATTTCTAAATCCAGCCAATTTGGGTATAGTGGGTAAAGACTGAAAAAAATAATCCGATTTTTGCATGTGTCCCTGTTGAGCAAATGTACTATTGTTTCCTGTCCTGGTGACCACCTGTCACAGTGCCTTCTCCTGTTGGCTGCATTACTTGGCATTGTCATTGAGGCCTCATGCACACTGGATGTTTTTACAGCTGCTTCTAGGGACATTTGCGTCCAGAAGCGGCAGAAAAAACAATTGACGCTGCTAAACGCTAGGCAGGTTTAGCACTTCGGCATTTATTCATTTCAATAGCCAGGATAAAATTCTGGTCAATGAAATATATAAAACATGCCCAAACACCAAATGCTGCTAAACTGATTTGAAAAAATGCAGCTTAGGCGAGTTTTTCTAATGTGGATTTTTTCCTGTTTGGAGAAACAGCGTTTTAGTCAGGCCATACATGAAGCAAATTTCACGCAATTTCCCCAACACAGACAGTGTGGACAGGGGAATCCCTCCTGCCGAGCCATTCTATTTTCCCAGCAGGGAGGGGGGGGGCAACTAAACGTGAGCGGGGGTGAGTCTTTAAGCTGCCCCCACCAAGAGAAAATCGTGATTATTGCCAACGGCTTTACCAGCTAGCAATAATCGCATGTAAAATCTGAGAGGCTGGTTGTACCAAAGTTTAAAATCGATCAACTTGGTACATTTAGCCTGCCCATACATGGTTCGTTTGTTTATACAAATGTGATGGCAACTTTCGATAATTCAATCACCTCTCAGCCACAGCATTCTGCCACCCAGGGATACAGTCACTGCCTAAATCCCAGTTTCCAGATGATCAGTGAAGTGAAAAATAATTAAATCCACTATAGGGCTAGTCAAGATCGATTTTCAATCCATTATTAAGCCAGTTTCGAATAATGTGGCCACTTACAAGGAATTGACTTAAACAGTGAGTGGAAGATTGTGGTGGCTGAAAACTGATAGCAAGTTCGAAAACTGATGACAAATAAATGGCCATTTCAAAACCCAGTCTTGTTATGATGAAGCGTACCTTCCCCAAATGGAGTTTGTTCTTAACCAATGGCTGGGGGAGTTCTCCATCCCGCACATCACAGCATCTCCATAATCCACAAACGGACGCTGATTCCTTGAAGACAAATAAAATTGCAAATAATGTTTTTTCAGATAAGAAAGGTAAGAGAAAAAAAAATAGCAACAGTTAGGCAGGCTATAGACGGTGCAGTTTTCTTTCCTGAAATCATGGGTTACTTGAAATAAAAAAATAAATCAAAATAAATAAATAATAAAAAAATAAAAATCGCTCAGATTCTCCCATCAACACAGTCAGTGTTGATTGGGGAATACCTCACGCAAAACCATTGTGTTGCCCCTGGCGGGGAGGTGCGGGGGAGCCGTCCCTGCTGGGAGAACACAATGATTGGTACTAGCGGCTATAGCCGCTGGCCATAATAGCATGGCAAAAATCTGACATGCTGGTTGTACCCAAGTCGATCGATGGATCAACTTAGGTACATCTATCCTGCCCATACAGTGAGGGAAAAAAGTATTTGGTCCCCTACTGATTTTGTACATTTGCCCACCGACAAAGAAATGATCAGTCTATAATTTTAATGGTAGGTTTATTTTAACAGTGAGATACAGAACAAAAATATCCAGAAAAACGCATTTAAAAAAAAAAAAAAAAAAAAAAAAAAAAAAAGTTATAAATTGATTTGCATTTTAATGAGTGAAATAAGTATTTGATCCCCTATCAGCAAGATTTTTGGCTCCCAGGTGTCTTCTTTACAGGTAACGAGCTGTCTTAAAAGGGAGTGCTCCTAATCTCAGCTTGTTAGATGTATAAAAGACCACCTGTCCATAGAAGCAATCAATCAGATTCCAATCTCTCCACCATGGCCAAGACCAAAGAGCTGTCCAAGGATGTCAGAGACAAGATTGTAGATCTATACAAGGCTGGAATGGGCTACAAGCAGCTTGGTGAGAGGGCGACAACAGTTGGTGCGATTATTCGCAAATGGAAGAAACACAAAATTATTGTCAATCTCCCTCGGTCTGGGGCTTCAGGCAAGATCTCACCTTGTGGAGTTTCAATGATCATGAGAACAGTGAGGAATCAGCCCAGAACTACAGGGGAGAATCTTGTCACTGATCTCACAGCAGCTGGCACCATAGTCACCAAGAAAACAATTAGTAACTCACTGTGCCGTGAATGAATGAAATCCTGCAGCGCTCGCAAGGTCCCCCTGCTCAAGAAAGCACATATACAGGCCCGTCTGAAGTTTGCTAATGAACATCTTAATGATTCAGAGAAGAACTGGGTGAAAGTGTTGTGGCCAGATGAGACCAAAATCAAGATCTTTGGCATCAACTCAACTCGCCGTTTCTGGAGGAGGAGTGCAGCCCATGAGCCCAATAAGACCATCCCCACCGTCAAACATGGAGGTGGAAACAATAGGGGGTCTTTTTCTGCTAAGGGGAAAGGACAACTTCACCACCTCAAAAGGGATGATGGACGGAGCCATGTACTGGCAAATCTTGGAAGAGAACCTCCTTCCCTAAGCCAGGGCATTGAAAATGGGTTGTGGATGGCTCTTTCAGCATGACAATGACCCAAAACATATGGCCAAGGCAATAAAGGAGTGTCTCAATAAGAAGCACATTAAAAAAAAGGTCCTAGAGTGGACACATGGATTCCTATGGCAGGGGAGTGTTTTTTGACACGCCAATCAGGGAAAGTGAGACCTGTTTCCCGATTGGCCAAAGCGCCAGGAGATCCTATTGGATGCCTAGCATTGTGGAAGAGGAGAGGGGGACACAGCCAGCCTGCCCATCGCATAGTAAGGGGGGGGGGTGCATCAGTGTAGCGTCGCCTGGAGGGGGTAGTGCTGGTCGTTTGCCGCCCCCCCAGAAGAAAAGCCCACCAGCCGCTGCCACTGAATCCTACCATTAAAAATTATAGACTGATCTTTTCTTTGTCAGTGGGCAAAACGTACAAAATCAGCAGGGGATCAAATACTTTTTTCCCCTCACTGTACACAGTTTGAATCTCAGACGATTCAGCAGGGACCATCTATGGCCGACTGTACTTTCACTGGGCCACTAAACATAAAATGACATTTCAATAAAATAGTTTATGGCATACAAGTTAACATTCATGGATGTTTATGCAAAAGCTTAGGTACAGATAGTAGAATTAACTGGTGTTAAACCCGCCTACATGACTGCAGGCCTGATAAGCAGGTATCCTGGAGGTGCTTACCATACTTTCCCAGACCCGGCAGAGCATCCCAAGAGCCTAAAAATATGGGATGCTCTTTTTTTGCAAATCTTGACTTCAGCTCCTTTAGGTTGAGCTCAGGCCCAACATCTCCTACATTTAAGGCTGGTCATATACCATGCCATAAAAATCTGATATTACAACCTCTGATAGGAAGAGTTACAGTATGTCCATGCTCAAATCAGATCCCTGATTGCCAGAACCATCTGCACCACTTGTTTAAGCAAAGGAAAGGTTTGAATCTCCTAAAATGTGTAATTTCATCCTTCCTGCGATCGACAGACCGATCCTTCCTTAGTGCAATTCTTCCTTGGATCAATTGATCCTTCCTTCCCATCTTTGATTCTTCCTTCATTATTTTTGTGCTAATAATTTTTTGCAATGTTATTTATCCTTTACCGATAGTGCTAAACAGTCCCCGATTTTGAGGTACTGTCCCCAATTTGGAACAAAGTCCCTCTGTCCTCCTCATTTGTCCCTCAGTTTGATCTGAACTATATAGTTGTATATAAATTGCACTTTTTATCTTTCAAAATGTGTTTCCCAGTGCTAAACCTTTCATCCAATTTCTAAATTGCTGCATTTGTAAATTCCAAAAGCCAATATAAAGGAATAGTAATGGTAAGAAAGCACTTTTGGGTATAACCGCTTTAGCCCCAGGAGGATTTACCCCCTTAAAGCGGGATTCCACCCTAAAGTGGAACTTCCGCTTTTCGGAACCCTCCCCCCCTCCGGTGTCACATTTGGCACCTTTCAGGGGGGAGGGGGTGCAGATACCTGTCTAAGACAGGTATTTACACCCACTTCCGGGCATAAACTCCCATGAGAGTTTACACCACTTCCTGTCCCGGCGTGCTGTCTGCCGGGACACACACATGTCCCGGCAGACAGCGCCGACTATTCTCATTGCGCTGCGCGACTCGCGCATGCGCAGTAGGGAACCGGAAAGTGAAGCCGCAAAGGCGACACTTCCTGATTCCCTCACCGAGAATGGCGCCGGCAGCAGCAGAGAGCCGAGCGATTGATCGGCCTCTGCTGCCGACATCGCTGGAACCTGTGACAGGCAAGTGTCAATTTATTAAAAGTCAGCAGCTGCAGTATTTGTAGCTGCTGGCTTTTAAAAAAAAAAATTTCAGGTACAGTCCCGCTTTAATGACAAGGACATTTTTTGATACTTTAATTGACAATTGTGCGATCATGCGACACTGAACCCAAATAAATTCTATGTTCTTTTTTCCCCACAAATAGAGATTTCTTTTGGTGGTATTTAATCACCTATGCGGTTTTTATGTTTTGCGATATAAACAAAAGAAGACTGACAAGTTTGAAATTTTTTTTTAACTTTCTGCTATAATACATATCCAAAAAAAAAAAAAAAAAAGAATTTCTTCATTAAAGTGGAAGTAAAGTCAGATTTTCCACTTTCACCTACAGGTAAGCCTGTAATGAGGCTTACCTGTAGGTACAAAAAAAATATCTCCTAAACCTTTACGGTTTAGGAGATATTCCCCGTGCAATACGCCGCTGACTGCAGCGGCGCATGCGCACGGGGGATTCTCGTCTGAAAGGCCGGCAGAATACGAACCCTGCCGGGACGAAGTCTCCCGTGCGCATGCGCGGGAGTGACGACATCGCGGCTCCAGCCACTCACAGCGCTGGAGTCGCGATACCCGGAAGACACGCCAAGGCAACATGTCAGCGACCTCGGCGTGGACCAGGTGAGTTACCGACGCCTCGTTCTAAGGTAAGTATTTCATAATGAGCTAGTATGCGGTGCATACTAGCTCATTATGCCTTTTCCCTTACAGGTGTAAAAAAAAAAAAAAAAAAATGTCAGCGGGTTTACTCCCGCTTTAAGTTAGGCCAATATTTATTCTGCTACATATTTTTGGGGAAAAAAAATCCCAATAAGCGTACATTGATTGGGTTACGCAAAAGGTGTAGCGTCTACAAACTATGAGATAGATTTATGGACTTTTAATTTTTTTATTGTTTTTACTGGTAATGGCGGCGATCAGCGATTTTTTTGCGGGACTGCAACAATGCAATACATACAAAACTAGTCAAAACATTTTGTCACTTCTGACGTTGTATTCTGTCGTACGAAGATTTTCGTATTGCGAGTAACCTCTTCACTTTTGACATGAGACTAGCATGCAACAAAAAAAATGGATGATCATTTGAAAATCTGATCATGTGTGTACAAGGCTTTACCGTGTGTGGGAAGTACTGACAGGAAGAACACAGAGATCGCTGTTCCTGATTACTAGGACGATCTCCATGTTCTCCCCTGTCATAACGGGGATCTGCCTCTCTGAAGCAATCGCGGGTGGCCAGCGGACATTGGGTCCGCCGGACACGTGCATCGGCTCCTCCTCCGTGCTGTGGGTGCCCACAGTGGGTGCCCGCCTATTGCATGAGTTGTTTCGCACAATAGAACCACCCTGCCGCAGTGCTTGTTCCTGTGCTCCCGTCAGTAAACTGACTTTCATCATCCTGCTCTCTTTCTCTCTCTCACTCACTACAGCATCTCCCTCTCTCCTGTCATTTCCATGGTCTGTGTGAAGCCCCACCTTTCCCCGTCCATCCCATCCTTAAACGGAAACTAATAGCAGAGAGATCCGAGTCCCTCCCAATGGAGTCTCTCTGCTTGGGATGAAAACCTGAGGAAACTATGCGACTGCACAGAAGCAATGCTGGGGAAAGGGTAATTAGAGATTATATTGCCAAAACAAAACAAAAAAAAAAAGCGCACACACACACACACACACACACACACACACACTATTGCCCTATCATGGGAGTTTACTGTGGAGACTTTTCGACCACTTTAAATTGAACGCAAGTTGGTAAAAAGGAAAGGAATACTTGAGCAGCTATCACAGATAACTTCCTATGAAGCAATCCACGGAAGAAAAACCAGCAGCTGTCAATTTACAGTCCTCTTTGACAAATACAACAGCCAGGACAGAGTAAGGCTCAGTTCACATATATGCGGTGCAGTGCAAATTTAAAAAAAGAGTCCTGTGCATTTTCTGGGCACTGCGGTGCAGTTCAGATGTTCTGAATCGCACATGTCATCAGTTTTGAACACAAACCGGAATCAAGCCTTACCAGAATTTTAAGGTAAACCCCACGCCCAAAAATTTAAAAAAAAAATTAATGGCGTGGGGTCCCCCTAAAATCCACACCGACCCTTATCCGAGCATGCAGCCAGGCAGGCCAGGAATTAGGGGGGAGGGGGGGGGGGGGTAGATGAGCACGCAGCCATTATATTTTTAGTAAACTAATTGTCAAAAACTCCGTTTTTTTCTTTTTGGCACTTTTTCAGCCCTCAAATTTTCCACTCGCCTACTCGCATTTTGACTCGGAAAGGAGGGGGGTGAGCACCGCCAGCAGGCGGGGTTGATTAGGAGACGTTGGGTGTGGCAACTGGTGGCCAGTAACTCTCAAGACCTGGCTAGTAGCTCAGGACTTGAAATTTTGAGCCCTGATCTTTTGGTAAATGAGTAGGGGTACACTCTACTCCATACTCATTCATATAGGAGGAGCCGGGATCAGGGGACTACCTTGTTAACCTCCTGCCGACCGCCCACTGTCAAAAGACGGCGGAGCGGTACGGCTCTTGTGGCGGGTCGCCGTCATATGACGGCGCTACCATTTTGGCCACTAGGGGGCGCGCGCGTGACCGCCGCTGGGGACCCGATGCGCGTGCCCGGCGGCCGCGATGTCCGCCGGGCACCCGCGATTGCCCAGTAACTGAGCAGGACGTGGATCTGTGTATGTAAACACACAGATCCATGTCCTGTCACTGGAGAGGTGTGTCCCTTGTACATAGGGACACCGATCGGTCCCCTCCCCCAGTCAGTCCCCTCCCCCCACAGTTAGAATCACTAATATAGGGAACATATTAACCCCTGCAGCGCCCCCTAGTGTTAACCCCTTCCCTGACAGTCACATTTATACAGTAATCAATGCATTTTTATAGCACGGATCGCTGTATAAATGTGAATGGTCCCAAAAATGTATCAAAAGTGTCCGATATGTCCGCCGCTTTAACTTTTGCGCAAACCAATCAATATACGCTTATTGCAATTTTTTTTTACCAAAAATATGTAGAAGAATACGTATCGGCCTAAACTGAGGAAAAAAAATTGTTAAAAAATAAATAAAAAAATTGGATATTTATTATAATAAAAAGTTAAAAATATTATGTTTTTTCAAACTAGTCCCTTTTCTTTTGTTTATAGCGCAAGAAATAAAAACCACAGACGTGATCAAATACCACCAAACTAAAGCTCTATCTGTGGGGGAAAAAATTATAAAATGTATTTGGGTACAGCGTTGCATGACCGCGCAATTGTCATTCAAAATGCGACAGCACTGAAAGCTCAAAAATGACTTGGTCAGGAAGGAGGTGTTCGTGCCTGGTAGGCAAGTAGTTAAAGAGGGCTTACAGATTGCAATAAGCCCATCACCCATAGACCCCCACAACCACCAGCCAGGGTTGTGGGGGAAAAGACCATTGTCCCCATCAACAGAATCCCCCCATGTTGAGGCCACGTGGCCTGAAATCATTGGGGGGGGGGGGCAACCCTGACATCTGACGAGTCATCCATTGTTAAGAACGCGGCGGCCGACTTCCGTAGGTTGGCATGCGGGGGTAGTTGTCTGCCCTTCTCACTTCTATAAAAGGTGATCACTTTTACCAAATGTGCTTGCTTTAACTACTTGAAGTCAAGGACGTTCATAACAGCCCAAGTAAGGCAAGTGGGTGAAAATAAAATGAAACGCCAGTAAACAGTACCTAATCAGCCGGATAATTATTTTGATGTCTGACCTAGCTTCCACCACATCAATTTCAAAGTGCAGTAAGTGTGTTACTAGTTTTTGAAGAATTACTTATAAATGACACCTTCCTAAACACTGACTTATCCTACAAAGTTGCTACCTCTGCTTTAAAACAGGTGATACTTTATTGACAGAAGTGACGGATATCCTGGTATACAAATGAAATAATTAAGCGTGTGAATGCAAACATGTATTTCAGACAGGTTGTAACAAAACTGAAATGTTTGCACAGATTTTGTTAAAGTGTCATGAGGGCCATACAACTTAAGCACCACCTTTAGTACTTTGTTACTGACCTGGAACAAGTATACAGGTCAGTAAAATCAGAAATCCTTATATGGATGTCTGTTCCGATGTTCTGCAGTGAAAGGTCCGCCAGGCGGATAAGGACCCCCCTGTACTGCGCAGTACGAAGGACTAGGGATCTTCCGAAAATTGCCAAAAGCTAAACAGCTGGGAGTGAAGTGTATACCGCGCAGGCGCAGTCGATAGTATTGGAAATTTTTTTTTTTGTAAAAAAAAGCCATTCATTTCTTTAAAAATAGCGTGCAACATTTGTATTTTTTTTTTTGTAAAAGGAAACCTTAAATTTTTCAGCTTACATGATTATATATATATTTATTAATAAAAAATGTGGGCATTGGTTACAGTATTAATAATTACAAATCTGGCCCTTGGTTACAGACCTTACTTAGACGTGCCTTACAGAGTAGCGAGAGCATCGGGAGCGTGCGGCATCGTCTCATACACCGACATGTTAAGTGCGCCTGCGCGGTGTACACTTCACTCGTAGCGGTTTAGCTTCGGCAATTTTTGGAAGATGCCTAGTCCTTCGTACTGCGCAAGCGCTGCGCCTGCGCAGAAGAGGGGGGGGGGGTGTCCTTATCCGGCGGGGGAACTTTCTCGGCAGGACCCCGGCTCACAGTACTGAAGCCACTGAGTTATTAGGAAGGAATAATCAGCAATGGCAACCTTCATGTTTTGCTCATAAGATGTTTCATGACAGCCATGCTGAGAAAGAAGAGTTAAAGAAGGCTGAAATACAGATTTTTCCTGGAGAATGCCAATTTTGGATCTCTATTATGGCCAACGTATTCCAAACCCCTGGCATTTGTGTCATCTATGCATTAAGGAGATAGGTTTAGGTAGCTTCATAGTAAAAAGGAATAATGTCTACAAGAGTCATCCACATTGACACTGCCGTTGTGCGCTGGAAACATACAGGTCTAGGTAAGGACATATGGACCAACTCACACATTCTGCCTTTCTACTGTACATCCATGGATAAGAAAACCTGTTTACAAAGACTCCCCCATATATTATCATTTATTTTTTTTAAGAAAAAAAACAAGTTTGTTAACCATTTCCTTCTACACAACTGGGACATGGAAGAAGCAAATCAATTCAAGTTTAAGATGAGCTAATGTAATTCAGCAGGGTGATAAATACAAGAATAAAGTGCAAAAAGCAATCTTTTACCTATGACAGATGTGATTTGCACACTTTACCAGAATATCCATGCAGTGTACAGCAATTATCCCCATTACCACCAGACTCAGAGGACCCAGCTAGGAGAAAGGAAAAAACAACATTATGCCATGAACCAGTAAAAACAACCGAGGCGAGACATTACAGATAGTAATGATAATAAAATGCACAAGAATAGAATGGACTAAGCAGGCCAAGAACCAAGAAGTATCTCTGTGAGCATGCTGCAGGCCGTATGTGACGCCGCTCCTGGAGATGTCACGGGGTGTGGCCATGTGTTTCAAGGCTGCCCAGCCTCTTTGTCAAGCCAAAGAGGCTGGGCGGCCTCAAAACATGTTGCCACGCCCTCTAGTGATATTTTCAGAAACAACATCACATCTGGCCAACCAAGTGCTCCCCAAAACTACCTCCTGCTTCTTGGTTCACTCTTGAATTTCACCCAAACATCTACAATCTGAGAATTTTGTGATGGGACAGCATCCGCCACAGATATCATGGAGCTGCAGACCCAGACTGTTTGAGATGCACCGATTCTTCCACCAATTGGCGAGTTGTCTACTGTGTGTGTGTGTTCATCATGCTTTTATATGCTGCACTTAGCCTGGCACACTCTGGTATCCTCTTGGCCTTGTAGGTATATCCAGCTGACAGAGAAAATATGCAAAAAAACTGCACTAAATCAATATCTTAAACACTAAGCAGCAACTCTCCTGCAGGAAAAAAGTACACCTCAAAAGACTGGTAAATGTATGTAGAGTTGTGCTAAATTACAAACAATATAAAATCAAACCAAAAAAATAAAAAAAGTGTCCACAAGTGATGTAGTATTAAATCCTATGTCCAAGTGTTGGTATTCTTGATGTGTCTTTGCCATCCACCACCATAGAAAGTGATCCGTGCACCAATGCCACCAAGGGCAGAAATTACCACTTACCAGCTCCAAATGACCTCTCACTACAAGTGGTCATTCACACTTGTGGCTAAAGCCCAGCCAAGGCCTTTAACCGCTCCCAGAGCTCTCCTATCCTCTGCGGACTCCAGTCCTTAGATGAGATGGCTGCTTTCGTTTTCTTTTTTCTCATGATTTTTTCCTTTATTTTCACTTGGTGATCCTTGGTGAGTCTGTGAGACTCGCTGGATCACCGATCCGAGTAAGGGGTCGATCCCGACCCCTTACCACGTGATCAGCTGTCAGCCAATGACAGCTGATCACGTGATGTCAACACAGACGGTAATCGGCTATTTTTTTTCCTCGCCCTGACAGCACGAGGAGAAAAAAAAAGCCGATCAATAACGACCGACAATGGTTAATTTTTATATTGAAAAAAAGCCATCTTAAAATTTACACAGAAAGACGACTAGAACCAAAGCATACATACACATATTACAAATATATATATATATATATATATATATATATATATATATATATATATATATATATATATATATATATATATGTGTGTGTGTGTGTGTGTGTTTGGTTCTAGTCGCCTGTGTAAATTTAAGATTGGTTAATTTTTTACAGCAGGCAGGGCTCCATTAGCATTGCTGGATGTCATACCAGCGCCAAGATCTTAGAAGGAAGTATAGGCTTGCAGAAGGCCGCAAAGCCACGGCCTCGATTACCGGCCGGTGTGGCCCGACGCAATCGCGTGCCGGAGGGTGGGGGGGGCGGGGTCCGCACGGAGACAGGATACCCCAGATGTGCTGCCCCGGGCGTTAGGTCACTAATTCTAGTCGCCATTGCGACCTGGCGCCCGGGGATTGTCGAGCCCTGCCTTACCGACTTATTATAAATAAAAACGAAAACTTCTGCGGTGGTCATATCCTTGAAGATTGCCATCATAGTAGTAGTGCCCAACTACTACAGCAATTGTTGCTTCTGCAGTGGATCCTCAGGTATCATAAATGGATACTTGCATTGGTCCGAGCTGGATAAATATGCTGCTAAATATGCAATAAAAATCATACCTGGAGTTCAGCTTTAAAGCAGTAATAAACCGAAAATAAAAAATGTAATCTATTGCGGCTTACCAATAATTAAATACGGTGGCTGCGTTTGTTTTCTTTTTTTAGGCTCCCCTCCCCCCATTATTTTCACCTGGTGATCAGGCCACTAACACACCTCCTGTACCTCCAACTCTGGATGAAGGATCACAGGGGGCACCTTTGGACAGCAGCATTTTCAGTCTGGTGGGAGGGGAGTGTTAAGCCCTGTACACACGATGGAAAATGTGTGATAGGACCTTGTTGTCGAAAATTCCAACCGTGTGTAGGCTCCATCACACATTTTCCATAGGAATTTCCATCACACAAAAATTCTGGTTCTCAAATTTTCCAACAAAATTGTCGGAAATTCCGATTGTGTGTACACAATTCCAACACACAAAGTGCCACGCATGCTCGGAATCAAGCAGAAGAGCAGCACTGGCTACTGAACTTCATTTTTCTCGGCTCGTCGTACGTGTTTTACGTCACCGCGTTCTTGACGTTTTGGAATTTCCGACCAACTTTGTGTGCCCGTGTGTATGCAAGAGAAGTTTGAGCCAACATCCGTCGGAAAAAATACCATGGATTTTGTTGTCGGAAAATCCTATTGTGTATACAGGGCATAAGATTTAAACACACTAGCAAATAGAAGACAGACCCTAGATAATACTTTCTAAGCAGTTACAGCAAACAGTTTTTTTTATCCTTTTTGGATAAATAAAAGGTTTTAAATAAAACTGATCATTGTCAGCATCCCTGTCAATGGTAAATGGTTTGTCTCATCCCTGTAACGGATACGTCTGCAAGAGAGCTTGTTCTTTTGAAAAACAACAGACTTACAAGCCGCATCACCAGATGAAAATAGAAGAAAGCCTAACAAAAAAACGAAAGCAGCTGCCACATATAGTTGGTAATCTGCAACATAATAAATGTTTGCTTTTAGGTTTAATACTTCTGTAAACTTCGGGCCTCAAATGTGCAATTTAACGTGTGAAAAAAAAAAAAAACAGCTCCAGCAGCTATACTGATAAGTGCGATACATAGCCTGCGCTCATATTTCTTCTACAACCAGACCAATTTTTGGAAGCTGAAAAGCAATGCGCCATCTAATTACAACTGACTATGTGTTAGTGCTGAGAATCTTATTTTAGAAGAGAACCCAGCAGTATGGGTGCAGCGCTGGCATCTCATTTTGCCCAAGAACATAATAATTAGCTGGGTTCCTCTGGAGCCTTGTTGCTTAGCTACATATAGACGCATGAAAAGAACTTTTTGATGTTGGAGCATAAACAGAAGATCTTATCATCTGTCATCAAAGCAGAGAAAGGTACAAAAAGCTTTCTGCCTTTCCAGGCAAGACATCAAGAAGCCGCTCAATAAATAAATAGGGATATTGTACACAATGTATTCTGTAATAAAAGCAATAGTAATACATTAAACACAAAGAAAGCAGATCACAAATGTATAAACAAAACCAAAATTGATATGAAGAGGCAGGGATAGGATGGAGGCAAATTTCTCAAAGTTTTTTCCTTGTCTGGTGGATTCTGTTATCTCCGCAACAGCTCTGGGACAAGAATAAATATCAAACAGGGGTTCTAATATTTTCTTACTATATCCAAAAAAACTGCTTTAGGTAGACATACACTTTAAATTTACCTTTGAAAGGGTTTTAAATAAACTGCTGCACTACTGCTATCATATTAAGCAGGCTCTTTACAGTGCTCCTAAGCAGGCTATAGGCAATTTGTCACATGATTCTGTACGCTCATGTGCACAGTAACCCTGACCATTTTGATTAACTCAAGGCCCAGGTCACTCTGTGCATGAGCTGCCGCCAAATAAATGACTCATTCGGGCTCACATGTAATAAATAGTGATAGATCCTACACTTTGATGATAATTCCGTCAGCACTAAGCAAACGTTTACCTATGTAAAAGCATAAACTATGATTAAAATTGGACCATGAACGCAGATTTATCTAGTTTTCGTTTACACGGTTAAATGCTGTGGACTAAAAAGGAGCATGGGCCCGTAAAATATAATACTGCTGCATTAAAGCTGATCTCCAGCTTTGGTTTCAGTTTAAAGCAGAGCGCTACCCGAAAAGGGAAGCTCCACTTGTCTGCCTACTCCGCTGCCACATTTGGCACCTTTTGGGGGGAGCATGTACCTAGTTTTGACACACACTTTACAGGTCCCACAAGACTGTGGCCGATTCACAAAGCACAGCGCGCTTCGCAAATGCGCAGTAGGAAACCGGCTGTGAAGCCACAAGGCTTCACTGCTGGTTTCCTGGTCAAGATGGCGGCGCCAGCACCCAATAGCCGACTGAAAAATCGCCTTGGATGAGGACACCGCTGGTTGCCTGGACAGGTAAGTGCCCTAATATTAAAAATCAGCACCTACAGTATTTTTGGCTGCTGACTTAATTTTTTGTGGGAGCCTTGCACTCCTCTTTAAATAGATTATTCGGACCAAGTTGGCCCAAGCAAACTTCTTCCCTTACCAACATGTGTGGCCACTTGGTGTGCTGTATAAACTGTATGCAGCTGAGGCTACATACAGTATACAGCACTGTGCTCTGGGTTCGAGACGAGACCTTATGGTCTCACACCCTGAACAAAATAGCGTCTGTTTGGTCAGCACATTCATAGAAAGCTTTGTATTCTATTAATGAGTGCAAAGCTTCCTCTGATTGGCCGAGTCAGAGAGGCAGGCAGATGATGTCCCACCAATCAGGGGAAGTTTTCTATCCATTGACAGAATACAAAGCCGACTATGAATGGCTGAGCGCCGCTCAGACTGGCGCCATTTTGTTCTGGGTGTGAGACAGGAAGGTCTCGTTGGCTGCCGCTGCTGTCAGAGTCAGCTAGCCAAATCAGGAGAGAGAGGGTGCAGGGCTGGGGCTCAATGTCTGAATAGACACAGGGAGCTGTGACTCAGCTTCGGGTGCCCCCATAGCAAGCTGCTTGGTGTGGTGGCACTGAATAGGAGGGAGGGGCCAGGATCACAGAAGAGGGACCCGAGAAGAGGAGGATCTGGGCTGCTCTATGCAAATCCACTGCAACAGAGCAGGTAAGTATAACATGGTTTTTTTTCCCTATAAAAATAACAAACAAGACTTTACAATCACTTTAAGGAAGCCAGAACAGGAGGTGGTTCAACAAACCATACAAATATGAAGCCCGGCAACAAAAGAATAAATACACAGAAAATACATTGAACTTTCCCTGTACCTTTCTTCCCTCAAGAAAAGAGACCATTACTATTTCTTTCAAATCTAATCATCTACAGTGCCTTGCGAAAGTATTCGGCCCCCTTGAACTTTTCAACCTTTTGCCACATTTCAGGCTTCAAACATAAAGATATAAAAATTTTTTTTTTTTTGTGAAGAATCACCAACAAGTGGGACACAATTGTAAAGTGGAACGAAATCTATTGGATTTTTGAAACTTTTTTAACTAATAAAAAAAATGAAAAGTGGGGCGTGCAAAATTATTCGGCCCCCTTGCGCTAATACTTTGTAGAGCCACCTTTTGCTGCGATTACAGCTGCAAGTCGCTTGGGGTATGTCTCTATCAGTTTTGCACATCGAGAGACTGAAATTCTTGCCCATTCTTCCTTTCAAAACAGCTCGAGCTCAGTGAGGTTGGATGGAGAGCGTTTGTGAACAGCAGTTTTCAGCTCTTTCCACAGATTCTCAATTGGATTCAGGTCTGGACTTTGACTTGGCCATTCTAACACCTGGATACGTTTATTTGTGAACCATTCCTTTGTAGATTTTGCTGTATGTTTGGGATCATTGTCTTGTTGGAAGATAAATCTCCGTCCCAGTTTCAGGTCTTTTGCAGACTCCAACAGGTTTTCATCCAGAATGGTCCTGTATTTGGCTGCATCCATCTTCCCCTCAATTTTAACCATCTTCCCTGTCCCTGCTGAAGAAAAAGCAGGCCCAAACCATGATGCTGCCACCACCATGTTTGACAGTAGGGATGGTGTGTTGAGGGTGATGAGCTGTGTTGCTTTTACGCCAAACATATCGTTTTGCATCGTGGGCAAAAAGTTCGATTTTGGTTTCATCGGACCAGAGCACCTTCTTCCACATGTTTGGTGTGTCTCCCAGGTGGCTTGTGGCAAACTTTAGACGAGACTTTTTATGGATATCTTTGAGAAATGGCTTTCTTCTTGCCACTCTTCCATAAAGGCCAGATTTTTGCAGTGAACGACTGATTGTTGTCCTATGGACAGACTCTCTCATCTCAGCTGTAGTTCTCTGCAGTTCATCCAGAGTGATCATGGGCCTCTTGGCTGCATCTCTGATCAGTCTTCTCCTTGTCTGAGCTGAAAGTTTAGAGGGACAGCCAGGTCTTGGTAGATTTGCAGTGGTCTGATACTCCTTCCATTTCAAAATGATCGCTTGCACAGTGCTCCTTGGGATGTTTAAAGCTTGGGAAATCTTTTTGTATCCAAATCCGGCATTAAACTTCTCCACAACAGTATTGCAGACCTGCCTGGTGTGTTCCTTGGTCTTCATGATGCTCTCTGCGCTTTCAACAGAACCCTGAGACTATCACAGAGCAGGTGCATTTATACAGAGACTTGATTACACACAGGTGGATCCTATTTATCACCATCAGTCATTTAGGACAACATTGGATCATTCAGAGATCCTCGCTGAACTTCTGGAGTGAGTTTGCTGCACTGAAAGTAAAGGGGCCGAATAATTTTGCACGCACCACTTTTCAGTTTTTTATTTGCTAAAAATGTTTAAAATATCCAATAGATTTCATTCCACTTCACAATTGTGTCCCACTTGTTGGTGATTCTTCACAAAAAATTAAAATTTTATATCTTTATGTTTGAAGCCTGAAATGTGGCAAAAGGTTGAAAAGTTCAAGGGGGCCGAATACTTTCGCAAGGCACTGTAAAATACTGTATGGTTTTCTTAAAACAAACATTTCTTTTATTAAAACATTATGAAATCGTATAAAATTATGTAGTTTCAAATAATACTGAGGTATGCATGTATAGTTATATTTCATACCACAATTCCAGCGTTCTTCACAGCCAGCGGCAGCCCCAGCAATCCTGTGCCAATATTCCCTTTTAGCAAATGTATTAATGTCTGGAACCATCTGTCAAAGAAAAAATATATAGAACATATGAATTCACCATGTGTACATGTTTATGTCCTGGGATTACAGAACCACAACAAGTATGCATTTAGGAATTTCCGACTTCCCAGGCTAAATGCTTATTCTGGGTCATTGACTCAAAGAACTGAGGTTAGAATCAGTTTGACAGCCAGTCAAATAGCACTTTCAGAAGGAGATAATTGCAGCCTACATACAGTAATTGTGGCAGAAATTGTAACTTATGATTTTAGCCAATACTAAAAATCAGTAATACCACAGGGGAATACAGATTTCTGCTGTCCTGAATATTGTTTCTCAATGGCTCGATTTTATGTGAACCTAGATCCATTCACAACTGACGGCAATCACTCTCCATCTCTGCGCCCTCAAAAGATTATCTAAACCCAAAACAAAAAACTTTAAATTGTTTTAAATATTGCAGCTTACCAGTCCTTAGGTGTTGCTGCATTTGTTTTTTTTCACCTGGTAATCCTGCAAACAAACTTCCTGTCCCTGCGTGACAATGCTCACTCACCGTACTGTATCTATGAAGGGAGCTAAGGTTGGCAATAAATTTCCCTACTGCTCTAAAAGTACTTCTTCATCTTCATTACATAGCGGTGGGCTGAGGAAAATTCAAGTTAGACTTACCGGTAACTTGTTTTCCAGAAGTCTTTTAGGACAGCACCTGAGTGATAGTCACTCCTCCCACTGGACCACAGGAAACACCCTACCACACCTCAGTTGTATAAGAGAACCTCCGGCCCCGGCTGGAACACATAAGCACATATGTTAGTCACAGCATAGTACCTAAAACTAATAGGGTGGGCCACTGCTGTCCTGAAAGACTTCTGGAAAACAAATTACCGGTAAAAGCCGGTTCACACAGGGGCAACACGACTTCCAGCTTGACTTTTGGAGGCAACTTGGACACGACTTGAATATGAATAACAGCGTGACTTGGGGCGACCTGAAGTCGGATCCCGGGTTGCCCCTGTGTGAACCGGCTCCTAGTCTAACTTGAATTTTCCCAAGGCATCTTTCAGGACAGCACCTGAGAGGATAACAGAGACTTACCCCCTTAGCGCGGGACAACAGCCTGCGGGACCTTCCTGCAAAATGCCTGATCACTGGCAGATGTGAAGTCCAGTCTGTAATGTCGCAAAAAGGTGCAGAAACTTGACCACGTTGCCGCCTTGCAAATTTGTTCAGGGGTGGCACCAGCTCTTTCTGCCCAAGTGGCCGCAAGCGCTCTGGTTGAGTGTGCACTAATTCCATTTAGCGGAGACAACCCGGCATGCGAGTATGCTTCCAGGATGGATAATTTCAGTCATTTGGCTAATGATCCTTTAGAAGCCTGGCAACCTTTTTTGTTGTCCCAAAAAAGGACAAATAACGAGTCTGTACATCTAAACTAAAATCCTTTGTAATTTCTAGATAGCGTAACAAAATCCTCTTGACAGCCAACATATGAAAAAAGGTCTCCTTCTCCTCCAATGGGTTAGCACAGAAGGTTGGGAGCACAATGTCTTGTGAGTGATTATGCACTGAAGCTACTTTAGGTAAGAACTTTGGGTCTGTCCTAAAAATAACTCTATCTGGAAATACTGACAGGTAAGGTTCCCTAATTGACAGAGCGTGTAGCTCACTGATCCTACGTGTTGAAGTAATGACGATTAGGAACATAGCTTTAAGGCTGGATTCACACCTATGCAGTTTTAGTGCTTTTTGCATATTTGCACTACAGTCCATTTAACATGGTTTCCTATGGAACACGTTCTGTAGTGCAAATCTGCAAAATGCAAAAAGCACTAAAAATGCATAGGTGTGAATCCAGCCTAAGAGTGAGACATTTGAGTGACGCTTCTTCCAGAGGTTCAAATGGACTCCTTGCTAGGGATTGCAGGACTACCGACAGGTCCCACTTCGGGAAATTCTTGACCAGTGCCGGCCTTGATCTTGCAATACCCCACAAAAAAAAAAAAAAAAAAAAAAATCTGACTACCAGCGGTTCAGAGGCCCACAGATTTATTCTAAGAACATCGCTAGCGCAGAAACCTGTACTTTCAAGGTACTGATTGCTAGTCCCTTATCTGTCCCATCTTGCAAGAATTCTAAGATGGAAACAAGGCTCCTTAGGTCTTGGGCAGATGACTTGCACCATGAATTATAGACCTTCCAGACTTTAGTATAGATGGCCCTTGTTAACCTTTTTCTACTCAATAGTAATGTTGTAAATCAGACGGTCAGAAAACCCCTCACTCCTTAGCAGCTGCTCTTCAGATACCAGGCTGCAAGAGATAGCCTGGCTAATTCTGGAGAATTTACTGAACCTTGGCTTAGCAGATCTTGCTAAGTAAATGCCAACAAGGCTTGGTCGCCATTCCCAGAATGGTTGAGAACCAGGCCCTTTTCGGCTAAAACTGAGTAATTAGGATGAATGGTACCTTTCCTGTTGGATCTTCCTTAATACCAGTGGGATTGAATGGAATGGGGGGAAAGCGTAGCAAAGGTGAGATCTCCATTGATGCACCAGAGCGTCTATCCCTAGCGATCTCTTGAGATCACTGAGCAACCTGTGCATTCTCCTTTGAGGCAAACAGGTCCACCTCTGGCTGTCCCCACACTGGAAATCATTGCGAAGACCTCCGGATTCAGAGACCACTCTGAATGGGGTGCCTGCTCAGGAAATCCGCCACTCAGGGTCCCATTTAGGTGGATTGCTGACAGGGATAGCAAGTGCTTCTCTGCCCACAGAAGGATTTCCATTGCCAGTGCTTTTAAAAGGACCTGCTCCTTGTGCCCCCGTCTGTTTAGATAAGCCACAGCCATCGCACTGTCCGTTAAACACTTGCTTGTGGTGAAACGGGAGATCTTGCACGAATATTACTGGAGATAAAGCGTTCGCCTTAAGTTCTCTCCAATTTGAGGGCCTTGTCATCTCCATCTTGGACCAACTTCCTTGAGCAAAGTTTTTCTCTAGGTGGGACCCCCATCCCCAAGAGCTGGCGTCTGTTGTCAGTCTATCGACTGGAAAGGCCCAATGATAGGATCTCCTGACTCTTCCACCACCAAAGTGACCTCTTCACCCGGGTTGGAATCTTCACCTCCGTGTCCAGGGATCTTAAGTTGTGATCCCATGACCTCAGGAGAATAGTTTATAGACACCTAAAGTGCAGTCTTGCCCACTGAATAGCCAGCATTGTTGAGGTTGGTACCCCCTAATGGCGACATAACTTGCCTTATAGTTATCGGCTGGTTTGTCTGCAGCATCGACAGTGCACTGAACCTTGTCCTTTTTCTCTTGCAGGAGAAAAATCTTCTGTTCTATTGAATTGATTTGATAGCCCAGAAAGCGTACCTCTTGTGACGAGTTTGGGGAGGATTTCTAGAGGTTTAGAATCCATCCTAGAGATTCCAGATGGTTGCGTGCTTTGACTAAGTCGTCCTGAAACCTTTCCCTTGAGGGGGTAAAGAATAGTAGGTCATCCAAATAGGGAGTCACTGCGATTCCCGGAAGACAAAGCAGAGCTAGGGCTTCCGCCATCACCTTGGTAAAGATCCGAGTTGAGGATGACAGCCCGAACGGCAAGGCCTTGAACTGCAGACGATGAATCACCCCTTCCATCTTTACCGCCAATCTGAGATACTTCTGGGACTGGAGTGAGATTGGGATATCCAGGTATGCATCCCTTCAATCTATTGACGCCATGTAACATTCTGGGGTCAGCATATTTCTGACTGAAAAAAAAAATCGAATCCATCTTTAACTTTCTGTACTTGACGGATTTGTTCAGAGGTTTTAGATTGAGAATCAATCTGAATTTTCCTGTTTTTTTTACCAAGAAAATGTGGGAATAAAAATCCTTTTGCCGCTCTTCTGGTGGCACTTGGATCACTACACCCTGCTGCATCAGCTCCTTTAATAAGGACTTCATGGCCAGGGCTTTTACTGGATACTTTGGGGGTATTCGTCATAAGAAATCTTCTTGGGGGAGATTCTGTAAACTATTACATAGCCTTGAGAAAGAGTTGTCAGGATGAACTGGATTTTACATTATGCCTGACCACTGCAGAAGGAAATTTTGCAGCCTTTCCGCCCACCTGCAGGGTCGAGTCATTGGGATTTTTCGGCTTGCACAGGAGGATGAAAAAGGATTCCTTCTTTGCCCTTAGCTTTTTGTGCGGACAAATTCTTCCTCCTCCCCTGGGACTTGTTGTCCTGCTCCTGAGCACTTTGAGGTCTAAAAAGGTGCTTCAGGGGTTGTTTCTTCCTCTTTACCGGGAAGGATTTCTTCCTATCGCCTGTCCCATCTAGAATGGTATCTAGATCAGGACCAAAGAGAAGGTCACCCGAAAAGGGAATCCCACAGAGCTTACTCTTCGATGCAGCATTGCCTGGCCAAGTCTTCAGCCACAATGCTCTCCTTGCCAAAATTGTTAAGGCTGCTGATCTAGCTGACATTCTAATTGCTTCAGCTGAAGCATCCGCCATATAGGCTACCGCGGAGGACAAGGTAGTAAAAAAAAAAAAATCCCAAATCTCCTGTTTGGGTGAATCCACTAATATATGAGCTTTTAGCTGGTTAACCCAGTATTCCAGTTTTCTAGCGACGCATGTTGTAGCCATGGCTGGCTTTAAATTGCTCATGATCGATTGCCAAGATCTCTTGTGAAACCAGAGAGAAGGCAGCGTCGAGCTTGGGGACCTTGTTCCATACCGCAGAGGGGTCTTCCTCGAAAGGAAAGCATCACTTGTGGGCTCTTGAGAAAAAAGGTTTCCTCTCCGGTTCTTGCCATTCCTTCTTTATGGAATCCCCCTTAGGCTCACTTAGGCCCGCATACATAAGATTATGCAGTGTCAGCTCCTTTTTTTCTTTGTTTAGGCCAAGGGTAACATGTATTGCTCTAAGAAGCCCACCAACTTCTTCCAGGGATAGCTTAAACTTGGAGGGGGCCACTTCAGCCCCTTCAATCTCCCCCTCTTCCAGATCGTCATTGGAAGGTGCGGGGGATTGTTTTTCCCTGGTAGAAGGACCTTAAGACAGAGTCTCTAACACCAGGACAGGAAGTGAACCCTGGGAAGACTCTGATGTGGAGGGCTGACTAGCAGCCGGACTAACTAATGAGTCACGGAATGTTTGAATCGTGGCATAGAGTTCCTTCTTTACAGAGGCAACCAAGTCATCACAAACAGAAGCAAATTCCTCTTTGACTAAAGAAGCAATGCAAATACTGCATAGGGCTTTTTTCCAATTTTCTCCCATCTTGGCTTTGCATGAGGGGCATCTCTTTTTTCCCCGGATCAGAGCTTTTGGCCTGAGAGAAAAAAAAGACAAAAAGGTAAAAAACCCAGGGAACCCTTAGTGAGACCAAGTCTCCTCCTGCGGACCACCCAACAAGATACACAAGGAAGAAAAATACAGCCTCCAGTGCCCAGACAGGCCCTCGCCACCAGGGGGAAACAAAAGAGAGACCAGAAACCCCAGGTAAAGGAAATGGGCAGACTTAATCAACTGCCCCCTACCTGAGCCTTGCTGGTGCCTGTGCCCACCGCTGCAGATGCCGCGTCCTCCATAGCGGGTGTGCAGCGCTCCACTCGTGGCTTCATGCGCTGCTTCCGGACTCCCATAGTGTCACTGCACCAGATCGGAAGCGAAATTAGGCGCCAGCTCCTTCCCTGCCTCTTACCCCTGCATCCGGTCACTGGAAAGGACGTTGGGTGCTGACCTGGTGACCTGCTAATAGGAAGTATCACTTCCGGTGCGGGTGAGAATTCCTCTCGGCCGACGCAAAATGGCGGCGGTGTACGTACAGCCGTCGCTCCCAGGATACTGAAGCGGGTCACTGCATCTTCTGCGTCTTTCCCTGAGCACCTAGAGGGCAAGAGGAGCCCAAACCTACCGCTGCCAAAGCCCTGGTAAGGCAGGAGGGCTGAAGGTCTCTAAAAAGAAGGAAAAAAAGCAAGAGAGAGGAGACCCTGTCTCTCAGGAGCACCTAAGAGATCCTGGCTCCCCTCCAAAAGATGTTCACCTCCAGGTGTTTCCTGTGGTCCAGTGGGAGGAGTCACTATCTCTCAGGTGCTGTCCTGAAAGACGCCTTGGGAAATATTAATTTACAGAAGACAGCAAAAGAACATGACATTGTTTGTAATTTCAGTTCAAATGGCAGGAAGCAACAAGTACATTGCACATCTAGCAAGATCAACAAGTATTTTCTGTTATTGCTTAAAGTGGAACGTTACCCATAACAACTTGATAAAAAAAAAAAAAAAAAATTCTTTAGCAAGGAACATGTATTCCACATGGATAATTATGCTACCAAAATGAGTGCGCACTGTAAATTGCCTCCAGCATTTTTTTTATCTTTTTTTATCTTGCTGGAGGTGAGTGGAGGCTGAAGCCCAGAGTCCCTGAACAGCAGTAAATCATAAAGTGGAACTAAACCCATAGTTTTATTGGTTTAAAAAAACAGATACATTCCTGGAATGCCAAGATTGCTAACTGCCACATTTTTGCTTGTGTCCTCAACCAAACTGTCAAACCATCAAATGATCGGTGTCATAACTGATAACATGTGCAGCACCATGGCAGTTGCAGATCAAACAGAAGAAGCTTCCTTGGCTGTAAAGGATAGGAGGGTTTAATTCTGCTTTGAGACTGTCAGCAGATCGGCCTCTACAAACTCGGCAGTGCCTAAAAATGGCTAAAAATGGAGAACAATTGAGCATGTGCAAAACAGGGTGAGACAGTGTATTGCTGGATTTTAAACAGTATAGGCACTTATTTTGAATCTTTTAATTACATAGCTATACCTGCAAAAGGGGCCAGCCTGAAGTAATCTAGCAGGACTTACATTTTCTGACTAAAGTTCCACTTTAAAAAAAAAGGGAAAGATTTACTATAAGAACCCTTATCACACTGGGGCGCTTTGCAGGCGCTACAGCGCTAAAAATAGCGCCTGCAAAGCGCCCTGAAACAGCCGCTGCTGTCTCTCCAATGTGAAAGCCCCAAGAGCTTTCACACTGGAGTGGTGCGCTGGCAGGATGCTGAAAAAAGTCCTGCTAGCAGCATCTTTGGAGCGGTGAAGGAGCGGTGTATACATTGAAATCAATGGAGCAGCGCGACTATAGGGTTTTTAACCCTTTCGGTTAAAACCGCCCCACTAGCGGCCGAATACAGCCACTAAAAAGAGTATTTTTTCCTTTAACAAAAGCATTCGGAAATAGAAGTATATGTAGTTACAAAAACAAAAATGAAATATTTCTTGTCCGTATGAAAATTTTATGAATCCCCTATAAACAGAAGTTTCATACAACAAACATCAAGTTGTAAAATACAAAAAAAATAAAAAAAGTTTGCCCTTGCATATTATATAGCTCACTTAGGAGTACGGGATTAGAATTTTTCTCTATCAATACACTGTAATAGCAAAACTATCAACATGTTTCCCAATACCAAGCCATTGACTCTGATTTAAACTCAGAGTTGTGCAATAGTATTAAACCTGCAACTCCAGATGACACAGATCTCTAGTGATAAGGTTAATTCTTAGCAAACTCCTGATAATTTTCTCACATACATTTTAAAACGTACCATATTTATCGGCGTATAACACACACTTTTTTTCCCCTGAAAACAGGAGGACAAACAGTGCCTGCGTGTTATAAGCCAATACTATGTTTTACCAACAGCGGGCAGGGATCGGGCGGTCCACCCATTGGGGGGGTGTCAGGCTGGCCGCCCCGCCTCTCCTGAGCGCTGCCTGCATAGTCTAAAGGTAAGATAAAAAAAAATAAAAAAAAAATCACTTGCCAGCCCCTTCTCCTACACTGCTCCTCCTGTGTCAGTGTCATTATAAAACGAAGCTTGTAAATATCTCAATAGCTCTGTTTTTTTGGCTGCTCTCCTCCTCCCGCTCCTCCTCCTCCTAGCTTTAGATTGGAGGAGGAGAGCGGTCACATGACCATCTATGTAACATCAGAGAGAGCAGGTCAGTGGAAAACTGAGATATTGAGGTATATGGAAGCTTTATTTTACAATAGGAGTGGCGCAGGAGAAGCAATGTGGAAGGGGCTGGCAGTGATTTTTTTCTTAACTGTAGAGAATGCTGGCAGCGCTGTCCCAGGAGACTGGGGGTCTCCTGTGAGTGCAGGGGTTCCATTAAAGCTATAATTCCATTATAGCTTTGTAGGAGGAGGCAAAGACCCATACTACAATAAGAATACTCATAACTGGAGCCTCAAAACGTATTAGCAGCCATTAGGTGCTGAAGCTAAACAAAGACCAGGTTTACAAGCTTTCCTGCACCCCTAGGAAAAACACGCTGCTGTTAATTAATGGCACCCCCACGCACTGGAAACTGCAACATGTTTTCCCATGCTGGGAACCGCACAGCACTATGCGGCTCCGCTGCGACTGAGTTTTCGGAAAAGGTACAGAGACCTTTTCCCTTTGTTTTCCGTAGGTTCAGCAGCCCATTCAAATGTATGGGCTGCTGTGCCCGCGCAAATGTAGCTGCCAGGAAACCGGCACAGCGTAAACCTAGGCTTAAAGTGATATTAAACATGTCGTACTTACCAGCTTTGTGCAGTAGTTTTCAACAGAGCAGCCCCGATCCTCCTCTTCTTGGGCTACCCACCGGCGTTCCTGGCCCCTCCCTCCCGCCCCCATAGAAAGTAGCTTGCCATGAGGGCTCCCGAGCTGCTGCTGTGTGTGTGTCCATTCACACACACGGAGCACGGCTTGGCCCTGCCCCCACCCTATTCTCATTGACTCACTGGCTGTTCTAGTCAGTAGCGGGAGCCACTGGCTCTTGCTGTCTCAGCCAGTGAGGAGAGACCAGGGAGAGCTGCTGCTCTTGTGTACATTGCTGGATCGAGATGGGGCTCAGGTAAGTATTGGGGGGACTGCTGGGGGAGCTACACACAGGAGGTGTTTTACTTTCAAGCATTCTAAAAAACCTGGAGCTTTTATAACCACTTTCAATTTAGTTACAGTGTCATAAGAAATTCATTGTATATCTTTAGAAAGTGTTCATATACAATGTCAATTTGTCAAGATAGCTCCCCATAAGCCCCTGCAGGGCTGGAAAAGTAGGAGTACTCCATTTAAAAGATAAGTTAAAATTATTAAGAAAAAATAATAAAATGCACATATTTTTGAAGAAAAAAAAAAATTTTATTATTTTTTCCTGCTGGAGCCTGGAAAGCATTGCACCCATAATCTGTGGATTATGAGTGCAATGTTAGGCTTCTGCAGACAAGCCCTGCAGCTATCAGCCCATACCTCCATACACACTAGCAATTAGAAAGCTGCCAGGTTTGTGAATAAACTACAAGCATGCTCATTAGCGTCCTCGCAGTTCATTCAGAACTACAAGCCATCAGCTGCGTTGGTCAGCGGTACTTGTAGTTCATTCATTCACAGGAAACTGTGTCTGTGTGGGCGGAGCCCCACCACGCTGTTTTTGAATTGTGACAGTGGGTGCAGGGAGAAGATCCACTGTCACACTGAGGGGGGAGATAGAGGGGAGAGGCGGCAGAAGTTGGCACAAGTTACATGTTCCACCCTAAATACAGCTGGAATGTGTAATATGTTCCAAAATTTTTATTAATCCTTAAAGTTCTATTGCACTGGACAAATTTTGTATATCTAAACTGTGTTAGCTTGCTGACAGAAGTAGAGAGAACAAGGATGCACGCTAAAGAAAATTCAACCACCACCTCTGATACATTTAATCCTCAAACCTGGGCTTAATAGCAGAGGTTGGATGAAAATCGTATAATCACACAGTGGTTAATAGCAGAGGTATAATGGTGAAACACGTCAAAGGACGTCCCAGGTGGGAATTCTATGTCTGTGTTGTCCTGATAAATAAAGTTACCAGCATTTGAATTTTCCTTGTATTTGTGCAGTCTGTGGGGCATAGGATTAGCTTCTACTGGCATTCAGCACCCGATCTTCCATGAGGATGACCTGATTCAGTGCTTGGGAGCAATGTGCCCTATACCAGTGGTTATCAACCTCGGTCCTCAAGTACCCCCAACCGGCCATGTTTTGTTTCTCTTAGATAAAATAGCTGTCCAAAATACCAAGCCATTGACTCCGATTTAAAGCACCTGCGCAAGATGAAAGAAAACCTGCAAACATGGCCTGTTGGGGGTACTTGAGGACTAAGGTTGAGAACCACTGCCCTATATTATAGAACGGAGACCTGCCTAAAGCGCAATTTTAATAAGGCATTACAATAAGAGCAAAGATGCTGCCCAAAGTAACACATATCAGCCAATCAGAAAATCAACCTGCTGAAATCAGCACAGTAAAAATAGTATTTAATTGGCCAACATGGGTAAATGCACACTGCTTACTGTTCTTTGTTCTAGAGAGGAAATATTCCAATAGGGAAACTAGTTCTGGCGACACCCTGGCATTCACTCACTTTGGAGCGTTTGCCTCTCACGTCATACTGTATGTAAAGAGAAGGAACAGCTCGATATTTATTCAGCTGCATCTTGTAACATCAGTCTAAAGCAGACTATAGATGGAGAGATTCGCCGTCCCCGCCGGGAGAACTCAGTGATTACTGATAGAGGCTATAATAGCCGCTGGCAACTATTTACATGTAAAATCCGACAGCCTGCTCATACATGGTTCGATTCTCGGCTGGACCTTGCTGAACTGGCAGATTGGAACCTTCTATTACCGGCTTAAGTATGACCACTAACATTTCATGTTACCCTTCAAGTGTAGCGTATACTCACGTTGTGCTGCTGCTACTATGCTCTCCAATGCGCTCATACTGTCCAGATCTAGAGGGAACGTTGTTGATTGCTGGAGAATGTTCCTCAGTGGGGCTGGATTCCGTGGAGCTGTAGTCATTGTACGCGTCATTCCTCAGCCTGGTGGTAGCCATGGTTCCTAAAATTGTAAGAATATTACTAAAAGAATCTACAAGGGTTTGTGGACAATATTATATTATTATATCTTTTTAAAGTGGATGTAATCCCTAATAAAGAACTTCTCGTATTTACTATCTTTTAAGAAGCTCCTGCAGGAGAACATAATAAATGCAATTTTTTTTTTTCCTGCAAAAATATGTTTGTTTATTTATCATTTTTTTCTATAAAAAGGTAAACTTACCTTTAACTATTTTTAATCCTTATACTACTAGCCTTAATAAATAGATAGAATGGTGCATTATATATTTTTTTTGTTCAACGTTACTTCAATACATCACATGAGTCTTCATTGGCCATTTTTCTTACTTCATCTGGAGGAGGAGCTTTCTCAGCTTGCGGCTTCACTTCCCCTACTGCGCATGCGCTAGTCGCGCTGCGCAATAAGGACGGTCCCTGCTGTCTCTGGGATCCGTGTGTTTCCCAGCAGACAACGGTATCTGCACCCCCCTCTCCCCTGAAAGGTGCCAATTGTGGCACCGAAGGGGGGGAGGGTTCCGATGAATGGAAGTTCCACTTTAGGGTGGAGCTCCGCTTTAAGGTGGTTGTAAACCCTCACATATACCCAGAAAAGTGAACAGCCTCAGGTGATACACAGAGATGAAACAAATCCTCCTACATTAGGTTTTACTTGTTTATCTGCAGCCGTCTCTTGTCTACACCCCTTCAAAAAGATAGATTGTGTTAAAAATCTTTTTTCATATGTCAGGAACACAGAGGAGTGGGTGGAGAGACTGCAGTTACAGTGTATGAGAGCTGATTATAGAAAAGGAACACACTCCCCTCCACACAGCAGAACTGTGTCCTAAATAGACAAGCTGTCTGCTGAGCCCTCCTCTCCCTCCCTCCCGACACAAAAGTATTTCATATGTCGGAAAACTTCTCAGAAGTGACTCTTGCTGACAACAGAGGAACCACCAGACAGAAACGACACTTAGACACCTTACACAATGAGCTGTGGCCGCGCTCCCAGTAAATCGTAGCTCATTTTAACGACGCTTTAGCGCTGTTTAAGCGGGGCTTTTCGTCAGCTAGCGGGGCGCTTTTAACCCCAAAGAATGGGTTAAAGACTCCCGTGTTGCGGCTCTTCCAAAGCGCTGCCCATTCATTCCAATGGGCAGGGAGTTTTGGGAGCGCTAAATACAGCGCTCCCAACCTGCCCCAAAGATGCTGCTTGCAGGACTTTTCTGAAGGTCCCGCAAGCGCACCGCCTGGGTGTGAAAAGTCACACTTGAATGAATGGGAGGCGGTTTTCAGGCGCTTAGCAGAGGCTATTTCCAGCGCTAAAGCGCCTGAAAACCGCCCCAGTGTGAAAGGGGTCAGAGAGCTTTGGAGAGAGAAATGTAAACACTACAGATATATGTAGTTTACAACCACTTTAAAAAAAAAAAAAACGCTACCACAGTCACCATTGATAAATCTGTATATTTCATCATTCTCCAGGGGAAATGAATGTTATTTTTGTAGTAGTTCCTTGTAACTTAATTTTGTTGTCCTTCTCTGAATGCTCTCCAATTCAAGGACATTCTTCTTAAAGTCATTGTAAAGTCTTGTTTGTTTATTTTTCTATAAAAATTATAAAAACATGTTATACATACCTGCTCTGTGCAGTGGATTTGCACGGAGCAGCCCAGATCCTCCTCTTCTCAGGTCCCTCTTCTGTGTTCCTTGCCCCTCCCTCCTGTGGAGTGCCCCCACAGCAAGCAGCTTTCTATGGGGGCACCCAAGCCGAGCTGCAGTTCTGTGCGTCCCGGAGGGCCGAGACACTCGTGGACAGAGATGGGGCTCTGGTAAGTATTAGGGGCTCTGCTGCACTCCGAAGGCTTTTCATCTTAATGCATAGAACGCATTAAGATAAAAAAAAACTTCTGACTTTACAATCCCTTTAAGTATTGGTGACCAAAAGTGAACAGCATACTCAAGAGGTCAGTGTTTTGTGAAGTGGTAGAATTACCGTTTTATATCTCTTGAGTAAATACACTTTCAAATGCAAGCTAAGAGTCTGCTAGCCTACCTGGATACAGCAAGGCATTGCATGCTATTGCCGAGTCCGTAGTCCACAAAGACCTAAGATCTTGTTCCATCCTCAAGAGCTTCTTCCCCTAATCAGTAACTTTCATGTTTTTTTATTTTTTGAAACGCCCAGGTACATTACTTTACATTTTTCAATATTAAAAGAGAAATATGGCCTACGCTTTTTTGGTCATACCTCTCTTCTGACTGCACTTCTGCACTCCTGCAAACCAGAATCAGCAGACAGTGGGCTAAAGTACACTGTCGGTTAATGCCACACAGCCATTCAAAGCTCTTGAAGGATCCCAACCATATTGTCAGAATCCACCCAGATGCCTGATTAGCAGCCGACTTGGCCTCTCAGAAAGATGCTGAGAGCTGGAGCCAGCAGCTTTCTCCCCAGCCAAGTGCTCCAGTGAGCACTGGAGGGGCAGAGGAGAAAGTGGTAACAAAGTCCCCACTCTCTGCTCTGGGAAGACCAAGAACTGAGCGATCAGCAATCATGTAATCATTCAGTTCTCCCTTGCGGGAGATAGCTGTAGCATGAGACCGATACTGCAGCATATGTGTTTTTTTTCTCCTTTAAGACCAGCCGCCACAGTTACACTGCAGCAGGTTGGCACGGCTGCGGAAATTGCCGTAGCTGTAGATTGCTCCTTTAAGACGTCATAGCAGGCGCACACTGCCTGTAGCCAATGCACGTGCCTGGCGGGCGTGATGTCCTCCGGGCACCTGCCATAACTTGTGACAACAAGAACAGGAATGTGTGTGTGTATAAACACACAAATCCTGGTTCTCTAAGGCCCCTTTCACACTGGGGCGTTTTTCAGGAGCTACAGTGCTAAAAATAGCAGCTGTATAGCTCCTGAAAAAAGACGGTCCTTTCACTCCAGTGTGAAAGCCGGAGGGCTTTCACACTGGAGCGGTGCGCTAGCAGGACGGTAAAAAAAGTCCTGCTAGCAGCATATTTGGAGCGGTGAAGGAGCGGTGTATTCACCGCTCCTACCCATTGAAATCAATGGGACACCGCAGGGATACCGCCGGCGCCGCTGCAGCGGCGCTTTGCGGGGGTTTAACCCTTTTTCGGCCGCTAGCGGGGGTTAAAACCACCCCGATAGCGGCCGCATACCGCGGCTAAAACGACGGTAAAGCAGTGCTAAATATAGCGCTGCTTTACTATCGCCGCCCGCACTGCCCCAGTGTGAAGCCGGCCTAAGTGGAGAGGAGACAGATCGTGTGTTCATACTAAGTATTAACACTAATCGGTAACCTCCCCTAGTCAGTCCCATCCCCCATACAGTTAGAACACACCTAGGGAAAAACAGTTAACCCCTTGATTGCCCCCTAGTGTTAACCTCTTCCCTGCCAGTGACATTTATACAGTAATCAGTGGCTATTTTTAGCTCTGATCACGGCCATTACTAGTAAAAATTAAATAGTAAAAATGACATAAACCTATCCCCTATTTTGTAGACGCAATAACTTTTGCGCAAACCAATCAATATACGCTTATTGCATTTTTTTTTTTTACCAAAAATATGTAGAAGAATACATATCGGCCAAAATGAATGAAGAAATTTGTTTTTTTTTTTTTTTTGGGGGGGGGGGGGGGTATTTATTATAGCAAAATGTACAAAATATTGTGTTTTTTTCAAAATTGTCGGTCATTTTTTGTTTGTAGTGTAAAAAATTAAAATCGCAGGAGGTGATCAAATACCCCCAAAAGAAAGCTCTATTTGTGGGGAAAACAAAGGACATACATTTTTTTGGGTACAACATCACACGACCACGCAATTGTCAGTTAAAGCAACGCAGTGCCATATTGCAAAAAATGGCCTAGTCAGGAAGGGGGCAAATCCTATTTTATTCAGGTCCTAATGCAAAGTTATTGACCTGTTTGTATAATCAGCAAACACAGAGGTTGAGCTGTTTATTCCAATCTCTATATTAGGGTTATGAAATTAGTGGACCTCCAGCTGTTGCAAAACTCCCCATCATGGCTCTGCCTCTGGGTGTCATGCTTGTGGCTGTCAAAGTCTTGCTATGCCTCATGGGACTTGTAGTTCTGCAACAGCTGGAGGTCCGCTAATTGCATAGCCCTGCTCTATATCATAGGGCTTACCACTCACTCAACCCTACACCATTTAGAAAACGAGCCATTTCTCTTTACTCTCTGAACGCATCCCTGTAACCAGCTTTCTATACACGTACATACAATTTTTTCAATGCCATACATTCAATGCATATACTATACACAAATATGGATCTGCATAGTTCAATTTAAAGGAGTGATCTGTTTTCAGAAAAAAAAAAAAAAAAGAACATGTTAACCACATGCCGACCGGGCCATAGCCGAAAGACGTCTACACGCGGTCGGCTTATCCTGGGTGGACGTCACGGGACATCCTCCCAGAATAGCGCTCCTGCGCGCACCCGGGAACATCCATGACCGCCGGGTCTGGGGGACCCGGCGCATCACAGTAAACGGCCGATGATAGTGGCCGTTTACCACGTGATCGCTCCGTCAAATGACGGAGCATCACTTTTAAACAAACCGGCATCATTTCCATGACGCCGGTTCCTCCCTCTGTACAGTGTGAGAGGAGAGAGGGGAGAGATCATTTGCAGCGCTGTGGGCACTACAGATCCAGGCTACAGCGCTGCTCAGCGCCAGTACTCTGCCATAAATTTTAACAGAAACTAGATTTTTCTCTTTTACCGAATTTTCAGTCTTTTTTGATTTATAGCGCAAAAAATTAAAAAAAAACAGCAGTGATTAAATACCACCAAAAGAAAGCTCTGTTTGTATTAAAAAAGGAAAAAACATTTCATATGGGTACAGTGTTACATGACTGAGTAATTGTCATTCAAAATGTGAGAGAACTGAAAGCGGAAAATTGGTCTGGTTAGGAAGGGGGTTTAAGTGCCCAGTGGTCAAGTGGTTAAACTGGTTTCTATTAATGGAGCAGTGCTTGGAAGGATCTCAACTATTCAGCACTAACAAGTTAAATGTGAGTATTGGATGCAGCCAACATTAGGCCTCTGAATATCAATCATTGGGGGAGGATTACTCTTTGTTGCTTTAAGCAGTTAACAGCAGTAAATCTGGTTGTACTTGTTTAATTCTGGCAATTGCCCAGCTTACCGTAATATAGTTTAAGGTCAGCACTGACCTATTGACTTAAGAAATCAGGTTACCTTTCCTACGGCCATCTCAGATCAAGCAACTGTTCAATTCTCATGGCTGTAATGCACTCGGCATATCTGTGTAAGTGATTGCACAATGTGGAAAATAAAGGGAACTAAAGACCGGCATTCATACTGTATACCAATGCAGAATAGTTTTCTGACCAAAAAAAAAAAAAAAATGATGCTTCATGAGTTAAAGCCAAATTTAAACCATCACCCAGATTATTCTTGCACAAACTAAAGACCACATATGCAGATTCTACATATTGTAGGAGGAATTCAATTGTAGCTGACTGCACACTTCCTGGTCAGCTTGGTAGGTTAAGGTTTTCAGAAGTACGATATTGGAAAAATGATGCCATACATTTACATTTACTAATCTGTCTGAGATATTCACATCACTACCCCATTAGTCATCTCTGCTCATCCAGACATCCCACTAATCGGCTTCCTCACCTTTTTCTGTATTCACCCCTCTTCTCCTGTACATACTCCATTCTGTCACTTATCACCTCTCCCCCTCCTATACTAAGGCAATAACCCCACTAATCACCCCTCCTCCCCTGTACTCATGCTGTCACCCCACTAATCACCCCCTTCTCCCCTGTGCTCATGCTGTCACCCCACTAATCACCCCCTTCTCCCCTGTACTCATGCTGTCACCCCACTAATCACCCCCTTCTCCCCTGTACTCATGCTGTCACCCCACTAATCACCCCTCCTCCCCTGTACTCATGCTGTCACCCCACTAATCACCCCTCCTCCCCTGTACTCATGCTGTCACCCCACTAATCACCCCCTTCTCCCCTGTGCTCATGCTGTCACCCCACTAATCACCCCCTTCTCCCCTGTGCTCATGCTGTCACCCCACTAATCACCCCCCTTCTCCCCTGTACTCATCCTGTCACCCCACTAATCACCCCCTTCTCCCCTATACTCATGCTGTCACCCCACTAATCACCCCCTTCTCCCCTATACTCATGCTGTCACCCCACTAATCACCCCCTTCTCCCCTATACTCATGCTGTCACCCCACTAATCACCCCCTTCTCCCCTATACTCTTGCTGTCACCCCACTAATCACCCCCTTCTCCCCTATACTCATGCTGTCACCCCACTAATCACCCCCCTTCTCCCCTATACTCATGCTGTCACCCCACTAATCACCCCCCTTCTCCCCTGTACTCATCCTGTCACCCCACTAATCACCCCCCTTCTCCCCTGTACTCATGCTGTCACCCCACTAATCACCCCCTTCTCCCCTCTACTCATGCGGTCACCCCACTGATCACCCGCTTCTCACCTGTACTCATGCTGTCACCCCACTAATCACCCGCTTCTCACCTGTACTCATGCTGTCACCCCACTAATCACCCCCTTCTCCACTGTACTCATGCTTTCACCCCACTAATCACCCCTCCTCCCCTGTACTCATGCTATCACCCCACTAATCACCCCTCCTCCCCTATAATCATGCTATCACCCCACTAATCACCCCTCCTCCCCTGTACTCATGCTATCACCCCACTAATCACCCCTCCTCCCCTGTACTCATGCTATCACCCCACTAATCACCCCTCCTCCCCTATAATCATGCTGTCACCCCACTAATCACCCCTCCTCCCTTGTACTGATGCTGTCACCCCACTAATCACCCCCTCCCCTGTACTCATGCTATCACCCCACTAATCACCCCTCCTCCCCTATAATCATGCTGTCACCCCACTAATCACCCCTCCTCCCTTGTACTGATGCTGTCACCCCACTAATCAACCCCCATAATCCTGTACTACACTGTCATCACCCACTAATCACTTTTCCTGTTATCACACTGCCACCCATCTCTTCCTGTTCTCATACTGTCACCCTGCTAATCAGCCCTCCTGTTCCCACGACACCCCAATAATCACAGCTTCTGAAGCTATCCCCACAAACTAACCTCTCACCACACTCTTCCTCCTGTGTGTATACCCCATCCTTCCTCTCATCATACTTGCCCCTCTTCCTCCTGATCTCACCCCATCACACTCTTCCTCCTGTGTGCATGTCCCATCCTTCCTTTCATCATACTTGCCCCTCTTCCTCCTGATCTCACCCCATCACACTCTTCCTCCTGTGTGTATACCCCCTCTCCCAGCACACATCACTCCTCCTAAAGCGAGCTATCTGATCTAGCTGATGCCACCATCCCTTGCTGACAACTACAAAACTTGAATACACACTGACACCAAGATTCCTGATATCATTCGTTTATAAACCTCGTATAATATAAATACATTAAAAAAAAAAAAAAAAAAAAAAAAGAAGAAGAAGGATACAAGCATTAAAATCACTGACTTACTGTGCAGCTGTTCACCATTCAAACCCCCAGTGACATCACCATGGTAACACAAGCCGGGCCTGTTCCTGCAAATCTAAGTGAGTCAGATGCCAACTCGTGCCCTGTGCACAGGGTACAATCCAGCTGTCAGCTCCTCCTCGACTGACGGCACTACACTGTCCCCTCCCTCCTGTCCCCAAGGTGTCCGAGCCACACCAACACTTACAGCCTGATCTCCTCCCCGATCTCCTCTTCTCTTCCTCCTCACTCCATCCCAGCCACACATTTCAGTCACGTGACCCCCCCGATCAGCTGACCATCTTACCACAACACAAGCGAGAACGTTTTTTTTTTTTATTTTTTATCCGGCTTCTTAACCACTTGAATAAAACTTTATTGTTCCAGGAACATTATTGATAAGAACAAACATGCCTTCCTGTTCTAGTCTGCTCACTGAGGATGTGTGATGATAACCCTTTTGTGGTGTGGCTGGATGTACTGAGCCTTCTCTAGTCACTGTGGACAGAAAGAGTTCAGAAATTGCCTGTTAAGGTTCCCATGTATCCAGGTCATGTTATAGCTAGCAGTGGCTGTTCACATTACACTGAAATGGTTTAGTCAGAAATGTGCATGAAAATTTAAAAAAAAAAAACAAATATTCATTACCTTCCATTGGTGAGTATTTTTATGTGAGTTAACATGCATTTTAAAGTAGAAATAAACCCTTTTTTTGGCACTTTTACCTAGAGGTAAACCTATAATAAGAATGGCGTACGTCATTGCGGCGCGGCCAACCAGGCGCTAGGAGGACGCAAACCCAGAAGGAAGATTGGGTGAGGATGGAATCACCTGTCAGTGGTGACAGTGCGGCGCAGGTGGGCTTCGTTCTAAGGTAAGTACACTATATTGTCAAAAGTAATCGGACACCTTTACTGGCACATGAACTTTAATGGCATGCCAGTCTTAGTCTGTAGGGTTCAATATTGAGTTGGCCCACCCTTTGCAGCTATAATAGCTTCAATCCCTCTGGGAAGGCTGTCCACGAGTAAGGATGAGCTCAGGCGTGTTCGCAAACAGCACGTGCAGAGCCTGCCAGGAAGTCGGCACTGCGGAGCGCTAATCACAGGCAGTGAGACACTGTCCAGATGCGTGGCTACAGAGATTGGGAAATGTTTCACTGCTTGTGATTAGCGCTGTGCAGTGCCGACTTCCTGGCGGGCTGTGCACGTTCTGTTTGCGAACACGCCTGAGCTCATCCTTATCCACAAGGTTTAGGAGTGTGTCTATGGGAATGTTTGGCCATTCTTCCAGAAGCGCATTTGTGAGGTCAGGCACTGATGTTGGACAAGAAGGCCTGGCTCGCAGTCTCCGCTCTAATTCATCCCAAATGTGTTCTATCAGGTTGAGGTCAGGACTCTGTGCAGGCCAGTCAAGTTACCCCCCCCCCCCCCCAAACTTGCTCATCCATGTATTTATGGGCCTTTCTTTGTGCACTGGTCCATTAAAGACTGGGATGTCATTAAAGTGGATTTCATAAAATCTGACCTAGGCACATATATCTGTAGTGTTTACTTATCTCTCTCCAAAGCCTTGTGTCTTTCTGCTGCTATGTTCTTCTGTTATCAGCTTGATAACTTTTGGAAAGTGTTCTGACAAAGGAGATAAAAGCAGCTGGAAATTTGTGTCAGGGAGGGTGGTATAAAATATATTAACAGAGAGCTATTCTATTCACAGCACAGCTCTTCAAGTTTCTTCATTCCTCTGCCTATGTTGCGGGGGGGGGGGGGGTGCCTTTCCTTCAATAAGCTCTCACACAGTGTATGACCAGACTCCCCTCCCACTGCTGAAAGAGGAAGAAACATTTCTAACACAATGTGCACTTTCTAAAGAGTCTAGAAAACTAAAGGCAAAAAAGAAAAAGCTGAAGAGAGCAGATATAAATGTAAAACATATAGGGAGATTTGTTTCATCTCTGTGTATCATCTGAGGCTGTTCACTTCACTGGGTATATGTGAGGGTTTACATCCACTTTAAAGTTCATGTGCCTGTAAAGACAAGCATCCCGATGCTTTTGGTAATATAGTGTATTTCATAATGTGCTAGTATGCGATGCATATGCCTTTACCTTGCAGGGTTTAAAAAAATGGTGCGGTTTACTACCGCTTTAACCACTCGACCCCCAGGCAAATTCTGACATTTTTCTCATACATGTACAATTCTGAATTTTTTTGCTAGAAAATCACTAAGAACCTTCAAACATTTTATCGTTTTTTGCAGAGGCCCTAAAGAATAAAATAGTTGGTGTACCAATTTTTTTATGTCACACGATATTTGCACAGCAGTTTTTCAAATGCAATTTTTTTGGAAAACATACACTTTAATGAATTTTATTGCACATAAACAATCTAATACCCAATTTTTGGTAAAATAAAAAAAGATGATGTTATGCCGAAATAGATACCGAACATGTCATGCTTTAAAATTGCGCATGCCCATGGATAGGTGACAAACTGCGGTACATTAAATTATCCATGAGCGACGCTTTAAAAAAAGCCTTTAACCGCTTGCCGACCGCCTCACGCAGATATACTGCGGCAGAAGGGCATGTACAGGCAAACTAACGTACCTGTATGTGGCCCTTTAAGAGGCGGCCTGCGGATACGCACGATCGTCTCAGGGAGAGGAAGAACGGGAAGATGCTAATGTAAACAAGCATCTCCCTGTTCTGCCTAGTGACAGTGTCACTGATCTCTGCTCCCTCTGATCGGGAGCAGAGATCAGTGACATGCCACGCGTAGCCACGCCCCCCACAGTTAGAAACACTCCCCAGGACACACTTAACCCCTACACTTCCCCCTAGTGGTTAGCGCCTTCACTGCCAGTGTCATTTACACAGGAATCAGTGCATTTGTATAGCACTGATTGCAGTATAAATGACAATGGTCCCAAAAATGTCCGATGTGTCCGCCATAATGTCGCAATCATGATAAAAATCGCTGATCGCCGCCATTACTAGTAAGAAAAAAAAATGATTAATAAAAATGCCATAAAACTATCCCCTATTTTGCAAACGCTATAACTTTTGCGCAAACCAATCAATAAACAGTTATTGCGATTTCTTTTACCAAAAATTATTTTTGGGGGATATTTATTATAGCAAAATGTAAAAAATAATGTGTTTTTTTTCAAAATTGCAAAAAATAAAAACCGCAGGGGTGATCAAATACCACCAAAAGAAAGCTCTATTTGTGGGAAAAAAGGAGGTACATTTTGTTTGGCAGCCCCGTTGCACGACCGCGCAATTGTCAGTTAAAGCAGCGCAGTGCAGAATCGCAAAAAGTGGTCAGGAAGGGGGTAAATTCTTCCTGGGCTGAAGTGGTTAAAGGTTACCAGTTTAGAGTTACACAGGAGGCCTGGCATTAGAATTATTGCTCTTGTTCTTGCTCACACATGTGTTTACATATGCGTGTGAGACCTACAGTGAGGGAAAAAAGTATTTGATCCCCTGCTGATTTTGTAGGTTTGCCCACTGACAAAGAAATGATTAGTCTTTAATTCTAATGGTAGGTTTATTTTACCAGTGAGAGACAGAATAACAACAAAAATATCCAGAAAAAACATTTCAAAAAAGTTATAAATTGATTTGTATTTTAATGAGTGAAATAAGTATTTGACCCCTTCGCAAAACACAACTTAGTACTTGGGGGCAATCACAGAGGTCAGACAGTTCTTGTAGTTGGCCACCAATAGGGATGGGCCCGGTGCTCGATGCGAACCCATGTTCGCATCGAGCACCGGGTGTTCGCTCACTCGGCGAGCCCAGAACTATTTTGGCCGCTCGCATCACATTCGTGTGATGCGAGCGGCCCCGCAATGCATTGCGGCCGGCGCGGCCGGCGCAGTGCATTGCTGGCTGATGATTGGCCAAGCATGCACTGTGACCCCGCATGCTTGGCCAATCACAGCGCCGGAAACTCGGAGAGCCATAATTGGCTACAGGCAGGACGCCTGTAGCCAATAACAGCTCAGGGGCTTTAGTACACGCCCCCTCATTTAAAAGGCCGCCACGCCGTCGGCGCCGGTCACATGAGTTCCGGCTTTAGGAGAGAGCAGGCTGATTCTGTGTCACTCTTTGCTAGATTCATTTAGAAAGATTTGCTCTACTTTGCTAAACCATTGCTACCTGTCATTGATCGTCCATTGCTGCTGCTGGTTAGTGTGTTTTTAGCTGCTGCTGGGGGTTAGTCTGGTGCGTGTCTTACTGTTAGTACAGTATTTCAGTAGTACCAACCGCAGTGCTGTTAGTACAGCACTGCACCCCAAAAGCACCCATAGGACTTGTAGCGTGTTAGTGGCAGGCACTGGCAGCAAACAGAGCTCCTATATTTTCTTCCCAGAAGCACCCATAGGACTTGTAGTGTGTTAGTCCCATCACACAGAGCTATATTTTCTTCCCAGAAGCACCTATAGGACTTGTAGTGTGTTAGTGGCAGGCACTGGCAGCAAACAGAGCTCCTATATTTTCTTTGCAGAAGCACCCATAGGACTTGTAGTGTGTTAGTCCCATCACACAGAGCTATATTTTCTTCCCAGAAGCACCTATAGGACTTGTAGTGTGTTAGTCCCATCACACAGAGCTCCTATATTTTGTTCCCAGAAGCACCTATAGGACTTGTAGTGTGTTAGTCCCATCACACAGAGCTATATTTTCTTCCCAGAAGCACCTATAGGACTTGTAGTGTGTTAGTGGCAGGCACTGGCAGCAAACAGAGCTCCTATATTTTCTTTGCAGAAGCACCCATAGGACTTGTAGTGTGTTAGTCCCATCACACAGAGCTATATTTTCTTCCCAGAAGCACCTATAGGACTTGTAGTGTGTTAGTCCCATCACACAGAGCTCCTATATTTTGTTCCCAGAAGCACCTATAGGACTTGTAGTGTGTTAGTCCCATCACACAGAGCTATATTTTCTTCCCAGAAGCACCTATAGGACTTGTAGTGTGTTAGTCCCATCACACAGAGCTCCTATATTTTGTTCCCAGAAGCACCTATAGGACTTGTAGTGTGTTAGTCCCATCACACAGAGCTATATTTTCTTCCCAGAAGCACCTATAGGACTTGTAGTGTGTTAGTCCCATCACACAGAGCTATATTTTCTTCCCAGAAGCACCTATAGGACTTGTAGTGTGTTAGTCCCATCACACAGAGCTCCTATATTTTGTTCCCAGAAGCACCTATAGGACTTGTAGTGTGTTAGTCCCATCACACAGAGCTCCTATATTTTGTTCCCAGAAGCACCTATAGGACTTGTTGTGTGTTAGTCCCATCACACAGAGCTCCTATATTTTGTTCCCAGAAGCACCTATAGGACGTGTAGTGTGTTAGTCCCATCACACAGAGCTATATTTTCTTCCCAGAAGCACCTATAGGACTTGTAGTGTGTTAGTCCCATCACACAGAGCTCCTATATTTTGTTCCCAGAAGCACCTATAGGACTTGTAGTGTGTTAGTCCCATCACACAGAGCTCCTATATTTTGTTCCCAGAAGCACCTATAGGACTTGTAGTGTGTTAGTCCCATCACACAGAGCTCCTATATTTTGTTTCCAGAAGCACCTATAGGACTTGTAGTGTGTTAGTCCCATCACACAGAGCTATATTTCCTTCCCAGAAGCACCTATAGGACTTGTAGTGTGTTAGTCCCATCACACAGAGCTCCTATATTTTGTTCCCAGAAGCACCTATAGGACTTGTAGTGTGTTAGTCCCATCACACAGAGCTATATTTTCTTCCCAGAAGCACCTATAGGACTTGTAGTGTGTTAGTCCCATCACACAGAGCTCCTATATTTTGTTCCCAGAAGCACCTATAGGACTTGTAGTGTGTTAGTCCCATCACACAGAGCTATATTTTCTTCCCAGAAGCACCTATAGGACTTGTAGTGTGTTAGTCCCATCACACAGAGCTCCTATATTTTGTTCCCAGAAGCACCTATAGGACTTGTAGTGTGTTAGTCCCATCACACAGAGCTCCTATATTTTGTTCCCAGAAGCACCTATAGGACTTGTAGTGTGTTAGTCCCATCACACAGAGCTCCTATATTTTGTTCCCAGAAGCACCTATAGGACTTGTAGTGTGTTAGTCCCATCACACAGAGCTCCTATATTTTGTTCCCAGAAGCACCTATAGGACTTGTAGTGTGTTAGTCCCATCACACAGAGCTCCTATATTTTGTTCCCAGAAGCACCTATAGGACTTGTAGTGTGTTAGTCCCATCACACAGAGCTCCTATATTTTGTTCCCAGAAGCACCTATAGGACTTGTAGTGTGTTAGTCCCATCACACAGAGCTATATTTTCTTCCCAGAAGCACCTATAGGACTTGTAGTGTGTTAGTCCCATCACACAGAGCTCCTATATTTTGTTCCCAGAAGCACCTATAGGACTTGTAGTGTGTTAGTCCCATCACACAGAGCTATATTTTCTTCCCAGAAGCACCTATAGGACTTGTAGTGTGTTAGTCCCATCACACAGAGCTATATTTTCTTCCCAGAAGCACCTATAGGACTTGTAGTGTGTTAGTCCCATCACACAGAGCTCCTATATTTTGTTCCCAGAAGCACCTATAGGACTTGTAGTGTGTTAGTCCCATCACACAGAGCTCCTATATTTTGTTCCCAGAAGCACCTATAGGACTTGTAGTGTGTTAGTCCCATCACACAGAGCTCCTATATTTTGTTCCCAGAAGCACCTATAGGACTTGTAGTGTGTTAGTCCCATCACACAGAGCTCCTATATTTTGTTCCCAGAAGCACCTATAGGACTTGTAGTGTGTTAGTCCCATCACACAGAGCTCCTATATTTTGTTCCCAGAAGCACCTATAGGACTTGTAGTGTGTTAGTCCCATCACACAGAGCTCCTATATTTTGTTCCCAGAAGCACCTATAGGACTTGTAGTGTGTTAGTCCCATCACACAGAGCTATATTTTCTTTCCAGAAGCACCTATAGGACTTGTAGTGTGTTAGTCCCATCACACAGAGCTCCTATATTTTTGTTCCAGAAGCACCTATAGGACTTGTAGTGTGTTAGTCCCATCACACAGAGCTCCTATATTTTCTTTCCAGAAGCACCTATAGGACTTGTAGTGTGTTAGTCCCATCACACAGAGCTCCTATATTTTGTTCCCAGAAGCACCTATAGGACTTGTAGTGTGTTAGTCCCATCACACAGAGCTCCTATATTTTGTTCCCAGAAGCACCTATAGGACTTGTAGTGTGTTAGTCCCATCACACAGAGCTATATTTTCTTCCCAGAAGCACCTATAGGACTTGTAGTGTGTTAGTCCCATCACACAGAGCTCCTATATTTTCTTCCCAGAAGCACCCATAGGACTTGTAGTGTGTTAGTCCCATCACACAAAGTTCCTATATTTTCTTTGCAGAAGCACCCATAGGACTTGTAGTGTGTTAGTCCCATCACACAGAGCTCCTATATTTTCTTTGCAGAAGCACCCATAGGACTTGTAGTGTGTTAGTCCCATCACACAGAGCTATATTTTCTTCCCAGAAGCACCTATAGGACTTGTAGTGTGTTAGTCCCATCACACAGAGCTCCTATATTTTGTTCCCAGAAGCACCTATAGGACTTGTAGTGTGTTAGTCCCATCACACAGAGCTATATTTTCTTCCCAGAAGCACCTATAGGACTTGTAGTGTGTTAGTCCCATCACACAGAGCTATATTTTCTTCCCAGAAGCACCTATAGGACTTGTAGTGTGTTAGTCCCATCACACAGAGCTCCTATATTTTGTTCCCAGAAGCACCTATAGGACTTGTAGTGTGTTAGTCCCATCACACAGAGCTCCTATATTTTGTTCCCAGAAGCACCTATAGGACTTGTAGTGTGTTAGTCCCATCACACAGAGCTCCTATATTTTGTTCCCAGAAGCACCTATAGGACTTGTAGTGTGTTAGTCCCATCACACAGAGCTCCTATATTTTGTTCCCAGAAGCACCTATAGGACTTGTAGTGTGTTAGTCCCATCACACAGAGCTATATTTTCTTTCCAGAAGCACCTATAGGACTTGTAGTGTGTTAGTCCCATCACACAGAGCTCCTATATTTTGTTCCCAGAAGCACCTATAGGACTTGTAGTGTGTTAGTCCCATCACACAGAGCTATATTTTCTTCCCAGAAGCACCCATAGGACTTGTAGTGTGTTAGTCCCATCACACAAAGTTCCTATATTTTCTTTGCAGAAGCACCCATAGGACTTGTAGTGTGTTAGTCCCATCACACAGAGCTCCTATATTTTCTTTGCAGAAGCACCCATAGGACTTGTAGTGTGTTAGTCCCATCACACAGAGCTATATTTTCTTCCCAGAAGCACCTATAGGACTTGTAGTGTGTTAGTCCCATCACACAGAGCTCCTATATTTTGTTCCCAGAAGCACCTATAGGACTTGTAGTGTGTTAGTCCCATCACACAGAGCTATATTTTCTTCCCAGAAGCACCTATAGGACTTGTAGTGTGTTAGTCCCATCACACAGAGCTATATTTTCTTCCCAGAAGCACCTATAGGACTTGTAGTGTGTTAGTCCCATCACACAGAGCTCCTATATTTTGTTCCCAGAAGCACCTATAGGACTTGTAGTGTGTTAGTCCCATCACACAGAGCTCCTATATTTTGTTCCCAGAAGCACCTATAGGACTTGTAGTGTGTTAGTCCCATCACACAGAGCTCCTATATTTTGTTCCCAGAAGCACCTATAGGACTTGTAGTGTGTTAGTCCCATCACACAGAGCTCCTATATTTTGTTCCCAGAAGCACCTATAGGACTTGTAGTGTGTTAGTCCCATCACACAGAGCTATATTTTCTTTCCAGAAGCACCTATAGGACTTGTAGTGTGTTAGTCCCATCACACAGAGCTCCTATATTTTGTTCCCAGAAGCACCTATAGGACTTGTAGTGTGTTAGTCCCATCACACAGAGCTATATTTTCTTCCCAGAAGCACCCATAGGACTTGTAGTGTGTTAGTCCCATCACACAAAGTTCCTATATTTTCTTTGCAGAAGCACCCATAGGACTTGTAGTGTGTTAGTCCCATCACACAGAGCTCCTATATTTTCTTTGCAGAAGCACCCATAGGACTTCTAGTGTGTTAGTGGCATCACACAGAGCTCCTATATTTTCTTCTAAGCAGCACCCACAGGACTTCTAGTGTGTTAGTGGCATCACACAGAGCTCCTATATTTTCTTCCCAGAAGCACCTATAGGACTTGTAGTGTGTTAGTCCCATCACACAGAGCTCCTATATTTTGTTCCCAGAAGCACCTATAGGACTTGTAGTGTGTTAGTCCCATCACACAGAGCTATATTTTCTTCCCAGAAGCACCTATAGGACTTGTAGTGTGTTAGTCCCATCACACAGAGCTCCTATATTTTCTTCCCAGAAGCACCCATAGGACTTGTAGTGTGTTAGTCCCATCACACAGAGTTCCTATATTTTCTTTGCAGAAGCACCCATAGGACTTGTAGTGTGTTAGTCCCATCACACAGAGCTCCTATATTTTCTTTGCAGAAGCACCCATAGGACTTCTAGTGTGTTAGTGGCATCACACAGAGCTCCTATATTTTCTTCTAAGCAGCACCCACAGGACTTCTAGTGTGTTAGTGGCATCACACAGAGCTCCTATATTTTCTTCCCAGAAGCACCTATAGGACTTGTAGTGTGTTAGTCCCATCACACAGAGCTCCTATATTTTGTTCCCAGAAGCACCTATAGGACTTGTAGTGTGTTAGTCCCATCACACAGAGCTATATTTTCTTCCCAGAAGCAATTATAGGACTTGTAGTGTGTTAGTCCCATGCCACAGAGCTATATTTTCTTCCCAGAAGCACCTATAGGACTTGTAGTGTGTTAGTCCCATCACACAGAGCTCCTATATTTTGTTCCCAGAAGCACCTATAGGACTTGTAGTGTGTTAGTCCCATCACACAGAGCTCCTATATTTTGTTCCCAGAAGCACCTATAGGACTTGTAGTGTGTTAGTCCCATCACACAGAGCTCCTATATTTTCTTCTCAGCAGCACCCACAGGACTTCTAGTGTGTTAGTGGCATCACACAGAGCTCCTATATTTTCTTCCCAGAAGCACCCACAGGACTTCTAGTGTGTTAGTGGCATCACACAGAGCTCCTATATTTTCTTTGCAGAAGCACCCATAGGACTTCTAGGGTGTTAGTGGCATCACACAGAGCTCCTATATTTTCTTCTCAGCAGCACCCACAGGACTTCTAGTGTGTTAGTGGCATCACACAGAGCTCCTATATTGTCTTCCCAGAAGCACCCACAGGACTTCTAGTGTGTTAGTGGCATCACACAGAGCTCCTATATTTTCTTTGCAGAAGCACCCATAGGACTTCTAGTGTGTTAGTGGCATCACACAGAGCTCCTATATTTTCTTCTCAGCAGCACCCACAGGACTTCTAGTGTGTTAGTGGCATCACACAGAGCTCCTATATTTTCTTTGCAGAAGCACCCATAGGACTTCTAGTGTGTTAGTGGCATCACACAGAGCTCCTATATTTTCTTCTCAGCAGCACCCACAGGACTTCTAGTGTGTTAGTGGCATCACACAGAGCTCCTATATTTTCTTCTCCGCAGCACCCACAGGACTTCTAGTGTGTTAGTGGCATCACACAGAGCTTCTATATTTTCTTCCCAGAAGCACCCACAGGACTTCTAGTGTGTTAGTGGCATCATACAGAGCTCCTATATTTTCTTCCCAGAAGCACCCACAGGACTTCTAGTGTGTTAGTGGCATCACACAGAGCTCCTATATTTTCTTTGCAGAAGCACCCATAGGACTTCTAGTGTGTTAGTGGCATCACACAGAGCTCCTATATTTTCTTCTCAGCAGCACCCACAGGACTTCTAGTGTGTTAGTGGCATCACACAGAGCTCCTATATTTTCTTCCCAGAAGCACCTATAGGACTTGTAGTGTGTTAGTCCCATCACACAGAGCTCCTATATTTTGTTCCCAGAAGCACCTATAGGACTTGTAGTGTGTTAGTCCCATCACACAGAGCTATATTTTCTTCCCAGAAGCACCTATAGGACTTGTAGTGTGTTAGTCCCATGACACAGAGCTATATTTTCTTCCCAGAAGCACCTATAGGACTTGTAGTGTGTTAGTCCCATCACACAGAGCTCCTATATTTTGTTCCCAGAAGCACCTATAGGACTTGTAGTGTGTTAGTCCCATCACACAGAGCTCCTATATTTTGTTCCCAGAAGCACCTATAGGACTTGTAGTGTGTTAGTCCCATCACACGGAGCTCCTATATTTTCTTCTCAGCAGCACCCACAGGACTTCTAGTGTGTTAGTGGCATCACACAGAGCTCCTATATTTTCTTCCCAGAAGCACCCACAGGACTTCTAGTGTGTTAGTGGCATCACACAGAGCTCCTATATTTTCTTTGCAGAAGCACCCATAGGACTTCTAGTGTGTTAGTGGCATCACACAGAGCTCCTATATTTTCTTCTCAGCAGCACCCACAGGACTTCTAGTGTGTTAGTGGCATCACACAGAGCTCCTATATTTTCTTCTCAGCAGCACCCACAGGACTTCTAGTGTGTTAGTGGCATCACACAGAGCTCCTATATTTTCTTTGCAGAAGCACCCATAGGACTTCTAGTGTGTTAGTGGCATCACACAGAGCTCCTATATTTCCTTTGCAGAAGCACCCATAGGACTTCTAGTGTGTTAGTGGCATCACACAGAGCTCCTATATTTTCTTCTCAGCAGCACCCATAGGACTTCTAGTGTGTTAGTGGCATCACACAGAGCTCCTATATTTTCTTCTCAGCAGCACCCACAGGACTTCTAGTGTGTTAGTGGCATCACACAGAGCTCCTATATTTTCTTCCCAGAAGCACCCACAGGACTTCTAGTGTGTTAGTGGCATCACACAGAGCTCCTATATTTTCTTCCCAGAAGCACCCACAGGACTTCTAGTGTGTTAGTGGCATCACACAGAGCTCCTATATTTTCTTTGCAGAAGCACCCATAGGACTTCTAGTGTGTTAGTGGCATCACACAGAGCTATATTTTCTTCCCAGAAGCACCTATAGGACTTGTAGTGTGTTAGTCCCATCACACAGAGCTCCTATATTTTGTTCCCAGAAGCACCTATAGGACTTGTAGTGTGTTAGTCCCATCACACAGAGCTCCTATATTTTGTTCCCAGAAGCACCTATAGGACTTGTAGTGTGTTAGTCCCATCACACAGAGCTCCTATATTTTCTTCTCAGCAGCACCCACAGGACTTCTAGTGTGTTAGTGGCATCACACAGAGCTCCTATATTTTCTTTGCAGAAGCACCCATAGGACTTCTAGTGTGTTAGTGGCATCACACAGAGCTCCTATATTTTCTTCTCAGCAGCACCCACAGGACTTCTAGTGTGTTAGTGGCATCACACAGAGCTCCTATATTTTCTTTGCAGAAGCACCCATAGGACTTCTAGTGTGTTAGTGGCATCACACAGAGCTCCTATATTTTCTTTGCAGAAGCACCCATAGGACTTCTAGTGTGTTAGTGGCATCACACAGAGCTCCTATATTTTCTTCTCAGCAGCACCCACAGGACTTCTAGTGTGTTAGTAGCATCACACAGAGCTCCTGTATTTTCTTCTCAGCAGCACCCACAGGACTTCTAGTGTGTTAGTGGCATCACACAGAGCTCCTATATTTTCTTCCCAGAAGCACCCACAGGACTTCTAGTGTGTTAGTGGCATCACACAGAGCTCCTATATTTTCTTCCCAGAAGCACCCACAGGACTTCTAGTGTGTTAGTGGCATCACACAGAGCTCCTATATTTTCTTTGCAGAAGCACCCATAGGACTTCTAGTGTGTTAGTGGCATCACACAGAGCTCCTATATTTTCTTCTCAGCAGCACCCACAGGACTTCTAGTGTGTTAGTGGCATCACACAGAGCTCCTATATTTTCTTTGCAGAAGCACCCATAGGACTTCTAGTGTGTTAGTGGCATCACACAGAGCTCCTATATTTTCTTTGCAGAAGCACCCATAGGACTTCTAGTGTGTTAGTGGCATCACACAGAGCTCCTATATTTTCTTCTCAGCAGCACCCACAGGACTTCTAGTGTGTTAGTGGCATCACACAGAGCTCCTATATTTTCTTTGCAGAAGCACCCATAGGACTTCTAGTGTGTTAGTGGAATCACACAGAGCTCCTATATTTTCTTTGCAGAAGCACCCACAGGACTTCTAGTGTGTTAGTGGCATCACACAGAGCTCCTATATTTTCTTCTCAGCAGCACCCACAGGACTTCTAGTGTGTTAGTGGCATCACACAGAGCTCCTATATTTTCTTTGCAGAAGCACCTATAGGACTTCTAGTGTGTTAGTGGCATCACACAGAGCTCCTATATTTTCTTCTCAGCAGCACCCACAGGACTACCGACTACAATGGCTGGAAGACCGCCAAGGGGAGGCAGAGCGTGCAGAGCCAAGAACACAGGGCAGGCAGGCTCTGTTTCTAGTGGACGTGGCCGTGGACGTGGTCGTGCATCTTCATCAGCACGTGGCCATGGGACACGCGCGTCTTGGTTTTCGGCAGCTGGACATGTGGAGCCGCATCATGCTGAAGGCTTGGTAGAATGGATGACCAAGCCCTCCTCATCCTCCTCATCCTCTCTCACCCAGGCTCAGGGTACTGGCAGAGCAGCTGCCAACGCGTACTCAATGGCATCATCAGCCACCCCTTCCCTAGACCCACCATGTCCTCCTGAGGAGTCCCCCGAACTCTTTGAGCACAGTGTTGGGTACATGCTCCAGGAGGATGCCCAACGATTCGAAGGCTCGGATGATGATACCCAGCTTGAGGAAGTCAGTAGTGTGCGCGCAGAGAGAGGGGGTGCTGAAGGACAGCAATCTGGCAGTACTGTTCCACCAGCTGCAGCTTACTGCCAGGTTTGCTCTAGTGGTGAAGAGGGAGGGGATGATGAGGTCACTGACGCCACGTGGGTGCCTGGAGGGAGAGAGGATGAGGAGGAGGATGATGCGGCGTCACATGTCCAACGAGGCAGGATGCCCCCTGGAGGCCAGCTAGAGGCCAGCACAGCAACTGTACAACACCGCAGAGCTCCGCCTGTGCAGGGCGCTGCCTCTGCACGTTATCAGAAAAGTTCTTTGGTGTGGGCCTTTTTTGAGACGAGTGCATCAGATCGCACCACTGCTATTTGCAATATTTGTCTCAAGCGTTTCTCGCGTGGCCAAAACATCAGCCGCTTGGGCACCACAAGCATGAGTAGACATATGTCGACCTGCCATGCAGCTCGTTGGCAGGCACACATAAAAGACCCACACCAAAGAACTAAGCGGACCTCTCCTTGCTCCTCATCAGCTGGGATCTCCATCCCCACTACATCTTCAGTCCTCTCTGAAAGCTGCTGTGAGAGGACTGAAGGTGTAGAATTAGGTGTGTCACAACCAAGTACTTGCAGTACACCGACGTCCGATTTTAGCAGGCAAATTTCCCTGCCCCAGCTGCTGGACCGTCGAAAGAAGTACACTCCCAGCCATCCACATGCCCAGCAGTTGAATGCTAGCTTGGCTAAATTGCTAGCACTTCAACTGCTGCCTTTTCAGTTGGTAGACTCGGCCCCCTTCAGTGAGTTTGTTCAATGTGCGGTTCCTCAGTGGCAGGTTCCCAAACGCCACTTTTTCTCACGGAAGGCGATTCCGTCTCTCTACCGGCATGTGGAAGGCAATGTCCATGCCTCGCTGGACAGGGCGGTCAGCGGTAAGGTGCATATTACCGCTGACTCATGGTCCAGCAGGCATGGACAGGGACGTTACCTTTCTTTCACGGCCCATTGGGTCACTCTATTGGCAGCTGGGAGGGATGCAGGACAAGGTGCAGTATGTTGGAGGTTGTTCCGCCACCACGCCTCCAAAACGCTACTACTGCTACTGGTTGTGACACACCTCTCTCCTCCACCCCCTCCTCTTCTTCTTCCTCCAGTGCTCTGTCCTCGGAACCAGCGGTGCTCCGTAGGCGTACAAGGGGCTACGCAAGTACGCAGGCAAAAAGATGCCATGCCGTGCTTGCGCTGGTGTGTTTGGGGGACAGGAGCCACACTGGGCCAGAGGTTCTGGCAGCTCTGCAGGGGCAGGCTGAGAGGTGGTTGACGCCACGTCAGCTTAAGCCAGGAATGGTCGTTTCTGACAATGGCACCAACCTCCTCTCCGCCCTGCGACAGGGGCAGCTCACCCATGTGCCCTGTATGGCTCACGTCCTCAACCTGGTGGTGCAGCGGTTCTTGGGCAGGTTCCCAGGCTTACAGGATGTCCTGAGGCAGGCCAGGAAAGTCTGTGTGCATTTCCGCCGATTATATAATGCCAGTGCTCGGCTGACTGAGCTGCAAAAGGAGCTGAACCTGCCCAAGAACCGCCTAATATGTGACATGCCCACCAGGTGGAACTCAACGTTGGCCATGCTGCAGCGACTGCACACGCAGCAGAGGGCCATCAATGAGTACCTTTGCGACTACGGCACCAGGACAGGGTCAGGGGAGCTTGTTTTTTTTTTCCCCACGTCAGTGGAGCATGATCAGGGATGCATGCACTGTCCTCTCACCATTTGAGGAGGCCACGAGGATGGTGAGCAGTGACAGTGCATGCATCAGTGACACTGTACCTCTTGTCCACCTGTTGGAGCATACGCTGCTTGGGATAATGGACAGGGCACTTGAGGCAGAACAGAGGCAGGAAGAGGAGGACTTCCTTGCCTCTCAAGCCCCCTTTATCCGGACAGTGTTCCTTCTGTCCCACCCATCACACAGGAAGAGGATGAGGAGGAGGAGGAGGATTGTGTGAGCATGGAGGTGGAGCCTGGCACTCAGCATCAGCAGCAGTCTTTTAGGGATGATGTACAGTCCCAACAAACCAGTGGACTTGTACGTGGCTGGGAGGAGGTGGCTGGCGATCATGTCATCCTCAGTGACCCAGAAGACTCCGGACCGAATGCCTCAGCTAACCTACGCTGCATGGCCTCCCTGATCCTGCAAAGCCTGCGGAAGGATCCTCGTGTTCTTCGGATCAAGGAGAGGGACCATTACTGGCTGGCCACTCTCCTTGATCCACGGTACAAGGGTAAGGTTGCGGACCTTATCTTGCCGTCGCAGAGGGAGCAGAGGATGAGACATCTCAGGGAGGCCTTGCAGAAAGGTCTGTGCAACGCGTTCCCAGAAACTGGGAGGTTACAAACTCCTGGTCCTGGGCGACGAGTTGCTGAGGCTTCGGTCAGTAGCAGAAGAAGCGGTGGGGAAGGTGGACGTCTGACCGATGCGTTCAGACAATTTTTTAGTCCGCAGCCCCAAGGTATGATCGGTTCCAGCAACCATCGCCAGCGTCTGATATACATGGTGCAGGAATACCTTGGGGCAAGGTCAGACTTGGACACCTTTCCCACCGAAAATCCTCTGGCTTACTGGGTCCTGAGGATGGATCACTGGCCAGAGCTTGCACAGTATGCAATTGAGCTACTGGCCTGTCCTGCCTCCAGCGTTCTTTCCGAACGCACATTCAGTGCTGCTGGAGGATTTGTCACCGATCATAGGGTGCGCCTGTCCACCGACTCGGTTGATCGACTGACCTTCATCAAAATGAATCAGTCTTGGATCACCACCAGCTACCAGGCACCTGAAGCGGATATAACGGAATAATTTATAATGTCACATCCCTTCAAGACTGCCTATGCTGATGCTGAGTGACTGTCCTGTTATGTTCACTGACTATCCTCTTCCTCCTCCTCAATGATCCATGCCACCACACCAGTGCCTAAGGCACAATTTTTCAGCCCCTGTATAACAGGGGCGTGTACTTACAATTTTTTTAAAAAATGCTTCGCAACACGTGTGACTGCTGTGCTCCAAGTACAGTATCTGTGAGGGGTTGCAGTGTTGTGGCACCAGCACCAGTGCCTAAGGCACAATTTTTCAGCCTCTGTTTAACAGGGGCGTGTAATTACAATTTTTTAAAAAAATGCTTCGCAAAAAAGTGTGACTGCTGTGCTCCAAGTACAGTATCTGTGAGGGGTTGCAGTGTTGTGGCACCAGCACCAGTGCCTAAGGCACAATTTTTCAGCCCCTGTTTAACAGGGGCGTGTAATTACAATTTTTTAAAAAAATGCTTCGCAACACGTGTGACTGCTGTGCTCCAAGTACAGTATCTGTGAGGGGTTGCAGTGTTGTGGCACCAGCAACAGTGCCTAAGGCACAATTTTTCAGCCCCTGTTTAACAGGGGCGTGTAATTACAATTTTTTAAAAAAATGCTTCGCAACACGTGTGACTGCTGTGCTCCAAGTACAGTATCTGTGAGGGGTTGCAGTGTTGTGGCACCAGTGCCTAAGGCACAATTTTTCAGCCCCTGTTGGGGCGTGTAATTACAATTTTTAGGCAATGCTTTGCAACAGGTCTCATTGCTGTGCTAAGAGTACAGTATCTGTGAGGGGTTGCAGTGTTGTGGCACCAGCACCCATGTCTAAGGCACAATTTTTCAGCCCCTGTTTAACAGGGGCGTGTAATTACAAATCTTGATCTAATAGTTCACAGCAGGGCCCATTCCTGCGCCCACCAAGAGTAACTATGAGGGCCTACAGTCTTGTGGCAACACCGTCCACCACCACCGCCAAAGGCCCAATTTTTCTGCCCTGTTCATCAGGTGCTTGCAATTACAAATCTTGATCTAATAACTCACAGCAGGGCCCATTCCTGCGCCCACCAAGAGTAACTGTGAGAGCTTACAGTCTTGTGGCAACACCGTCCACCACCACCACCACCGCCAAAGGCCCAATTTTTCTGCCCGGTTCAACAGGTGCATGCAAGTACAAATCTTGATCTATTAACTCACAGCAGGGCCCATTCCTGTGCCCACCAGTCTTGTGGCTACACCAACATCTAATAGGGCAAATTTCTGCAGAGTATATACGCCAGGCCCCTACTTTCAAACATCCAACTTACAAACGACTCCTACTTGCAAATGGAAAGAGAAAACAGGAAGTGAGAGGAAATCTACCCCTAGGAAGGGAAATTCTATCCTGTTAGATTTAATTTGGGAAAAAGGTATCTCCTCTCTACTGATACTTTATCACCAATCCTTGTTTCAATTAAAACCCCACTTTTCCAAAAACATTTGTCATTGGGACGGAAAGTGAGGTGACATGTTCTGAACAGATGTGCAAAGACAGCAAATGTTACAGGGGTGATAACCCCTCCCTATGTTCTCCAAAAAGCTTAAAAATAGATTTTTTTTTGGGATGGAGCTACACTTCATAATGTACCTGTTCAGATTATACTTAAGAACAAACCTACAGTCCGTGTCTTGTTTGCACCACCTATATACTGCTGTTCAGAGTATATAGGGTTGTAGGTATAGGGTTTTATTTTGGGTGCGGGGTCCCCCTTAATATCCATACAAGACCCAAAGGGGCTGGGGTGGGGGGGGGGGTGATGGGGTAGCCATGCCATTTTTCTCAAGGATTTTCAGCCATATGGCGGCCAGGACAAGACATGACATTAAAGCCGCAAGTGGTTTTAAATGGCTTCTTTTTTTCCTTTACAAATATCATTTTGTGCAAGGACAGTTCTAAACACGGGAAACACATGCCACTTCACAGGCATACTTTAGACACCCCCCAGGTACCATATTTAAAGGAAAATTTCACTTTTTTTGACTGCTCCCGAAAAAACGTTAGTTTTTAAAAGTTCTTTTTGCATTGATATATGTCCCCTGGGGCAGGACCCGGGTCCCCAAACCTGTTTTATGACATTAACATGCATATTGGCCGTTGTAATTAGCACTTTTGATTTCGAACGTTCGCGTCCATTATAACGTATAGGGTTCGAAAATTCGCGCAAACTTTCGGTCCGTTCGAAGGTTCTGGTTCGAACCGAACCCGGGGGTGTTCGGCTCATCCCTAGCCACCAAGTTTGTACACGTCTCAGGAGGGAGATAAGAAGAATGTGATCCGACAGCACCGTAACATTCCTCCATCCCTATAGTATACATACAAACACGTTAAGGACAAGCCTATTTTTCAGACTTGGTGTTTACAAGTTAAAATCATTTTTTTTTCTAGAAAATTGTTTAGAACCCTCAAACATTATATATTTTTTTTTCTAACACCCTAGAGAATAAAATGGCGGTCGTTGCAATACTTTCTGTCACAGCGTATTTGCGCAGCTGTCTTACAAGAGCAAAAAATACACTTTTTTCAATAAAAAAATAAGACAATAGTAAAGTTAGCCTAAATGTTTTATATTGTGAAAGATGATGTTACGCTGAGTAAATTGATACCCAACATGTCACGCTTCAAAATTGTGCCCGCTCGTGGAATGGCGACAAACTTTTACCCTTAAAAAATCTCCATAGGCCTTAGCAATCTGGTACCGGAGACCTCGTCACACCCTATCACTGATTTTTAAGTTAATTCTAGACCACACTCACAACACCCTACCTAAATATACTAAAACCTGGTCAGAGGAACTCGGGAGAGATATAACGCAGAATGGGGCAAAGCTTTTATCTTTACCCATAAATCATCCATCTCAAGCTACACTAAAAAATTATAAACTGGTATCTAGGTGGTATCGTGTGCCAACCACCCTCAGGATCATGTTCCCATCAGTCACCGACATCTGCTGGAGATGTAACTCAGCGAAAGGTATGTACAGCCACATCTGGTGGGAATGTGAGGTGCTCCGCCCATTTTGGACATCAAATCTATACAGGAATATATGACAAACCGATCACGCCCTCCCCCTCTATTGCCCTCCTTTCCATATTGCCCGGTACTGTCAAATCCCAAAAACATAGCCTCCTAAAATTTTTCGTCAGTGCGGGTCGCCATTTGATACCTAGACACTGGAAAACTACCGCCCCCTCATCCCTTATAGAATGGGTGGGCAAAATAAACAACATTATGCTTATGGAGGAGATGCATGTCGAGTCCCTAGACAAACAAGCAACATTTTCGTTTATCTGGAGGCATTATTACTCTACTGCAGATAAACTGAAGCACAGACTCTCAACAGCAAACAATCCTTAAGAGACTAACCAATCCCCCAATTACTCATATAGCCCTGATTGATGAACCCCCAAGAGGACAAGGCTCGCTGTCTCCCCCACCCCCCTTCTTTTTTTCCTTTTTCACCCCAATAACCCTCCTTCTTCTTAGCTTGTTTCCCCCCTTTACTATCGCTTCTATCTCTTTCTAGCCTCTCTATCTCCGGTAATGGATATCCATTACACTAAACATACTCTTGACCTAAACTAACAGTACACCAAGTTTCCAAGAGAACTGAAAATACACTAATTCTGGAGCTCTGATACCTAACAATGTTTAACCTAGATACACTGACTTCCTCGGTTTCTGGACGCAGCAGGCTCCCATAGGGGCGTCCAGAACATTGGAAATCAAACCCACCCGAATATCAGCACTTTGTTTAAACCAATACCTTGAAGATTTATTCCCAGTTCACCCATATGTATGTAATGGAATGCAATATATATGTTTGTTTATATAATTCAAATTTATTTGACCAAAACGCCTTCTGTCGGGCGTCTGGCGTTGATACCTCACATGTGTGGTTTGAACACCGTTTTATATGTCACGCTGCTTACGTATGCGTTCGCTTCTGTGTGCGAGCTCGGCGGTAAGGGGCGTTTGAAAAAAATATATATTTTTTTCTTATTTATTTTACTTTTTTATTTTTTTGTTTTACATTGTTCTTTTTAAAAAAAAAAAAAAAATTAGCGTCCCTTTTATTCCTAGTACAAGGAATGTAAACATCCCTTGTAATAGAAAAAAAAAGCATGACAGGACCTCTTTAATATAAGATCTGGTTCAAAAAGACCTCAGATCTTATATTTACACAAAATGTAAAAAAAAAAAATGTCCCTTTAAGAGGTATGGGCAGAAGTGACGCTTTGACGTCGCTTCCACCCTGCAATGGTATGGAGCTGGGTGGCCATCTTCCCCTCACCCAGCTCCATGCCAAGCAGGGGACAGGGCCGATTGCCTCCGCTGCTGCTGGCAGGCTCCTGAATGCGGCGGAGGGCACCGGAGAGCGGTGGGAAGAGGGGGTGCCCTCTCCTGCCACCGATAAACATGATCTCATGGTGAATCCGCTACTGAAACCACTTTTATCTTAAAGCAGACCGCCCGCTGAAGAAGTGGGTACCGGGGTTATGGCAGCTAGCTGCTGCCATAACAACAGTATTCCACTTCAAAGAGCCAACCTATGACAGTGGACGGTACGCAAGTGGTTAAATGAGGCATATCACAAAAAAAATTACAAAAATAGAAAATATATTATAAAGTTTATTCAAAAATGTATCTTAGAAGCACATTTCATGTTTAGCGAAAATACATGTTACAGAATAAAAATTGATTAATGAACATAATTAAGAGCTGACATATGGTACATGATTATTATAATGAATTCATACGAAACCAATACATGTTACAATAGAATAGATGATTGCATGTAAGATAGATGTAAAATGTAGGGATCAGACTGTCTTGATGTATAATAACTCTACGCATTTCGTGGTTCGTGTCCACTCATCCGGAGTATGTATATAATATAATATAATTATTATTATTATTTTTTTTATTTTTTTGGATCAACCTTATTGCTTTTACAAGGGATGAGCATCATGGGCTGTGACAGGAGAGATCTTGGATCTGTTAGACCCCCATATCTCTTCTCTGGACTTCAAAGCATCTGATCAAAACTAAGATCAGTTTGATCAGATGTTGTACAAGCTGGTAATGGCTTGTAAACAAACCGAAACCCGAAAGTGACAAAATATTCGTCGCTTCCAGCTTCTGACATCACAGAAGAGGAGTCTGAACTTCTGTTCCTTCCATTCTTCCCAGGGAATGCAACCCAACAAGTCGCATTAGTAGCGGGCTTCCCAATGTGACAGGAGAGCTTGGCAAAGGTGGCTGCAGCAGAAGGAGGGAGGGGGGGCTCCCTTCTGCTTTCAGTAAAAGTGATCGAGCAGCTGTATAGCTGCTCGGATCATCTTTACATAAAAATGAATAGTACCAGGTTTATGGTTGTAGCTGGAGCCATGATGCTTCTATAACCACTTCAACCCAAGGCCATATAAAGTGAATGGGCAGCCACCAGTCATTTCCGTGGTGGGCACCTTTGTTCAGCAGCCACCCATTCTCCTCATTCTATTCTATGTTGGACGGCTTCACCTGGCAGCTGCCTATTAACTTTTGTTAGCCCAGTCTGCAGCTCTAGCAGTAAAAGGACGCCATGTTTGTGATTCAGAGGGGACTTTTAAACAGATGCAGGGGAGATTCCTTTTGCATAACCTAGAGCAGCCAGTGTTTGGCTGCTCTCCATCCACTAGAGGGTACACTGAGGACATGGACTGATAGAGACTCTGAGGAGAAACGTGGAGACTTGTAGGAAATTTAGTCTCCAAAGAAAAATAGTCTACATCAAATCTTTTTTCTGAACCTCAACTCCCAGTGGCAAGGAAGATGAGCTTTTTCCAGAGCTGAGGGAACATTCCGTAGGGAGTATGAGGTCAGCTGTTCAAGAGAGAGAGATGGATGCAGTTTTTCCAACGTATGGGGGGTACATGCAGAACTCTAGCCATTCCAGAGTATCAGAGGACACCCTGAATGCTGGCTGAGCCCACCACAGAAGGAGATCTCATGCTGACACAAAGTAGTGAGAGGATGCTGACCAAACCTACCTTACACTTTACTAAAGTGGGACAGAGTTGTCTGCAAGAACTGCAGTAGCTGTTCTTGAGTTGTTCTTAAAGGGTCATTATGTAGAGCGCTCCATCAGTTGGGCCCCAATGAGCTGGCCAGCAAAAGGAATAAAGTGTCATATTACTGACTGCTGAACTGGTATTGTGGTATACACATATACCTATCTGGCCTAGTTAGGGTTATCCACGACAGGACTGAGAAGAGGTTGCGTTTTATGGGAATTATTGTTCCAGCAGTATATTATTCCCATTGTAAATACATACAGACAAGTGGGACAAGCATTGTTCTGGGGGGACGTACCGGTACGTTCTCCCACTCCAGTCGCTCTTGCGTGCCCTCAGATGTGCAGTGATGCGATCTGTGAAAGGACACAGTGGTCGCCAAACAGAGTACAGGGCCAATTAAATTGGCCCTACACCATGTGATCGGCACTGTGACCAATTGTAACAATTACAAATGCGAATTGCAGCCATCAGTTCCCCTTCTCCTCAGAGAGCATTTGTGAGGAGAGCAATTTGTAATTTTACTGTGAAAACACACAGAGTGGACATTCACAGAGCCCTGATTGCAGCCACACCAGTGTAAACTGTCATACACCAGTGCAGCATCAACATGTGTCATAATGTCACCAGTATAGCATCAACATCTGTCTGAGTGTGTCATGTCACCAGTGCAGCTATCAACAACTGTACCTGATTTCTGTCACACTAGTATCTGACCACCATTTTACCTGTACAGTATCACCAAAGCCAGTGTAACCTCAATGCCACATCCCAAAAAAGGTACACAAGCAAGGAAGACCTTCACATTCCTTGCAGAACGGATGAGAATACCAGGGAGGAGACGTCACTGTCAGATTCCGATTCTGAATATGAACCCATGAGAGCAGTGTTCAGAGTAAGAAAGGGTCCAAACAAAAAGAGTCAGGTGATCTGAACAGCAGCAGGTGAAGTGGTAGCATAATACTTCCTGGTGAAGTGGGGAGTACCAGCAACGCAGTGCACCCGGATGAAAGGCCAAGTACAAATAGCGGGATGTCACATCAGCAACAAATAAGGATCCATACTAGTGTCCCAGTGGAGCTTTCAATTGCTTCCCTTAAGACCCCTTTCACACTGTGGCAGTTTTCTGGTGTTTTAGCGCTTGAAATAGCCTCTAAAAAGCTCCTGAAAACTGCCTTACTTTCTGTGCTTTCACACGCGGGTGGTACGCTTGCGGGACATTAGAAAAAGTCCTGCAAGCAGCATCTTTGGGGTGGCTTGGGAGCGATTGTATTTAGTGCTCCCAAAACGCCCTGCCCATTGCACTGAATGACTGCATTTACGGTGCAATCAGACGTTCAGATAGAAACCGAAAATGTTACAGTGATTCATTTATTTACGCCCATTAATTTTTTAATTCGTTTTTTTACTGATGATTTATTTAATTTAATTGTGGACCAGAGCAATCTGTATGCCGACCAGTATATCACCAATAATCCAAACTCGTCTAATGTCCATCCATTAGATGGACTTCTGAGTGGCCGCCGAGGAGGAGGGAGAGCGAGAGGACACAGGAGAACGGGAAGCCGCCGGTGATGGGGTAAGTGCTACCAACCGACCAACCTGGGAGGGGGGATGGGGTGGTGACATACATAATTCCACCAGCCACCACTGCCCTAATCCATTTTACAGGGTACACATATGACTTCCCAGTTTATGAAGGAAAATACAGCTAGCTGGAGCCCCTTGGATGTCCAACCTATATGAGGAGCAGAGGAAAAATTGTGTGGGACCTTGTATTGCCCCTATTCTATAAGGAATATCATCTCTATGTGGCCAATTTTTACACCAGGCTGACACTTTTCTGCCATCTTTATCTCCAGCAAACCGTAGGCTGTGATACAGTGCAATCAAAACCCAAAGGGCTTCCTACAAAGACTGTTCCAATTGGCCATGTACAAACCTTATTGTAAATCCACAGAAAGACCTGGCTCCTACCTGAAGTATCAAGAGGAGATTGTAACAGATCTTATTTATCGGGAAAGCCCTGCACCTGAACACCTCCATTCTGATGCAGTGAGCATGCTGCATAAGAGACATTTCCCTGATTTTATCCCTCTGTAGCACCCTGATTTTTAGCCAGGGCTGCTATCAAATTTAGTTGCCAGGCGATAGTTGCCTTGGCCAATTGTTAGGAGATCAATTGATTTCCCCCCTTATTCTGTAATTGCTGCACTTCTCTCTTCTGTCACTAGGTGGCATTATAGCTGGTGACATTGGATAAGAGAAGGGCATAGCAAGGACAGATTATGAATAAATGGGGTGTCTCAGCCAATGGGCAGGGATTTTCTTTGGTCCCTAGGCCTGCTGGGAGCGCCTATTTATTTGGGTGGAGTCAGGTGATCAGGGTTTCTGTGCCACCTGGATGGCTGTCTGGGTGGATGTGTGTTAAGCTACCCTGGGCTGCTAGGCCATAAGCCTGAGGCCTATTCCAGGGACATCTGGCTGCTAGGCTATCTGAGGGCCTATCCAGAAGCAGGAGGAGCAGTGCAGGGTTGGGACTGCAGGCTTGTTAGTCCATCCAGAAGTAGCTCTTCCGCTGACCGGAGGAGCTGCAGCTTGGGAGATGGGAGTGAATGCTCATGGAGTGATGCTGAGTGCTCAATGTCCTAGATCGGAGATCCCCCCGTGCCCCCCTCCTGCACATACCACCCACCCCTATTCACTCCGTGCCCCCCTCCTGCACATACCACCCACCCCTATTCACTCCGTGCCCCTCTCCTGCGCATACCACCCACCCCTATTCACCCCATGCCCCCCTCTTACATATACCACCCACCCCTATTCACTGTAAGGCAGAGCATCTCATTACTGCTGCTGCTTGTGTGGGTGGGATGTGTACTGTTGACCCTCCTCTCCTATTCATCCCATGTGATTGGAGCAGTACACATCCCACCCACACAAGCAGCAGCAGTAATAAGATTCTCGGCCTCTGGGTTCTTCCTTAACCCCTGCAAAGGGTGTGAGTGGGGCCTCGTGTCTAAATTTTGCCTAAGGCCTCACAAAGCCTAGAGCCGCCTCTGCTGGAGACCACTGTGAGTAAGCTGAGGACAGTACCAGAGCAAACTTCTCACCAGCCGGGGATAGTGAAGAAGTGGGAAAACTTCAGAAAAAGCGGAAGAGTGCAAGGGATTCAGTGGCTATTGGATCTTAAATCTAGTGAAAGACTGGGAGTTTGTTGAGTAAAGATCCATAGTGAGTGACTGTGGAGTAAAGAGAACTGTTTGTGTTGCCAATAGTTGAATACAACTACCGTAAGTAGCTGCTACAAGATTGTTGCCATAGGAGACAATGGTCCTACCTATACAGAAACGGTATCCGGCTGGAGGCCTTCACCTGTATAGCTGTCTGCTTATAGAAGTCTCGGAGTCTGCCAATTATCGTTGCATCTACCTAAGGGTGTCCTGGCCCTAACCCTCGCTCCCACAGTTCTGTTCAAGAGTTGCGTTCAGTTCTGAATCTCAGTGGGAGAGAAGAAAAAAGCCAATGTCTTCATCTCCATATTGCTGTAGCCCAGCACTTGGCTACAAACCATTTATTTTAGGATTATATAGCAGCACAGCAATGTGATTGGATGTAGGTGGGTCACATTTTACATGGTATAGCGAAAGTATAGAACAGTAAAAGAAAGGAGTCTTCTGCCTTCAACCAGAAAAAGACATTGTAAATGCATTAGCAAGAAAGACACAGCAGAGGTCTCCCTTTAGCTGTAAATATTTCAGAGTTACTGTGTAACTAGAAGGCTCAGAGTGTTTACTAAGACAAGGGTTTTTATTTTTTAGAAGAATAAAAGACAAAAATGGGTTGTTCACTCTGAGCATGTTCTGTACTTTATTTTCTTCTCCAGTTGTAAATGGGGGCTGATAATGTGGAAAAAATATAGCAAATAAAAAGTATTTATTATTTGTATAACCTAATATACAAATATAGTGTATATAATTGCTACACAATCCATATTGCAATTTAAGGCAGAAAATTTGAATTTCTTTGAAATCTGTATCTGCTAAAAAAAATTGTAAAATTCTAAGCAATATGGCGACCTGGTGTATGGAGCACCCTCAAACATGTCATTTCCTGCTGGTGTGATGGGCTTGCTGATTTTCTCTGAAGTCTGCATTAAGATACATTTCAAATTTTAGGGACCCCCTGCACTAGGAATTTCAGTTTTGGTGAAATATTCCCCAAGGGTTAAATACTGCCAATGGGCAACTGACCCTGCAGCTTTTCTCATCAGAACACTTAAGTCTCGTACACACGGGCCAAATGCTGGGCAACATCGGCCGGTACAATAAAAAACAGCCAATGTTTTGCCCTTGTGTAAGGCAGCTGATTCAACAGAATGGAAAAAAACTCAGTGTGTACCAGGCATTAGAATGCACCAGGTGATAATAATGAACTCCCTCCCATTTAGAATCAGTCTGCAAAGGACTTGGTGCAACAAACAGCTAGATCTTCAGAGCTAATAAAAAGATAGAAATCTGCAACAAAGTTTGTTAAAATCCTTGCAATTGGAATAGGGTTTTTTTTTTTTTTTCTTAACAAAAGTGCAATTGCACAACAGTAAAAGGTCAATACAGCTGGTTTTGAGCCAATATTATAAATCACCTGCATTTGTCATCTCAGTAGGACTACAGTGGACAAATCTCTGAACTTTCGTTTCCAGGATTCAAAAAAGTCTCATCCTTCCTGTCAAACTTTTCATTTACTTTATTTAAAAAAATGGAATTGGGATCCTGAGTTGGGGGTGAGCAGAACTGGTACAACAGAAGGAAAAGCAGGATTGGGAACTATGGGAGATTTCACCATAAAATTCCATTTAGCATAATTATATTGTATTGAAGCTTCCATTGGTGTGGTATCAGAGCCCTAAACAGCTGAGACAGGGCTTAGTTTTAAGTCAGTATAACGGTCAAATGCCTCTGTTCAATCCTCCAGGATCCCAAAATAGTAAGGTGTCTTTGTGAACAAACTAAAAATGTGTTTCTTTGGTCGTTCTGGGCAGCCCCCTTCTGTCTATTACTGATTAGTGGGGCTATCCATTTAGTGATAAGCCATAGCTCCCAACTGTTCCTGTTTTTCGAGGGACTGTCCCTCCCTCTCTGTCACTCTCCTCTTTCGAAGCACACTGCATTCGTCTTTTCTCTCCAGTTTCTCTAAGCCACCTTTCACACTGGGGCGGGGAGCCGCGGTGACGGTAAAGCAGCGCTATATTTAGCGCTGCTTTACCGTTGTTTTAGCCGCGGTATTCGGCCGCTTGTGGTGCGGTTTTACCCCCCTCTAGCGGCCGAAAAGGGTAAAAGACCCCGGGAGAGCGCCGCCGTAGCGGTGCTTTGCGGCGGTATTGCCGCGGTATTACCGCGGTTTCCCATTCAAATCAATGGGAAGGAGCGGTATAGGAGCGGTGAATACACCGCTCCTATACCGCTCCAAAGATGCTGCTAGCAGGACTTTTTTTTCCTGTTCTGCTAGCGCACCGCTCCAGTGTGAAAGCCCACCGGCTTTCACACTGGAGTGAATGGGGCCAGATTTTTTCAGGCGGTATACAGGCGCTATTTTTAGCTCTGTACCGCCTGAAAAACGCCCCAGTGTGAAAGGGGCCTAAGGATAGCTGTGATCTACAGGCCCCCCTGGATCGGGGTGACTTCAACATCCCTATTATTACTAACACTCCTTCCACTTCCAAACTTCTCAGCCTAACCTCCTCCTTTGACCTGAAGCAGTGGATACATGCTCCTACCCTCTCTGAAGGCAAAACCCTTGACCTTGTTTTCTCCCACCTATGCACTCCATGCAACCTCTCCAACTATCCATTCCCTCTCTCTGATCACTACCTTATTAGTTTCACTCTATCCCTTTCCTCCACCTCCTCTCCATCCAGCCACCTAAAATGTACCCGCAGAAACCTACGTCATCTCAACCCTTCTGTTCTTTACTCTGCTACCGAAGACCTCTATGACAAAATCTCACCCCTATCCTGCACCGACCTAGCCACTTCTGTCTACAATGCTTCACCTCTAGCCTCCCTAGACTCACTGGCCCCCCTCACTACACACAGAATCAGGCCCGACCCTTCAACCTTGGCAAACGGATGATACTAGAAGTCTGAAAAAACGTAGTCGTGCTCATGAGCACTTGTGGCATAAGACTAAGTCTCAGAAAGATTTCAACCAATATAAATCTGTCTTCCAAAAAATTCCAGCCTCCTCACTGCCAAGCAGACCTATTTTATCACTCTCATTAGCAACTTATCATCCCGTCACCGTCAACACTTCTCTACCTTAAACTCTCTCCTTCATCCTCCATCCACCAACTCACTCACTGGCTAGGAGATTGCCAATCACTTCAAACAGATTGATACAATTCGCAAGGGGATCTCTACTGTTCCGATATCCTTCACTATTTACACTTCATGCCTACAGGTACAATCATTACTTCCCTCTTTCCACCCTACCACTATAGACAAGGTTGCTAAACTACTTGCTAATGTCCATCTTACCACCTGCCCTCTGGATCCTGTTCCCTTGCAAATGCTATGTTCCCCCTCCGGCTCTATTCTACACTCTCTAACCCACATCTTCCATCTCTCCCTCTCTTCTGGCATCTTCCCCAGCTCTCTAAAACATGCACTTGTCAGCCCCATACTTAAAAAGCCCTCACTGGACCAATCGAATCTTAACAACCTACGCCCCATCTCCTTGCTCCCCTTTTTATCCAAACTGCTTTAAGGTCTAGTCTACAACTTACTGAGCGTCCACCTTGCTGATAATAGCCTTCTTGATCCCCTTCAGTCTGAATTTCGTCCTCAACGCTCCACAGAAACTGCTCTTCTAAAACTAACAAACGATCTACTAACAGCCAAAAACAATGGACACTATTCTGTACTCCTACTCCTGGACCTCTCTGCTGCCTTTGATATGGTTGTCCACCCCCTCCTCCTCAAAAAACTCCACACCTTTGGTCTCCGTGACTGTACTCTTTGCTGGTTCTCTTCCTACTTCTCCAACCGCACCTTTAGCGTTTCTTACAACTCTACTTCCTCCTCTCCTCTTCCTTTCTTTGTTTGGGTCCCCCAAAGTTCTGTTCTTGGACCTCTCCTATTTTCAATCTACACCACCTCCCTGGGTCAGCCTCCCATGGCTTCCAATACCACCAATTTACTATCAGATATATCAGTCTGGATGTCACACCACTTCCTCAAACTCAATCTATCCAAAACCAAACTTATAACTCTTCCCCATGTGCCCCTTCCCCTGATCTCTCTGTCAAAATCAATGGCACAACTATAAGCCCATCCCCGCATGCCAAGGTTCTAGGTGTAGTCCTGGACTCTGAACTCTCCTTTAAGCTCCATGTCCAATTACTGTCCAAATCTTGCCGACTCAATCTCTGCAACATCTCCAAAATAAGCCCCTTTCTAACCAATGACACAACAAAGCTCTTAATTCACTCTCACCAGTCATCTCTCGTCTTGACTACTGCAACTCCCTTCTCATTGGCTTACCTCTACATAGTCTATCACCCTTTCAATCCATCATGAATGCTGCTGCCAGACCACCTTACCAATCACTCTGTGTCTGCTACTCCTCTCTGTCAATCCCTCCACTGGCTTCCGCTCACCCAACAAATTAAATTCAAAATACAAATAACAACTTATAAAGCCATCCACAACTTAGCCCCTAGCTACAGCACTAGCCTAGTCTCTAAATACCAACCTACTTGTTCTCTTCGTTCCTCTCATGCTTGCCTCCAGGACTTTTCCAGAGCCTCTCCAATCCTATGGAACGCCTTACCCCAATCTGTCCAATTATCTCCTACTCTATTAGCTTTTAGACAATCCCTGAAAACCCTCCTCTTCAGAGAAGCCTACCCTACCCACACCTAAAAAATGTACTTTCATTTTCTCAATCAGCTCACCCCCCCCCCCCCCCCCAGTTATTCCCTTTTGTTCCACTTGACCCTCCCTTCTAGATTATAAGCTTTAACGAGCAGGGCCCTCTGATCCCTCCTGTATTGATATGTATTGTAAGTGTACTGTCTGCCCCATGTTGTGAAGTGCTGCACAAACTGTTGGCACTATATAAATCCTGTATAATAATAATAATAATAATTTAGAACAATGTCCCTCTTTCCTCCTCATTTATCCCTGAATTTGGTCTGATCTATATAGTTGTACCGTATATACTCGAGTATAAGCCGAGATTTTCAGCCCTTTTTTTACGGCTGAAAGTCCCCCCCTCGGCTTATACTCGAGTCAGCGCCGTCTGTCTGCATGAACAGCGTGTCATGCAGACAGACGGAAGTGTTCAAAAGCCGCGCCATCTCCTCCCCCCCGTCCGTGATAGGCGGACACTGATTTTCCCAGCATTAGGTCATTGTGCAGTGTTCCGCCTATCACGGACGTCCTGTCATTCTCATCTCATGGACGAGGATGAGAGGACGTCCGTGATAGGCGGAACACTGCACACTGACTGCTGGGAAAACCGAGTGTTCCTCCTATCACGGACGAGGAGGAGGCGCGGCTTTTGAATGATTAATGGCGCCTTACACGCTGATCGCCCGGATCAGCATGGGGGACACAGAACAAGCGATCGGCAGAGGAGGCACACGGGAGGCACACGGAACAAGGAACAATGAGGAAAGAAGGCAGATCGGCACAGGTAGGCTGCAATGGGGACACGGGGGGGCTTTGTACAGGACACAGGGGACATGCAGCTGCAGATGGGCATTTGCTGACCCTCTTTTCCACTAACAGTAGCTGCTGCACATTTCACCCTCGGCTTATATTCGGGTCAATAAGTTTTGCCAGTTTTTTTGTGGTAAATTAGGGGCCTCGGCTTATATTCGGGTCGGCCTATACTCGAATATATACGGTATATAAAATGCACTTTTTATCTTTCAAAAACAGTTTCCCAGTGCTAAACCTTTCATCCAATTTCTAAATTTCTGCATTTGTAAATGTATAAGCCAGTATAAAGGAATAATAGTAGTAAAAAAGCACTTGTGGTTTTAACTAATCTTTTTGTTTGTATATTTCTCCTTTAAGGGGACGTGGTAGGAGGTGCGTCCTATGTCTACATACTTTACTAATGGGTGTCCCTCATTCCCATCTCAAAAAGCTGGTAGATATAAGCCAAAACATATTTTTTTTCATAATAATATTTTTATTGAAATACAATGAAGCATTACAGTACCATAAAAAGTGTTAATGATACATTGCACATTAAATTACATAACAATTTGCGAGAGCTTAATATGTAATGCTCTCCTAACAATATAAAACATTTATGCATTAACACTTAGTGATTAAAGATCGGGACCTTGTTGGTTTTCCAAGTCATGATCGGGAGCCCCCGCACAGGCATACTTATCTAAAAATATATAATTAAATTGTAGTGTTAATCATGGTGACTTCACATTTTTACCAAGGTTAGTGTGGGACAAAAGATAGTCCAAATAGAATAGAAAAGTAAGAGGATGAAAAAGAGAAGGATAGACATCTTGCGATTGCTGGGACTACACCTGTAATTCAGGTATCTGTGAGCATCTTAAATTGGTCAGAATATCTGTAAACCACCCATACTCTCCATAAAGTGTTACATTTTTTTATATTTTCGAGAGCTGTAGCCCGTATTTCCTCCATACCATACGTATCCTGTACGTTGAGGAACCATTCTTTAATAGTGGGAGTTTTGGTGGATTTCCAATGCCTGGGTATTAGGGCTTTTGCAGCAGTGGTAAAAATCTTGTTAGGGATCACTTATATTTTTTCATTGGACCTTTAGTGATGTGTAATAGGCAACATGCTGCCGTTAGTTGAATCGAAGTTTCGGTAACGTTTTTAAAGATCCCACAAACCTTTTGCCAAAATGGACATATAAGGTCGCATTCCCACCAAATGTGGTATGCGGTTCCTCTGGTCCCATTGCATCTCCAGCAAACATCTGAAGCCATGGGGAACCATTTATGAATTTTAGAAGGTGCATTGTACCAGTTTGCCAAAGGTTTCTTGGTGGGCGTGCTGATTGAGCATTTGTGTGCGAACACACAGGCGTGTAGCCATTGGTCCTCGCTAAGTGAGGTGTTTAAGGCTTCTTCCCATAGTCTTTTATGGATATTTACGAGTAAATTCTTGTAATGTTTTCACCTTATCTTTCTCAAAACAGTGTGTCCCTAACAAGGGTGATGTCTGGCCTGCTGTCCTTTTCATTTGTGTTTGTGGGCCCGGTGTAAATTCCAGGTTATTTCGTACAGGGGTCAAAGGGCCAGGAGCTGAGATCAGGCCTGTGTGTTTTATGATGTTCTGTGAAAGTTTTAGTGTAGCCCCCACCGTTGAATTGGATTGTCTTTTCAATTACCATATAATAGCACTGGGCCAAGTCACCAAGCATCAGTGATGCCACAAGGGAGAAAGGGGAGAGAGCCACTTGCACCTATCCAGATTTAGCAAGTATTTTCTTCACTCCCAGTAGTTAAACAAAGCCATTGCCAGATTATATTCAGACATCCTTCAGCCCTTGGCAAACTCTGCCTCTTGTGTTATGTGAATAATGTAGTAAAATACACCATTAGAGGCAACATTAAGTTTGCTTTAATGTTTCCATTTACATTATAACTGTAGAGACCAACACACAAGAGAAAGGAGAGATGTTTTCTGATTCCTGAACTATGAAGAGCCTTCTGACTCTTCTCAACATCTCCTGCATCCACAGTTCTCTTGCTGAATGTAGCCAGAAATGTTCAGTGGTTACCAGAAGGAGGAAAGTTAAACAAAATGCATAGTGGTAATGGCGTATGGAAGAACACACACATAAGGTGAATTGGTGACTTGCCATTATAAGAGATGGATGATATGACAGCCAGACAACCAGAGTGCAGTACCAGCAGGGGTGATGGGTCTCATGCATAGTGAAGGAAGCCATCATGCCCCAGCAATCAGGACAGAGACCCTAGGGATCTAGCCACATGCTACGGGAGAGAAAAAAGTTATTTATGCATGGGGACTAATGGAATGGGACACTGCTCTGTGGTGTCTCCTTCAAAATGTTGCATCCTGAGCCGATGTGTATATATCATGGGACCAGGACAGCTTCAGGGAGCCCGGGGTACAGCCATGTTACTTGAACGTGACCTCGCCTGGTCCCGACATTAGCGAGCGATTACACTGGATAGTTTGTGGGAAGGAGTGAGAGTAAAAGGCCTCCAATGTACTAGGCGAGTTGGCCCCGCCCACAAGCATACCTGATTTTAAAGTGGTTGAACTGCTTGAGGACTATCTACCATACGGCAAGCTTTAAAATATGATGATCGGAGAGTGAAAAAAAAAAATTAGGTTTAAGAGCAGCTATAGATTTAGCAAGATAATAACCAACTGCACAATATCATTGCCTATATGGAAATGGACAAGTAGGATGTAGGCTATCTGTAAGCTTACATGCAAAATTCAATGGCTGGAATGTTGATATATATTTTTCATGGTAATTGCATGCATGCCAACATGTAAATGTAACACTTAAGCTGGCCATACATGGATCAAAATTTGTCCGGTTCAGCAAGGACCGGCCAAATTTCAAATCAAGTATGTGCAGGCTGATTGTACCCAAGGCCAGGATGGCTCTTCCACCTGAATAATGATACATGTCATTGCCCTACATGTACTTATTCTGTAGGGCAATACAAAGTTACCTGGCTTGAGCCCAATGAGTGCTTTATTCATAAAGTGTGTAGATTTAAAAGTAAAGTACTGTTGCTGTACACTGTGACACATTAGGAATTTGGTCATGCATACTTGTCAGTGTACTAAAAGGTGTATTCTAGGATTGTTGTAGTGAGTGTATGACATAAGTACGGTAAAATGCAGAGCAGGGACCTAAGGCTGAAATTGCTTTTTGGGGCCTATGATAGTTTAAATATTCCTTTTTTCCTTTTCTTTAACTCCCCGTAGCCATCTTTTCATTCACATAAAGTATAAAATCAAACATAATCTGTCTTGTTTTAATTCAGAATTCTATTTCTTTTATTGCAAGACGTGGCATCATGATATTGTAAACTTTGTTAAATCAGGTTTAAACACTGACAACATATGAGAGTTGAATACACTTTGCAAAATGTGAACTTTAAATTTCTGAACAGTACATTTTTTTCTTTTTTTTCTAAATCAACTGCAAAACGCAACATAAGTTAGATCTCATTATAAAGGCACATTAGTCAGAAGTAAATTTTATGTATACATTTAGGGCTTGTTTATAACCTGGGTCTCTGAAAAGTGTTCTGCATACTGCTAAAGATACACTGGTGTGGATAAAGGTAGACATTGAAATGTCTTGTAATGGCCTAGTCAAAGCCCAGACCTCAATCCAATTGAGAATCTGTAGCACGACTTGACAATTTCTGTATACCAATGCAGCCCATCCAACTTGAAGTAACTGGAGCAAATTTGCCTTGAAGAATAGGCAAAATCACAGTGGCAAGATGTTCCAAGCTAAAAGAGACATACCCCACAAGATTTGCAGCTGTAATTGCAGCAAATGGTGGGTCTCCTGTACAAAGTATTTACTTTTTTTTGGGGTTAGTTGTTCACACACTCAAGATTTGAGTTTTTGTCTTATTTGCACCTTCAAGTCATTGGCATGTTGTGTACATCACATGGTACAAAGCCCTAATTCTGCATTCATATCTCTGCGTTTTGAATCGCAGGCAGATTTGTCGCGATTCTGCCCGGGATTTCAAAGTGGTGAGGTGTGAATGACAAATCGCAGAAAGCACATTTGACATGGCATTCATTTGAATAGCACCTAAAATTGCGGTCCAGTTTTGTTGCGCGATAAATCGTGCTGCAGTCACGGCAACCCGCATCACGGGAAGCATGTCGCCCAAAAGTAGCTCCTGAACTTTTTTTTTGGCGACAAGCTGCTCGCGATGCGGGTTGCCGTGCTATAATTGCGGCAGTACCAGACTCCAATTTTAGATGCCATTCAAATGAATGCCATTTCAAATGCGCTTTCTGCGATTTGTCATTCACAGCTCACCGCTTTAAAATCGCGACAAATTTGCCCACGATTCAAGACGATGAGATGTGAATGCAGCCTAGAAAAAAAAAAAATCCATTTAATTCCAGGATATAAATGAAACAAAGACAGGAAAAACTAAATACTGGGGGTGAATACTTTTACAAGGCACTCTACATTGTAAACCTGTCACAGAGACTTTGCTGAATGGAGGAGGTAGCCAAATTTGCATCTAGTTTTTTTTTTAACCAAATTGCTTGATGAATGTCTTCCAGTGTATCGTGTACAAAAGCACAGAGCAAGGTCCATATTATGCATAAGGAAGCAAAGTAACTGGACTAGACAACTATGAACACCCATTTTGCATTAGATGGTATTTGCAAAGTAAATAACTATGAAGAATCCTGTATACTTTTGCTCATTGTCGCAAACATTGTAAAATTCCTGCAATATTCCTAAACTGATCATTATAGAATATGTACTAAACTTTATTTTATCCAGTATAAAATATTTTATGTCACATCTTAAATACTTCTATAAAATATGCTAACGTAGAAGAAAATACAATAAAGAATAAGTAATATAGCCAGGGAAGTGTAAATGAATGCTATTCAACAGTACAAAAAAAAAATAGCTTTTATTGGAAAAGTTGTTCAGTGTTAAAAACTAGTGACATTCCCAGGACACATTGTCAAATCTGTAAAATCCAGTCCACTGGAGTCCACTTCAGTAACAGTAGGCAGCTATGCATGTTTAGATTTAACACAACCCCCCAATATTCCTCTTCTCAATGATTCAGCTGCTTTTCCTCATAATGTACAGGATGTTAATTGTGCCGATGCATAAGGGTTTAGTTCATTGACAAAAGTTCAATGGTAAGAGAAAATCATAGCAGTTAATCAGAAATCAGTTTTTACCAGTTTGGGTAATGAATCAGATAGATGAAAGATTACAGTCAATTGGATGCTACAGCCCATTGCCTTTTTTAAAGGTGGACCCTGGGCAAAAATTTGTAGAACGGAGCTTTCATACCTTTTAGGCCGGCTTCACACCGGGGCGGTGCGGGCGGCGACGGTAAAGCAGCGATATATTTAGCGCTGCTTTACCGACGTTTTAGCCGCAGTATAGTGGGGTGGTTTTAACCCCCGCTAGCGGCCGAAAAAGGGTTAAAACCCCCCCGCAAAGCGCCGTTGCAGCGGCGCTTTGCCGGCGGTATCCCTGCGGTCTCCCATTGATTTCAATGGGTAGGAGCGGTGAATACACCGCTCCTTCACCGCTCCAAATATGCTGCTACCAGGACTTTTTTTACCGTCCTGCTAGCGCACCGCTCCAGTGTGAAAGCCATCCGGCTTTCACACTGGAGTGAAAGGACCCGCTTTTTTAATGGAGCTACACAGGCACTATTTTTAGCGCTGTAGCTCCTGAAAAACGCCCCAGTGTGAAAGGGGCCTAAAAGAATATTTTGTGTTAGAATACACAGTCCTACTGGCAATTAGAAATCAAGCCTTCATTGCTCCAGAAATAATATCCTGTTCATAAGACTGGTGGCCGCTATGCACGCTACCCCCCAGGCCACAGGTCTTGTACACTAGTTTTTTTGTAAAACAAGTAGTGACATAATTCGTCACCAATGTACAGTAATGGGTAGACCCATGGTCTCCGACCCTTGGTCCGAGCCACTCACTGTCTGATCTGGGCAAACACATTACGTTTTTTTTTTTCATTCAACCAAAACTTCCTCTCAAACATTGAAACTTCTTATGCTTGATGTACACTAAGAGAATTTTGTTTGAAATTTGTTTTAAAAAAAGTTTGATTTACGAATTGTTAGTGGGGTCAAATTCACATTCATTTTTAACCCTAATGATGATGAAATTCTAAGGACCAGGATAGAAAATGTTTCTTGAACAAACAAATTTCTAACTGTGAATGTTATTTGGGAAATGACATTCATTCCAAAACCAACAGCAAACGAAATTTTGAAGTACTAGAATATGCTGAGAATTTTTATAAGACTGTTTATACAAATATTTGTACAAATGTTCATCTGAAAGTCTACCAGTGCATGGCCACCTTAAAAGAAAGCAAGGAACCTTCCATAGGAGTTTTTTGGAATGTTTCTCTTGCATCACAAAAAGGTGTTCTCAGATCAAATTATTAAACAAAAAGTACCGAGTTGGATTTGTGCACTACAGGAATGGCACCAAAGTCACCAGAATATAATATATATATAAATATAAAATACACACACACACAGTGTGTTGTGTAGGGTGTCTAAACATAAGTGTGCAGTCCAGTAGGCAAAAAATCTGAGGAGCTGGAGAGAACCCACTGTACCAATTATTCAACTTTAGTACAGTGATCTCCCCGCTGAGCTATTGTGTTCCGACAGAGGGACTCCTCCCCCCCCCCCCCGCCAGAAACACAATTGGCTGTTAGTGCTGATTGGATGCTGACTTTCCAGCATGCCTGTTCGCCATAAGCCAGCTGAACCGGACAGGCTAATGTACACACAGGCTGGTTGGCCTGTTTCTGTTGAACCAGCCAATATTCAGCCCGTGTGTACCAGGCTTTAGATTCAGTAATCCGGAGCAACTCTGCATAGAAACCAATCAGCTTCCAGGTTTTATTGCCAAAGCTTCATCGAACAAGCTGAATTTAGAAGCGGATTGGCTACCATGTACAGCTGCACCAGATTCTGCACTCTCCAGTTTTAGTAAATCAACCCCAAGGTCTGAGAATCTCCACCCCTTCTCTGCTACATGTCTGTATGAGGAAACCTCTGCTGAGGGGGTGTGACTATTAAGCTGACCATTCAGGGATTTAAATGTTGCCGGTTCAGCAGAAACCAGCGATGAATTGCGATCTGTTCAACAGAAGCAGGTCATTAGACCAGCTTCTGTCAAATTGTCCTGCTGGAAAACTGGCCACCTTGATCACCATGTGTAGCCAATGGGCTGCAGTGCTGCTCAGTGTATTCTGTCAGCAGGGGAATCCCGCTGTCAGAGTACAAAAACACAGCGGGGAGGATTTCCCTATCCACCTCAAACGTGTGGCTATATAAAATGGCTCAATTTTTTTTAATGCAGCCAGCTGGCTGAATGGAAAGACTGAGTAATGTATGGCCAGCTTTACTCATGCACAGAGCACTGAATTGTGAAGGAGGAAGCACTGAGTGACATGGTATTTTAATGGCAAATCCTTTAAAAAAAAAAAAAAAAAAAATCAGTCACAAATAACCTTCCGGGAAACAGGTTAATGAAGCGATAAAAAGGGTGCGAGACTTCAATTGGGCTTGCAGTTGGTTGTCTCAAATTTGACTGGAGATCATCTTTAACGGACAGCTCCATCCAACACAAATATTTCTATAATGGGCAAACTGAATAACAATCTGGCTTAATGTATCAATTGTGCCCTTTGTCAGAGTGGTGGAGATGAACCCTTGTCATCAATGATCGAACTGGGCTCATGATCATCACACTAATCGAACAGTAAAAAGTGATCCAACACGTTCATGTTATTGCTCTCTGAACTGAACAGAAAGATAAAACTGTAACAGATATAAAAATTGGCATGGAAATAATTTTCCAGTCTTCTGGTAGTCATGTGAGTGGTTAGCGGAAACAGAGAACGGCTGAGTACGTGAACAAATTTAGTCATGTTATAAAAAAGTCACACTTTGTTCTTTTGACCTCTACATGTCTACGGGCTATCTAAAGAAAAACTGGGCTGATACAGTAAGGCAAAGCAAAGTTTCACTAAATGCAAAATAATCTCAGAGCTAAATGTAAAACCAATAAAAATCATTGATGATCTGGCTACGATCAACCAAATTCAGACTGGTAGTTATGAATTTCTACACTCTCCACGTGGTCGTTGTCCTCTGCATTGCTTTATTGAATAAGCAGGAAAATGCCATCTGCATTCATGGTTGCGACTTTCTATTTACGGCCAATGAGAAAAAGAGCTAGCTAAAGAAAAAGTGATTTTGGCACATCCAATTTCTTGGTCTCCATGGCTCAGGACAACAGTGACACGATAATTGCCGCTAGTAAACGTAGATGGCAGAGGTATATTTGGGACGTAGAAGCTGGTAACAGGGAGATAATAGGAACCCTGGAAAAAAGCACACAAACACAACATTGGGTTAGTCAATGAAAATTGGGCACAGTTATATACCAATAAATTGGGCCCTATTTTCCATGGGGCACAACAGGTTTAAGCATTGTGGCTGCAGAATCCGAGGATCCATTTATACTTTGGTCTATTTTGTGTGCGTTCTTTTTTAAAGTGACCCTTGTGACTTTTAACGAATAACAAAAGAAGCATGAAAATTACTCACCTTTAGCCCTGGTTCACATCACAGCAATTTGACATGCCAAATTAGTGGCTATTGCCAGTAATGGCACTGTGCAAATGACACCATGCAAATGCTGCGTCGCACCTATTCTGTAGTTTCTGTACTACTTTTGGCAACTTTGGGTGTAATTTCAATAGAGATCTGTGCAGAAACCCGCTCAGATGTCTCTGAAATCACCCTTGAAGTCGGAACTGACATGCGGTATGAAATTGTGCGAGTTCAGCTGAACTCGCACGATTTCATTACCGCTGTCAGTGTGAACCTAGGCGTAGGCTGTGTTCACACTGTCGCAACCTGAAATTCGTGCAACTTACGGTGCGACTTTGCCAGGCAACTTCCTGACGATTTTCTAGAGCTCCTGCACTCTCTTCTCACTCATCTTTTATGCATTGGGAATAAATGAGGTTTGCAACCATCTGGGATTACGTTATCACGAGAAAGAAGATATGACTGACTGTGAGCAACTCACGTGAACCAGAGTGTGCGAGGCATATTGGTAGAACCGCCCCCAACACAATATGACCATCATCCGCATTGAGTGGATATGCTTGTGGAAACTGGCGAAGGAGCATAAGTGAGTAGGAACGCACACAGTGATGCATTCATTCCAAATAGCACCCCCAACACACCTTGACTTTAGGCACCCTGCCAAACAATTTACATACAACTTTTTTAAATGCATTAGCAACCCATTCAAATTAATGCCCTAACACAGCTCAAGTGTGTTAATGCACCGCAATAGTGTAAATGTGTCCTTTAGACCCCACCACCACCATGTAAAAAAAAAGTGTTACACACTTAAGGAGAAAAAGCAAAAACATACATATCTTAAACCCTGACTTATGCACTTGGCAACTGGGTGAATTTCACAGACATTCCAATGGGATCCTGGGAAAGCTGGAGATCCCAAATTCCATGAGAAGATGCTCTTGTACAGTGCTCCTTTCATCAGATTTTGGATTAATAGCTTTCCCAGGATCTTAGGGGAAGTCATATGATGTCACTGTGATCTAGGTGCCACTATGGGTGGAAGAGGGGGTGTAAGGCAAGTATGTTTTTGCTTTTTCTCCTAATATGTGTTTTTTTTTTTTTACACAGAACACAGCTTTTTCCACATAGAGTGGGGTTAAAGGTAAGCAGACCTTGTTTTGTTGCGTGGTGTTATTATTTGAGTTTCAAGCTGGTGACACTTACTGATGAGAAGGGGCAGCGGCAGGGTAATCCATAGGTATGAAGAGGTTCTGGACAGGGCTGCCCTGGTTGAATTAGCTGATCCAAAATATCACAAACATCATCGTAAGTGCAGCTGCCAACCTCATCCAAGCAGGGAATCTTTATCCACTCATGCATAAACTCCTTCTCTGCAGTGACTTTCACCTGGCAAAAAACGAGATAAAAAAATAAATTAAAAAAAGTCAGAAATAAAAAATATAAGTAAGAGAATGGTCCTTTGTGTTGTAATGTTGGTTAGATACAATCTTAGCTGGAAACTAGACATGTGCATGACGAAAACATTTGTTTAGTTTCATTTTTATTCGTTAATCTAGTTATTTCGCTTAGTTCAATTCGGTTTATTCGTATTAGTGAATTTACCGATTTTTTTTTTTTCGATTCGAAACGTTTAAAATTTGGACGAAACGAAAATGTTATATTGTTTTCTATTTAAATGCAGCAAAGTGAACAAACAAAAGAAAAATCCTCATCAAAATGATTACAATGACTCTTTAAATCAACTTTGGCTTAACAAAAACAGCATTATTTCAAAATGGAACTCTAACACACACGCGCACACACACACGCGCGCACACACACACACGCACACACTCTCTTTGATTTCAGCAATATGTGTAGTTAGAATTCGACTGGAGTTCAATGTAAAATTCTATTCGAATTTCAGTCTGAATTTCTGAAATTCAGACAAATTTCATTACGTTATTCGGTAAAATCTGTTTATATTGCAATTCGAGTATATCTGAATTTCCGAATAATGAAAAATGTGTCCGAATATTAATTCGAAACAAAAAACTCACACACGTCTACTGGAAACAGGTTTTAGCATTTCTGCAAATGTATAGTGCACTTTGCTCACACTGTGTTTAATCAGGGAGAAAAGTAAACAAAAAGGAACATGAAACTATTGGGACGAGAACCAGCTAAGGCATATTTTAAACTAATATTAAAATCATCTACGCTAAGTAGAATGCCCACAATAAAAGCAGTGATAGAAAATAAAATAAAGTTATAAAAAAATAAAAAATAAAAAAATAAATCAAGACCTCTTGATACAAAATTAGACATACATCGCAAAATGTAGTGCTTTTAAAAGTACACGGAAAAAAGAAAGACCCCACCAGCTCCTGTGAAATAAAGTGCATAAACTATAGAAATCATGTAGGGCCCAGTCACAGCAGCCAGCACAGAAAAAAAAGTTCTGTATGGTCAATGTTGGGGTGAGGGTTCTTTAGTTTTTACAAACTTTTTACACTTTTTTTCTTTTTTTAAATTTTCTACTTTATTGAAATGTTGGATTGATGGAGACTTCAGGAGACATGCTGTATTTTTCCGCACCTCTCTACATTGTTCAATTGTGGTGTAAATGGGGCACCTAGAAAGCCATAGTTTTTGTTCACCCTTAAAAGACATGCATTTTTTTAGGCCTTGTTCACATGGGGTGTACGAATCTGTATGCAGTGTGAGGCTGTGCACCCACATGGATGTCACATTGGAAGCAGCGGGTGTGTCTGTGCAGCTGCTGCATTCCAATTGACAGCACCTGTGCAACCCCATGTAGGTAAACACAGAACTCACATGAGGTACGGATTCTTACACCCTGTGTGAACGACGCCTTAAAGGGCGGAAAAATTCAGGTCTCTACATATAGAGGTCGATGTATAAAAAGTTCACTGTGTGGATGCAGGGGCGTAACTAGAAATCACAGGGCCCCATAGCAAAATGTTGTATGGGCCCCCCCCCCCCCCCCACAAAAAAATGTCGGGGCTTAAATTAAATAGTGGGCGTGGTTTAAAGGGCGTGGCTCAAAAGGGTGTGTGGTTCGAGTCTGGAAAGAAAGAAAGAAAGAAATAGCGAGCCCAGATCCTACACCACAATAGCAATATATGTATTCCAGAAAGTTTAATCAACAGATAAAGATACTCCAAACACCTGGTGTTAGCGATTCAATAATCCTCACCTGTGCCCAATGCAGCGTGGTCTGCCCGTGCCCAATACTGCCTCACCTGTGCCCACTTGTGCCCAATGCAGCGTGGCCAGTGCCCAATACTGCCTCACCTGTGCCCAATACTGCCTCACCTGTGCTCAATACCTGTGCCCAATGCAGCGTGTCCAGTGCCCAATGCAGCCTCACCTGTGCCCAATGTAGTGTGGCCTGTGCCCAATGCAGCCTCACCTGCCTGTGCCCAATGCAGCATGTTCAGTGCCCAATGCAGCCTCACCTTTGCCCAATGCAACGTGGCCTGCCCATGCCCAATAAAGCCTCACCCGTGCCCAATGCAGCCTCACCCGTGCAAAAATGCAGTGTGGCCTGTGCCCAATGCAGCCTCGCCCGTGCCCAATGCAGCCTCGCCCGTGCCCAATGCAGCCTCGCCCGTGCCCATGCCCAATTCAGCCTTACCTGTGCCCAATACAGCCTCACCCGTGCCCAATACAGCCTCACCCGTGCCCAATGCAGTGTGGCCTGTGCCCAATGCAGCCTCACCTGCCTGTGCCCAATGCAGCATGTTCAGTGCCCAATACAGCCTCACCTTTGCCCAATGTAGCCTCACCTGTGCCCAATGCAGCGTGGCCTGCCCATGCCCAATACAGCCTCACCCGTGCCCAATACAGCCTCACCCGTACCCAATACAGCCTGTTCAGTGCCCAATACAGCCTCACCTGTGCCCAATGCAGCGTGGCCTGCCCATGCCCGATTCAGCCTCACCCGTGCCCAATTCAGCCTCACCCGTGCCCAATTCAGCCTCACCCGTGCCCAATGCAGTGTGGCCTGTGCCCAATGCAGCCTCACCTGCCTGTGCCCAATGCAGCCTCACCTGCCTGTGCCCAATGCAGCTTCACCTGCCTGTGCCCAATGCAGCGTGGCCTGCCCATGCCCAATGCAGCCTCACCCGTGCCCAATGCAGCCTCACCTGCCTGTGCCCAATGCAGCCTCACCCGTGCCCAATGCAGCCTCACCCGTGCCCAATGCAGCCTCACCCGTGCCCAATGCAGTGTGGCCTGTGCCCAATGCAGCCTCACCTGCCTGTGCCCAATGCAGCATGTTCAGTGCCCAATACAGCCTCACCTTTGCCCAATGTAGCCTCACCTGTGCCCAATGCAGCGTGGCCTGCCCATGCCCAATGCAGCGTGGCCTGCCCATGCCCAATACAGCCACACCCGTGCCCAATACAGCCTCACTCGTGCCCAATACAGCCTGTTCAGTGCCCAATACAGCCTCACCTTTGCCCAATACAGCCTCACCTGTGCCCAATGCAGCGTGGCCTGCCCATGCCCGATGCAGCCTCACCCGTGCCCAATTCAGCCTCACCCGTGCCCAATGCAGTGTGGCCTGTGCCCAATGCAGTGTGGCCTGTGGCCAATGCAGCATGTTCAGTGCCCAATGCAGCTTCACCTTTGCCCAATGCAGCGTGGCCTGCCCGTGCCCAATGCAGCCTCACCCGTGCCCAATGCAGCCTCACCCGTGCCCAATGCAGCCTCACCCGTGCCGTGGAAGAGGCGAGCCAGTGGCTGAACTACTTGGCGAGCGTGGGGCTGTCTCAGAGTGGGGGGGCGAGCACCGCCCGCACGGTCCCCCAGCCAGGGGAAGTGAGGAGAGGAAGAGGCGAGCTGTCCGCACAAGCAGAGAGCTGTAATAGCTTTCATTTGAATGTCCTGTGTTCCCGGGGCTCACCGTCACATAGCCCCACCTCTTGGCCCGGCGCCTTTGATGACGTCACATGTCCCGCATTGGACCGGTGTTCTGTCTATCAAACGCGCCGGGCCAAGAGCTTACTAACTGATGCAGCCACTGTTTGAGCTGCACTTTACCATTTGTGCTGCACTTTACCGTATGTGCATACCTCCCAACGTGAGATGGGAACGAAGGACACCTATTACAAATATATGTAGGCATACTTTTTGAAAGATAAATAGTGCATTTTATATACAACTATATAGATCAGACCAAAATGAGGAGGAACAGAGGGACTTTGTTCCAAATCGGGGACAGTCCCTCAAAATCCGGGACAGTTGGGAGCTATGCATGTGGCTACATACCATATGTGTCGCTGTGTTCTGGGAGCAGTATGAGCGACTTCTTGTCTGCTGCCAGAACAAAAATGTGTCAGTCATGAATTCTTCTCAGCGATTTATGGAGAAGCCTTGAATTTTCATCAGTGAATACAAAGCTTCCTCCAATTGGCTGGAGAGGCAGGCAGATGACGTCATAATCTCCACTGCAGCCAATCTGAGGAACCTTTGCATTTGTTGTATTTAATGTGACGGGAAACATGAAAACATGGAATTTGGCTTTGTAATACCTCCATGGTAGTCCCCCTGGATCTTGCTCCACCTTGAATTGTACTTACCCAGATTCCAGATAATGATGTGGATCAAAAAGAGCGGCAGTGGCAATAGTGTAAAGGTATTTATTATTTTACATAACTAATAAGTGATAAAAATTTACATTAGGTGTGGTTAACTCAGCACTATGTAATTGCACATATGTCGACTGAGGACATTTGTACTGCAAAATACAGCACCAGACTGAGGATGGAAGCCTGGACTATAGGCCACTCCAGGATTTCACTGCCTACTCACCAAATTTCATCAGCCTCATATGCTATCCTTACAGAAAACCTGTACTGCCACCATAAGTAGACTGCATTGCCTAATTTTGATTCCTAATAAAATGAAGTTTAGGCAAACTGGGCAATTTTTTGTCCAATCTATGACTGTAATGTTTTTAATGTCTTCTAATATAAAAATGTAAGTTTTAATAATAGACATCTCCATGGCTCTAGAGGTAGCAGTGAATTCTGGATGGCAATAAAAGATTCAATGTAATAAACGGGTCACATGTGGATATTTTAAACTGGGTGTTACAGGTGTAGCAGACCCCATGTTTAGACAGGGGAATAGATTGGGTTTTTGTGAGTGTAGGCCAGATACAGGTACATTTCTTGGGCCTGGTTTGTTTATTTGGGGATGGGAGTGTTAGTGTAGGATGGGGTGTGACCGCCTACACTTGGACTCAGGGATGCCTCCTCTGCTGAACAGTGGGCGGGACTGGACAAAGAGGAAGGACTGAGGTCTAAGTGGCAGGAAACCCATGTGAGAGAATGGACCAATGGTTATTTTCTTTGGTCACTGGGTGTCTCTCACATAAAAAGGGGGGGTCACATGCTCATGAGGAGGCTGGAAGTTCGGAGAGAGAGAAGGAGGGCCAGAGGTCCAGGGACCCTGGAGCCTCCAGGCAGAGGTTTGAAGGCCTGGGGGTTCGAGACCCCAGAGCTGGATAACCGGAGGAGTAGGAGTCCAGGGGACCCACAACTGGTCCCTGGAAGAGTGGCAACCATGTAATAGATTTAACAAAGACCGGTCGTCCCAAGCAGGGGATACACTGGACCATAAAAAGGAGGAAGAAGTAGGAGTCAAGCGGATGGAGAAAACTGGGAATCAGCTTTCTGTGAGTAACATGGACTGTTGATTGGGAGAGAGCAAAGAGAGTGCAACCCAGTAGTGCTATTCCGTAAAACACACTGTATGCTCAAGGATTGCAGTGATATACATATTCCAGGGCTTGACGGAGGAATGGCAGCAAAGGTCATGGAAATAATCAGTGGTGGCCTGTGACTTTGTCGTTTATCTCACGCATTATTCAGAGTGATGCTGGTCAGTCCATATTGGTATTGTTAAGTTCTAACTGAGCAAAAGCAAAGTGCAGGAGGGAGTCACCAGGAGAAAAGATGTAACATGCCACAAAGAGATAAATTACCGGGGTATCTCATACTATATACTTCAGCATTTGTTAAGATACCTCAGAATAAAGCATTATCAACCTTAAAGTTGTCTGGTGTGTAAATTGCTTGGGTGAAAAGGAAGAAAACGGGGCTAATTGAGAAAATCGGTAATGAACAACATTTGCAGCTCCCAAGGGAGTAGTGCGCTACACCGGCAATGAGGACCATCTCTTTATTACAGTCCCCTGGAGATATTATTGCCATATCACCCACATAGGGAAAGTAGCGTTTTTTTTTTGTTTTTTTTTGTGCAATACAACAAAAGTAAATGCTTATGTGATTTGTTTAGAAGAAGTACTTTGGTTTTTCTTCCACATTTCACAAATGGACACACTTCTGCTTATATTGTTAATTCTTAACATATAAAATTATTGCTTCCTCTTTTTTGTAACTGACGGTTCCTTTTGCATACCAGGCAGCAGGTCCATACAGGAGTGAAAAAGGAACAAGTGTAATAATGACAGAACAATGTATGTCAAATGGATCTAAAATATGTTATCTAAAAAGCTGCCCAAAGTACGATCTGCCCAGACATATCAGTTAAAACAACTCAGTATTGGTAAAAGAGCTGTTAAACTGTGCAAAAGCATACACTATATTACCAAAAGTGGGACACCTGCCTTTTACACACACACACATACATACATTTTAATGGCATCCCAGTCTTAGTCCGTAGGGTTCAATATTGAGTTGGCCCACCCTTTGCATCTATAACAGCTTTAACTCTTCTGGGAAGGCTGTCCACAAGGTTTAGGAGTGTGTCTATGGGAATGTTTGACCATTCTTCCAGAAGCACATTTGTGAGGCCAGGCATTGATGTTGGACGAGAAGGCCTGGCTCGCAGTTTCCGCTCTAATTCATCCCAAACGTGTTCTATCAGGTTGAGGTCAGGACTCTGTGAAAGCCAGTCAAGTTCCTCCACCCCAAAGTCGCTCATCCATGTCTTTATGGACATTGCTTTGTGCACTGGTGCGCAGTCATGTTGGAACAGGAAGGGCCCATCCCAAACTGTTCCCACAAAGTTGGGAGCATGAAATTGCCCAAAATGTTTTGGTATGCTGACGCCTTAAGAGTTCTCTTCACTGGAGCTAACATGACTGCGCACCAGTGCACAAAGCAAGGTCCATGAAGACATGGATGAGCGAGTTTGGGGTGGAGGAACTTGACTGGCTTGCACATGTTTTTTTTTTTTTTTTTTTTTTTTTTTAGGAATATTAATGATTTTAAATCACTTTAATGTCTCTATTGGTTTAAGTGCTCTCTGTCAGATAAGCCTGCTGTGTTTATCTTCTTAGCATGATTCAACATCAGTTCTTAAGTAAACAAGTGTCTGAGTTAAGAGCAGCTTTAACTTTTAACCTATACCTTGACTGATTACACATGCAGAACAACTTGCGGTTTATACAACAGATCCTACTATAAATAAAATAGATTAAGATACTCTTTAAAATAAAAATAATTACATAATAATAATAAGTTATATTGCTACTCTATCTGAGAGTCATATATAATTTCCTCTCTAGGTTGGTTAATTTATTATATTATACAATTTGTGATATACTTTAAATCAGCCATTTATTTAATGACGATATTAAAATATTTTAGGTCATAGAGTAACTTCTATCATAATTAATACTATGGATTGCATTATTACTCTTCAGAGTTGCGGCTCCACGTTACTCTATTTGCTCGGTGCAGGTATTCGCTCATTAATAACAGGTACAGGGGGTCCCCGAGTTACGAACTCGTTAGGGACTGGCCCCGTGTACGGAAGTCGGAAATGTTCGTAAGTCGGCGCGCATGCGCAGACCGACAAATACGGAGATTTCCGGACATTTCCGATGTTCCGTCTGCTGCCGTTCTGCACATGCGCGGCAAATTACGGACATTTCCGGCATTTTCCGGCGCTCCGTATGGCCGCGCATGCGCAGAACGGCCGAAAGACGGCGAAAACCACAGAAAAATGGCGGAGGGTCCCCGCAGCACCCCGTTCGTAAGTAGGGGTTGTTCGTAGGTCGGGTGTTCGTAAGTCGGGGACCCCCTGTATTAGAGTATTTCTAAACCACACTGACACTTATATTTAAAATCATGTACCTCTCACTTTTATATTTCTCTGTTTGCACCTTATAGGGCTCTCTTCTCTTTCCCAACCCCAGTGTGTCCTCAGGTTCTCCCCGTTTGCCACCCCTCCCTGGATGGCGGAGGGGTTTCTGTTTTAGGTCTACAGCAGGCCTTCCATTTTGATGACAGCTGCAAACCATTGACCATCTGTGCATGTTCATGCCACCGGGGACCTCTGTGGTGAAGATCTGAGAGACACCTGTACCCCTGCATGTTTTTAAAGTTCTAACCATTGAAGTGTTTAACACACCTCCAGAACATCTGTAAGTTTTGTTTGACATTGAGCATTATCAAATATTATAGTATTACTGTATATTAATTTTATTCATTATTCTAGAAACATGGTTTCTCCTTGCTTTCACCCTTGAAGGAGGAAATAATATACTCTGAAACGCGTCGGGTGTGAAACCAAATAATTGCATTGTATATTTACATGTATAACGATGTATTAGTTCTAACAATTCATGTTTTTATATATATATATATAATTATTTTTGTTACCTTTCTAAATAAATACTTTAAAATTATTCATATACGTCATTTAAACCTTTTTGATTTAATCCGTGCCTTAAAAGTCCACCACACAGGGGATCCTCTCTCTCAAACTTACATGTGAGCCCTCCAAAATCAACTATGAAAAATTAAGGGCCTGGCTTAAATACAGCAAACACACAACAAATTCTCCTACGCTCTGGTGTCTAGTCTCTTGGTTCGTGAAAAAGTATATATGTATAATTCCTCAAGGTAATGTCCAAAATCTTGCAGCCCTCCTCTGAACAATGGGTGTTCATAAACACTAAGGAAACAAGAAAAACAGAAGGGCGCACCGACCTTTGTGCATTACCACTAAAAAGGCTTTATTAAAATAGATAAAAACAGCAAAATTACTACTCACAAACGAGTACACGGTAAAGGCAACTACATGGATGGATGAACACGTCCACTGCTATGAACTTCCAACCTCGATTCTTAGATACCGGGAGGATCTGATGCTTCCTCTAGTGAATGGCTGACGCGTTTCAGGGGAGCACCCCTTTCCTCAGAGCCTACAAGCGGGCAATGGTCTTGTCTCTTCAGGGGTGCTCCCCTGAAACGCTTCAGCCATTCACTAGAGGAAGCATCAGATCCTCCCGGTATCTAAGAATCGAGGTTGGAAGTTCATAGCAGTGGACGTGTTCATCCATCCATGTAGTTGCCTTTACCGTGTACTCGTTTGTGAGTAGTAATTTTGCTGTTTTTATCTATTTTAATAAAGCCTTTTTAGTGGTAATGCACAAAGGTCGGTGCGCCCTTCTGGTTTTCTTGCTGGCCTAAATACAATCAGAAAAAGCCAGGAGAAGGGGGGGGGGGGGGACTTTGCTGTGCCATTGTCCTAGCACTGATTACACAGGTCTGTTGCTCGAGACTACTTCAAGTGACCTCTGAATCCTGGCTCCAAATCTAAAGCTTGCCATACATGAATCAAACTTGGACAGGTTCGGTAGGGACCGATTGAGACTTTATCCATTTATGGGCAGGCTGATTGAATCAACTTGGGTACAACCAGCTTGTCTTTTTTCTTTTTTTTACAAGCGACTACTGCTGGTGACTATAGCCGCTAGCAGTGATGTCTGCCATCCGGGAAGGCTCCCTGTGCCCCCACCCCCCTGCCTGCCTGAAGAACACAATGGCACTGTGGGAGGCATCCAACTGTGTTGATGGGGGGGGGGGGATCGAACGATTTTTCTTTCCTTCTACCTGTGGTACCCATTTTTTATTTTAGCTGTCTATAAGAAGCCCTATATTTTTTTATCAAATCTTTCATGCTAATGGTTTACAGAGTACATACCTTGATGGGGGAGGTCAGTGCTACTGTAGTATTCAGGATAGTAGACGCCGTTATCTCTCCAGGGAACAGCAGCGGGTCTGGGAGAATGGTGAGCGTCTTTATTTTCCCAGGCAGACTTTCGCTATCACAATTAGCCCAGGAGAAGCCATTCACCTATACACAAAAGGAACACAAAGATGAAATAGCAGCCAAATAAACATGAATCTGAATGACACCTAGAAATAAATGAAATGCGATATAGCCATACATGTTAAGGACTTGTTCATACCAAAATGAGTGCAGGCTGGTGTCTATTGTGCAGGGGCAATACTTTGCATCATTAAAAATTTTACTCACTGTTTACCATTTTTCTTTTTTTTAAACGTTATTTAAAATGACTAAAATATTACTGTTAAAAAAAAAAAATGTCTAAAATAAATTTAAGTCTATGCATGGAAGCATGTTGCAATGTGCAACAGTGTGGTGAGTTGCGCTGCATATAAATACAGACATGCTGCACTTTTACGCAGGGAATGACACATGTGTATCGTGTTAACAGATCACATAGAAAACAGCAGATCAACACAGCTGACATGTATGGATGAGCCCTCACTGCTGGGCACAATAAACATGTAATGACTTTGCAAAGAAGTCTTTATTTTTAGAAGGCAAGGATACAATGTATCAACTATTTAAAATTCTACCCACCTCTTTTTTGATTCTCAGTTCTCATGTCCAGCAGAGAGGTCCCTATCATATTGTGCCAGTCAAGGACTGTTTAATACCCTGCAATGCTTCCCCCCCCCCCCCCCCCATGACAGGGCACTGCCAATACTGTGTGCAGTATATTTATCAATTGCAAAGAGAGTCTTCAAACTTAAGGCTGGATTCACACCTATGCAGTTTTAGTGCTTTTTGCATTTTGCAGATTTGCACTACATAAAGTGTTCCATAGGTAACCATGTTAAACGGACTGTAGTAAATCTGCAAAATGCAAAAAGCGCTAAAACCGCTTAGGTGTGAATCCAGACTTACTGGCTGACAAGTTGGATAGAGCAAACATGGACAGGAAGGCCTGGTTCACACCTATGCATTTTTTTTGTGCTTTTTTCAGAAACGCACTACTAGTCCATTTAACATGGTTTCCTATGGGACACGTTGCGTTTTATTCAGCCGCTGCGATTTTGGAAAGGGTCCGGGACTTTTTAACCACCTAGAGACCAGCTGCTGCAGTTATACTGCAGCAGGTTGGCTCTCCTGGGCAAAATCGCGTCATGGTACATCGGGCGCTCTAAGACCACTAGGGGGTGCGCGAGCCCGCGGCGCGACACCAGTGTCGATGTGCGTGGCTGGAGGCTGCATAGTCCCGCCACCTGGGATCACTCCTGAGAGAGACAGAACGGGGATCTGTCAATGTAAACAGACAAATCCCCATTCTGTCAGAGGAGGAAAGACAGATTGCGGTTCCTAGTGATTAGGAACCGCAATCTGTCTCCTCCCCCAGTCACTACACTGCCCCCACAGTTAGAAACACCTCCCTAGGGAACACTTAACCCCTTGATTGCCCCCTAGTGTTAACCACTTCTCTGCCAGGGACATTTATAGAATAATCAGTGGCTATTTTTAGCTCTGATCGCTGTATAAATGTCAATGGTCCCAAAAATTGTCTGATCTGTCCGCCTCAATGTCTCAATTAATCACTGCCATTACTAGTTAATAAAATAATAATAACAAAAATGCCATTAATCTATCCCCTATTTTGTAGACGCTATAACTTTTGTGCAAATCAACCAATCTACGCTTATTGCGATTTTAAATAAATAAAAACGTTCCCTCTGGGAATGTACATTGCATGGATTTTAAAAGTGGAAATAAAGTCCGCTATAAAATTTTTATTTTTTAAGGCCCCCCCCCCAGGTGTGTTATGCCATAATGTACTAGTATGCACAGCATACTAATACATTATGGCAGACTTACCTGTCATATGGTGTCCTCCAGCCTTTGCCCATTTGATAGGCCAGGTTGCGATGACGCCACTCCCGCGCATGCGCGTCACATCGTCGCAGCATGGATCGGGGCTGATCATGTTCGCTGAGCTGCGCATGCGCAGCTGACAGGCAGAATGATGCATTTATGGCAGAAGAGACCAATAGGGTCTCTTCTGTCATAAATACCCTGCCTATCAGCCATTTGATTCAAAAACAACATTACTTCCAATTTAACAAGCTTTGTTACAGATTCCTCTGCTCAGAAGAACCTGTTTGTCCTCCTGGATACTTATTCTGTAAGGCAGCTTTTTCATTATTGATCAGCTGATGTACTTGTGGGGCTCTAACAAGGAGTGGCAGGGTCTGCATTCCTTTAGAATTGATTAACCCTTTAGCATCTCACCAAAACTGATTTTTTTTTTTTTTTTTTTGCAGGGGTTGCCCAAAATCCAATCTGTATCCTAGTACAGACTTCGGGAGAAAAAATAAATAAACAAATAAATAAATAAATAAATCAGCAAGCCAATCCTACAGGAGGAAATGACATTTTCAGGGGGCGTTCTGTACACAGCTATGACAGAGCTGCAGATTGAAAAGGAAAGATGATTTTTAATAACACTACAATATGGCCTGTGTCGCAATTGTATATGCTATATTATTTTTATTTTTTTGCAATAGATTTTTTTTTTTCTCCCTTCTTTAATAATGAAGCCATAGCTGTTCCCAGCCAAGAAGGAAACAACTTCTGGAAATTACAAGGGTAAACTATGGTCTACCAGGAGCAACAATATTACAGCCTCCACAGGGCTTAAAAAAAAAATAAACAAAATACAGACAGGGTAAACATACTTTAACTCTTTCGTGACCTGCATTTTTTTTTTCTAACGTCCAGGCCAAGTTTAGTTGTGCTGATATGCATTAACGTGACAAAAACTCTATTGCTGCGTACACGCGGTCGGACATTCCGACAACAAAATCCTGGATTTATTTCCAACGGATGTTGTCTCAAACTTGTCTTGCATACACACAGTCGCACAAAAGAACGCGTACAAACACGTACGACGGGACTAGAAAAGTTCAATAGCTCTTCTGCTTGATTCCGAGCATGTGTGGAATTTTGTGCGTTGGAATTGTCTACACACGATCGGAATTTCCGACAATTGGATTTTGTTGTTGGAAAAATTTGAGATCCAGCTCTCAAATTGTTGTTGTCGGAAATTCCGACAGAAAATGGCCGATGGAGCCTACACATGAATTTTCCGGCAACAAGCTCACATCGAACATTTGTTGTCGGAAATACCCGAACGTGTGTACGCAGCATTAGACTAAAACTTTCTGATTGACGACAAGTCTAAGTCACCGCTGCACATTCCTAGTTTTGTTCTGCAAGGTTAATTGTTGTCACAGCAAGGGGCATTTTACATTTGGATATATAAAGTCGTATTGCGGTCACAAATTAATGTTCAACCATTAAAGTGTGTATGTACATTTTATATATCATTTTTTTTTTTTTTACGTACGTACGTGTGTGTGTGTGTGTGTGTGTGTGTGTGTGTGTGTGTGTGTGTGTGTGTAAAAAAAATAAAAATAAATATATATATATACACACGCGCGTGCGCACACACACACTGTATAACATTAGGTATACAAAACTATAAAAGAAATAAAGCAGTAAGAAGCACAATGATGATGTTTAAAGCACCCTAACCCATTGCATGCAACTAGCTGAACTCAGATCAGTGAAGGATAACATTGTTTGCTATGGGTTACTGTGCGTTCCATATACCTCGTTACTTTATTAAATGAGCATTAATTGGCATGACGCTTTAAATCTTACCGCTGTGACCCTCAGTGGTGTCCGGTTGATGACGAATCCTGTAGCGCTCACCATATTGAAGTACCCTAAGGCAACGCAGGCAAAGAGGAAAAAATAATGCACCTGCCCCATGGTGGATTGTTACTTGTAGGCAAAAAGGATGCAGCTTAGTCTATAGAGAGCCTTGCTTCCTATGCATCTGCTGCTGGTTTCAAATGTGCACTAAGCAAGTGCTGCCAGTCCTCACAGTAACATCCCAGGGTCATAAGAAATACAAGAAACAGGAAATCATGTATTGCAGCAGTGACTTTCTGCTCATAAATTATGCCCCCCTCCCAGCCCTAAAGCAGACAGGCAATCACATGACTCTACTGATCAGCAGGTTATGTGGTTATGTGTCATTGTACAACAAGGAGGATTGTGGGAGTTACTATACATGCAGGAGGTGTGCTGCTGCCATCTGCTGGTAAAAGCTGAAAATAACAGAATTATAAAAGGCGACAGCACATATGGCTATAAAGCACACACGCTTAGATTTTCGGAAGACCGAACGTTCATTTTTATTTTTTTTGTGGCATGCTAGTCTTATGTCGAAAGTGAAGAGGTTACTCACAAACGAAAATTTTCATATGACAGAATACAACGTCAGAAGTGACGTAATGTGTTAACCACTTAAGCCCCGGACCATTTTGCTGGCCAAAGACCAGAGCACATTTTGCGATTCGGCACTGCGTCGCTTTAACTGATAATTGCGCGGTCGTGCGACGTGGCTCCCAAACAAAATTGACGATCTTTTTTTTTGCCCACAAATAGAGCTTTCTTTTGGTGGTATTTGATCACCTCTGTGGTTTTTTTATTTTTTGCGCTATAAACAAAAATAGAGTGTAAATTTTGAAAAAAAACGCATTATTTTTTACTTTTTGCTATAATAAATATTGTTTTTTTCCTCAGTTTAGGCCGATAGTATTGTTCTACATATTTTTGGTAAAAAAAAAAAAAAAATATCGCAATAAGCTTTTATTGATTGGTTTGCGCAAAAGTTATAGCGTCTACAAAATGGGGGTTCGTTTTATGGCATTTTTATTATTAATTTTTTTTTACTAGTAATGGCGGCGATCTGCGATTTTTTTATCGTGACTGCGACATTATGGCGGACACATCAGACAATTTTAACACATTTTTGGGTCCATTGTCATTTTTACAGCGATCAGTGCTATAAAATTGCACTGAATGCTGTAAAAATGGCCCTGGCAGTGAAGGGGTTAACCACTAGCTGGCTAGGAAGAGGTTAAGTGTGTCCTAGGGAGTGATTATAACTGTTAGGGGGTGTGGCTACGTGTGACATGTGATCACGGCTCCAGATCACAGGGAGCTATGATCAGTGACACTGTCACTAGGCAGAATGGGGAGATGCTTGTTTACATTAGCATCTCTCTGTTCTTCAGCTCCGTGAGACGATCGCAGGTATCCCCGTGGACATCGAGTCCGTGGGACCCACGATCCTACCTATATGTCCATTTGCCCAGCCGTGCCATTCTGCCGATGCAAATGTACATGCGGCGGTCGGCAAGTGGTTAAATGGTTTTGTATGTGTTCTTTTATTTCTGAGCATGCGTAGTCTTGCTCTTAAGCCTCGTACACACGATCAGATTTTCCGACGAGAAATGTGTGATGACAGGCTGTTGGTGGAAAATCCGACCGTTTGTACGCTCCATCGGACAATTGTTGGGTTTTCTGCAGACAAATGTTGGATAGCAGGTTTTAAAGTTTTCCGCAGACAACGGTCTATTGTCTGATTTTGTCGATAGAAGCGGACAGCCTTGTAAACTATCATTTGCAATGCAGAAATAAAATTTGTGAGGTGGCAAATTATGAAATCTCCAAATGCAGCACACAATTCTCTTCTTTAATGGGATAAAAATTAAGCTGCTTTGCTAGTGATACTGATGGAGTTATTGCAAAACTAATTTTCAAAGGCTTTTTTTTTTTCTAGTGATATCAAGAATAATATATATATATATTTTTTTTTTGGGCAAGTTGCCACAACACCATTATCCCGTAGTTTTTAAGATCAAAGATACAACTATGTTGGTGTCCCTTGTCAATTTTACATTGTATTTTTTTTAAATGTAACTGCCTACTCCCAAACTGTCATTTGAAGTTAAACACATAGCCAAGTATTATTCTCCACAATTTTTTTATTGTGCATTAAAAAAAGAAAACAAATTAAAATTAGACATGCTATCTGCCAATAGAACTTAACCAAAAAGTGCATTCTATGCATCCAAAAATATAGAAAATATATCAAATCATTATTATTCAACCAAAAAATAATGTCTGTCAAAGCAATAACTCCAAGACCAATAATACGTAATAATATAATAATAATACACGTTATCTCCTCCAATTCCGCAACATGTCTGGTTGATGATCAGCCATTCAGAAATGAACTGAAAAGCACAAAATGAAAAGCGCTAAATGAAAAACACGAAAAGAAAGCACGCAAACTTCTACCAACACGAAATTAGCAGAAGGAGCCCAAAGGGTGGCGCTAAAGAGCTGAAAAACCACGTAGTATGTCTAGTACGTCACTACGTTCGTGATTGTTGGCCAACAATTGTGTGGCCGTGTGTATGCAAGACAAGTTTGGGCCAACGCCCTTTGGACAAAAGTCCACGGTTTTGTTGGCCAACAATCCGATCGTGTGTACGAGGCTTTAAGGTTTGACCTCATATTATATGGTTTTGGTAAATCTGAAGACAAAAATCTGCAGAAAATCTAATAGTGTGTATGGGGTCTTACGATTTTTTTCGGATGAACGTACTAATGAAACGAAAATCGGCTGTCGAGTTCACATCCGACAAAAAATGTTATAGTCTGCACATAGGATGGCCACCTCATCCCTTTAAAACCGAACACATATGAATTACACAGGTTCTGTGGCTGATTAAGGTGGTAATTAAACTCACTTGTTGCCTTATCTGCACTAAATTTGTCTCACTAAAAAAATTGCTTGTACATATGCAATTAACCGCTTCAATACAAGCTGAGGTTAAACTAAAAATGAATCAAGATAACCTGTAAACATAAACAAATATATACGTGACATAAAAACATCCACCAGAGTGATATGGATAAATGGTAATGAACTGCAATAGTCCAAATGACAAAATATCCACATATATAGTGTCCAATCAGTGGGAAACTTTCTCTTCAATCCCCAACTAAAGTAAAAAGCGTGTGGTCAAGATGGACCAGGAATGCCCTTGTAAACACAGAAGAAATATTCAGATGAAAGGGTGGGCACTCTTACCGATCCAGGTGGACGCACATACCGTACAGCAGTGCGTCTAAAAGGCTTGAAATATTGGGTCCCCGGTGATGAGATGGTGCCAAACTGGATGCTTTATGTTTACAGGTTATCTTGATTCATTTTTAGTTTAACCACAGCACATTTGAGGTGATTTTGTGTTTCACATAACCGCAATTGCTTAGCGCTACACTATTTGTTTGATATTGCTATTTGGACTTTTTTGTTTGTGTGTTAGCAGCTTATTATTTGTATACTTCCTTTTTTACGTTCACTTTGGGTTTAGCGCAGTACTTTCACCCCTATTTTTACACTTTCACTTCCTTCCTGCCCAGGCCAATTTTCAGCTTACAGTGCTGTCACACATAGAGCTTTCTTTTGGTGGGATTTAACCACCAATGGGATTAATTTTTTTTTCTAAATAAACGAAAAAAGAAAACATTTAAAAAAAAAAAAAGAAATTTTTCTCCTTCACTGATGGGCAATGATGAAGAGGCACTGATGGGCACTGATAGGCAGCACTGATGGGGCTTCCCTGATTATCTGTGTCGCACTTGCTGGTTACTGGCTCTCCTCACCCTGTGACAGTACATGAGGAAAGGAATGCCAATAACCGGCAAGTTTGTTGACATGTGATCAGCTGTGATTGGACACAGCTGATCACAAAAAAGGACCGATGTGATTTACTGGATAAAAGGACCACTGCGATTGGCCCATTACCACAATCTGTGATCAGCAGTGTCTGAAGGGATGCACAGAGTGCGTGGTTTCTTGGGGGACGCCCCGGAACGAGAGAACTGCGCTGTAGCCATTTTTTGGCTATAGTGCAGTCATGAAGTGGTTAAACATCATAATGCATATAATGCTGGCAATGAAATACATTTGCATACTCACTTATAACATCAAAATGGCTTCGGTGTTGATAGTGTAGCGTGGTGCAAAACTGGGAAGCAAAAACGGGGGACCCAAGGCCATGCCAGACAGTGAGAGAGTCCAAGAAAGTAGGCTGTCTCATATGTATGGCCTATATATTCGTAACATATAGTAACTCATAAAAGCAGGGCCGGTGCTAGACTATTTTTTGTCCTAGGCAAGACCAGCCACTTTCACCCCCAGCCCCCCCCCCCATCAGCAATGTATTATCTGTGAAGAAATATAGGAGATTAAAAAAAACTCAGAGATAGTTTGCAGTAAAATGCAGCCCCTGAATGAACACAAGGCTATGACAGGTTTACCAGTCCAACTGCACCATCCTGAGAAAGAAACAAAGGGTAGTACCACCAGTGCCTCCACAAGGCCAAATGACCTACCAAACCGCCCTATATACTCCCCACAGTACCCCATCCGGTGCGCAGTGCTCACCCGTTTCAAGACCCACAGTAGAACCAATTACCGCTGTTGCCATCTTGAAAAAGGGCAGGGAAGTGGCATACCAAGCTCTAGGCATTGGCTCTTTTTTTGCTTTGATATATCTATATGGGGATGTGGTACTTAAAGAGGAAGTAAACCCTGATGGATTTACTTCCTCTTTGTTTCCCTGCAAAGGTTAAGCATAATGGGCTACTATGCATCGCATAGTAGCCCATTATGTGTCACTTACCTGACACAGGAGACAGCGAAGTCACCGCTGTCCCCTCTTCCACAAAGCTTCCATCTTCCTTCCGGGTATCGTGGCTCCGGCGCTATGATTGGGCGGAGCCATGATGACATCACTCCTGCGCGCATCAGCGCCGTTAGCAACGGAACGCTCAGTGCGTCTGCGTGCCGCTGTCTATGGCGCATGCGCCGTAGACATCGGTGCCTGTCTTTTGCAAATATCTCCTAAACCGTGTAGGTTTAGGAGATATTTCTTGCACCTACAGTTAAGCCTTAATCTAGGTTTACAGCCACTTTATGGTTTCTCCGCTCCTCTACTATTAATTCCTTAAAGAAACAAATAAATATAACGGAAATAGATTTTCCTACACTTGTGAAAACCAGGCTCTAACATTTAGTTACTTTAATTAACTGAATATTAGAAAAAGCAAAATGGTTGATAACAAAATATAGGATGAATATTAATTTCCATCCCTATATCCCCCCAAAGAATGGTAAAAAATGTTTTTGGATATATCTAATCTATGCTGGAACAAGACTACACATATGCCTACTAAAGATCTATTCACATTAAGAGATTTGGAATTGCAGCAAAATGAACCAGGATGCGATTCTGCTGTTATTGTTGCATGGAAGAAGCACAAGGCAAAACACACTATTAAAATTTGCATTATTCTAGCTCCTGATAGTGGAAGAGGTTAGGGAAGCTATCCACTCCACTCCCTTCCAGCAAGACCCTGGGGTTGGACGGCCTCCCATCTGAGTGGTACCAGGCCTACACTGATGATTTAGAGAAAAGGAGAAATCGCCATGGGACTTTGAGTGAGGTGGGAGAGATTTAGGCACACGTTCACAAAGAAATGTGATGAAGTCAATTTATTAATCACATACTGCTGTATGACAAATTGGGAACTGCAATAATTGTGCGTTACCCAGCATAATAGCCAAGTCAACAGCAGAAATACCAATAAAAATATCAGTACACTACATTTCATATACATCCATAGAGTAGTAAAATTCGTCACGAATAGCTGAGTCAATTGATACATAAACATAATATGAGGTAGAAGGTTGTACATACATAATAAAACAATATGTGAGCCAAGATATACACAACAGAAATACCCAGCAATGTAAACATGTAAGGAGCATTAGTGGTGCCCCAACAGGAAATTCCCAGCAATGTGGGTATATAAAGAGCATCGATGGTGCCCTACGCATTTTGCGAGTCTCTGCTCGCTCTTCAGGGGCAGATGCATATTTATTTGGTCTAAAACAAAAGATAGTAAAATAAATGGGTATATGTTGGTAATTGGAATCATGAGGGCAGGAGGAAAGATAGTATTAGCAGAGGGGGTCAGCGAGAAAGAGACCCCATACTCACCAAACCACTGGGCTAGGTCACCAAACGTTGATGTCATGATGGCGGCAACAGATGTCCAGTTCTTTGTGAACGTGTGCCTAAATCTCTCCCACCTCACTCAAAGTCCCATGGCGATTTCTCCTTTTCTCTATGTATTTCAGGGATGGAGTTGGTAGAGTGGTCATGATCGTCCTTATTTCCCCTTTTTTTCCTGCATAACCCGGGTGGAAGACACCCAACTTAGCCTATTATTTGGTCTGTCATGACTGTTGGCCAGTGTTCATCATCACATCCACATATTATTATCCCCTGTTATTTAGCGGTTTTGGTTCATGTCTCCGTTGGGGGCTCACCTTGGGGTGCTTGCTCCCCCTCGTTTTATGCTCTGGTGGTGGCTTTTTTGCCCAGCTCATGGGCTGCGTTGTGCACCAGGGAGGTTTTCCTTACCTCCTGCTGTCTCGGCCTGTCTCTTGGGATGGGGGCGTGGCCACCTGCAATTCGGCGCCATGTTTTCCACGCTCACATTGGGACGTCTGCTGACTTCACACGATTGTGGGCTGTGTGGAACATCTCGGAGGAGGGTTGGTGTTTGCTGTGCATATACACCTCCCCTTTGACGGCTGACATCTCTGACGCCAGTCCGTCACCCTCCGTACATGACGCTGGGGGCCGGGTGTCTGGAGCCTCCGTAGGTATATCAGGTTGATCGGCATGGCTGTGGTTCGCATTCGTGTCTTGTTGGTCTGCACTGTGGTCACAGGTATGGGAGCCTATTAATCATGCTTGGGGGTGTCCAATATGACTTTAGGTATTATATTTTCTTATCTATATTCATCATGTGGGTGCTATTATTCACGCACACACAACAGAGTTTGTTCATTTAAACTTACTATTACTGTTTCTTTTCTCCTCCTATAGTCCCCCAGCATACACAAACTATTCTCCCTGGATACATTTATTATATATGGTATACACCAGCTATTCCCTTATGTATAGATGTATATGGAACACAATAGGTTTACACCTCAATATGCCAACCCCAATTTTTATATATACTTACCATCTATGTTCCCTAGGTGTTTCCAATTTTCTTGTCAAGCCCTGTGCCTCTCTACATTCATTTAATTCTTCTAGATACATCCCTGGGTATATCCTAGACTTTTAACCGAATGCCTGCTCCAGTCCATGCCATTTGTTCCGGTGCCCCCCGCTGCGGTATCCGTTCACCGTGTCCCCTCAGCTCCAGAGCTGGATATCTGTTGCCGCCATCATGACATCAACGTTTTGTGACCTAGCCCAGTGGTTTGGTGAGTATGGGGTCTCTTTCTCGTTGACCCCCTCTGCCAATACTATCTTTCCTCCTGCCCTCATGATTCCAATTACCAACATATACCCATTTATTTTACTATCTTTTGTTTCAGACAAAATAAATATGCATCTGCCCCTGAAGAGCGAGCAGAGACTCGCGAAACGCGTAGGGCACCATCGATGCTCTTTATATACCCACATTGCTGGGAATTTCCTGTTGGGGCACCACTAATGCTCCTTACATGTTTACATTGCTGGGTATTTCTGTTGTGCATATCTTGGCTCACATATTGTTTTATTATGTATGTACAACCTTCTACCTCATATTATGTATATGTATCAACTGACTCAGCTATTCGTGATGAATTTTACTACTCTATGGATGTATATGAAATGTAGTGTACTGATATTTTTTATTTGTATTTCTGCTGTTGACTTGACTATTATGCCGGGTAACACACAATTATTGCAGTTCCCAATTTGCCATACAGCAGTATGTGATTAATAAATTGACTTCATCACATTTCTTTGTGAACGTGTGTCTAAATCTCTCCCACCTCACTCAAAGTCCCATGGCGATTTCTCCTTTTCTCTATGTATTTCAGGGATGGAGTTGGTAGAGTGGTCATGACAGTCCTTATTTCCCCTTTTTTTCTACACTGATGATTTGGCTCAGAGATTGCATGATCTGCTTAGTGCAGCTTTTAAGAAGGGTGTGCTCCCTGACTCCATGACTGAAGCCATGATTCTGGTACTGCCCAACCCGGGTAAATATAAGCTACTATGTGGGTCCTATCGTCCCATTTCTATCCTAAATAGCAGGGGTCAAGTCCTGGGGAAAAAAGTGTGGGAACTCCCACCCAAGATCCACTCCCCCACCAAAAAAAATAAATAAAATGATACGCTCATATGCATGAACGCTTCAAAAGTGGTCTTTTTCATCCAATTTTTGTATTGTGTGTATGAAGCTTAACTGTTAGTACATAAAAAAAACAATCCTCAAACATAAATACGGCAATTCTCTGAATAATCAGCATTCATTGTTGTCATCATGTTCTGATCTTTATTGGGGAATGTTATTTTGTATATAGAGTGTTTATGTGGTGAGTTTACACTTTTCATTGAACAGAGTTTGGATAACACAGGGTTGAACGGAAAGGTCATAAATTAACTGCACATTATCTGGACAGATTGCTTGGGGAGATAGTGATGTGTTCCTGCTTAGGAGATGTATGTTAGCTTGGGGGGCTGAAAACTCTGCAGGGCTCCAACACACACTCGCTGCTATTCCAACCCTTCACATATTTCCACATAAACTTCCCTCCTGGCATTAAACTTTGCCAGGTATTGTGCTCAGCTTACCACCCCAAACTGATGTTCCTCCCTCAGCTCACCTCTCTCCCTGCATGTCCTGTGAGCAGAATAGCTGTGCTCCTCCTCTGGGTTCTCTCATCATATGGCACTGAAGATAGAGGAGGGGGGATTCAGCGGGACACACAGAGCAAGTATGCAGGAGACTGGGGGGGGGGGGAAGAGGAGGAGACAGAAAATCAGTAGGGGCTGGCGGGGAGGAGCGCATCACGAGAGGTCTGACTAAATACAATCTCTTAGCAGCAGGGACCTGATCTACCCGTCAGCTAGCTGTGATTGACAGGTAGATCAAAGCGGAAGCTGTCATGGGGCCCCCTACTGGAAATGCCTGAATGGTCAGGTGTGCGGCACTTACTATTGTGAGCTGTGCCGGCAGCTGCTGGTGTAGCATCTGCCACACAGCTCGCATACTTCAAAGTCTTGCAGGACACGGCTGCTAACGGGAACTGAGTTCCTGTTGTGGAAAAAGTACAGGAACTCCGTTCCCATGCGTTCCCGCAGGACTTGAGCCCTGCTAAATAGTGATGTCAAAGTGTTGGCCAAGCTTTTAGAACTTAGATAGCAGAAGGTGATTTTGTCTCTTGTGCAGTCTGACCCATCTGGGTTTATTCCTGGAAAGAGCACCTTTGATAATATCCACTATCTGTATCTACAAATCTATAAAGCTGCTACCACATAACGCAGTGGGTTGGTACTATTATTAGATGTGCTAAAGGCATTTGATACTGTTAGGTGGCAATTTTGTTGGGGAAAGTATATCTCATATGGGCTTTAGCCAGCGTTTTATTCAATAGGTTCGCCTTTTGTATACCGATCCAAGGACTAGAGTATGTACGAATAAAGACATATTTCCAGCATTTCCTTGCAGAGAAATACAAGGCAGGGATGGGCCCCTTTTGCAGCTTCTATTTGCACTTGCGATTGAGCCTCTGGCTGTTCACCAGATGTCGGCTCTGGGGGCATCCGCTATGATTTACTGGATAAGAAAATTTTATATGCAGACAATGCTTTGTTGTATCTTGATGGTGCTGAAGCCTACTTTCATAATCTGATGCGGGTGGTTAAGTTCAGGGATGTCTCAGGCCTACAGAGGTTTTTCAAAGTATTGAGTCTGCCTCACATAGCCAGGTGCTCCCTACAGGCCCCCAAATCTGGTGGAGGCCTGGCCTTTCTGAATCTCCGTAATGATATCATCGCATCTCAGCTTACTTTTGTATATGACTACTTCCACTCCACTTCTCAGAGGCCTTGCACTACCCTATTATCCACATTCTATGCCTCTTCACTAAATAATTAAATGCATAGGTCTTCTGTTTCTTGATGCTCCAGATACTCCCGTGTGGATGTATGTTTTCTAGCTTGGTGTGAGGGTGGAAAAATGCTGTCCTCGACCACATCAGGGGTGTCACCCCATGCCACGTTGTGGTTAAATCCAAACTTCCCTGAGCTCTGGGGCCACCCAGCTCAACTTGGTAGGGTGGTCTTTGTGTCACCGCTGTTTCACACGTGTTCGCAAACAATATTTTTGTTTCTTTTGAGGAACTGAAGGACCGTCATGGTATGGATAATACGTTTTTAAATATTTGCTGCCATCCGGGTGCAGTTTGGGACTCTGACCCTGGAACTCTCATAATCTCCACTGGAGGAGCTACTGTCTTACCCAGAAATTACTAAGTTAATTACTACTATCTACAAACGTCTTTAGTGGACTGGGGCTAAACCTTTCCAGGTTTCCCATTGCAAATGGCTTGCATTGGTACCCAGGCTTCCTGAAGAAGGTTTGGATGAAGCCACTAAAGTTTGTTTTCGAGAAATTATTACCATGGCTGATAGGCTTATACAATTTAAGTTCATCCATCATCTTCATTATACCCTGGCCAGACTGGCTTGCATGGGGTTTGGGGTCTGCTTGTCCCCGTTGTGAACTCAGGGGTACAGACCTTTTATACATGTTTTGGGTTTGTCCACTGTTGTCTAATTATTGGCGGGACTTGTTTTCTCTTTGAAACTACTCTCTATCTTCCAGTGCCTCAGACCCCAGAAGTAGGTATTTTAAATGACTTTATCCCTCGGACTCATGCTCATATCCTGATCCATCTGTTTTTATTTTATGCATGTAAACGAATCCTATTGCATTGAAAGAATGCCATTTCACCATCCAACAGTTTTTTCCGCATGTTAATGATTTACCCAAGTTTAAGTTGATCTACAAGGACCGGGCTTACCCTAAGAAGTTTACCAAAGTCTGGCAGCCCTGGCTGCCAGACTTTGCTCTGGCTGCCAGGATACGGGGTGTCCCTCCAAGTCATTTTGGAGGGACACCCCTGTATCTCCACTGTCTTTAATTTCTTTTATATTCTTCATGGTGGTTTTTGGTGCAATGGGCTGCACCTTTGTAATGGGTTGATGGTTCTCTAGATTGTGCTGGAGGGGAATAGCAGCGCTGGTATGAATGTCTTTGGTTTGCCATCATTTATGGATACTCTGTACTGACTTATATTTCTTATTGGGCTCTGTGTAGTCCCCATGACCTTATATTACTTTGACACCTTTGGGTAACAAGGCCTGGACACATGATTAAAGGCTTTGTCCCACCCAGGCCTGGACTGGGACAAAAATAGGCCTGGGCATTCTAGACTGGGCAGCCCATTTTTTCTTTTTTTTTAAACCAAATTACAATAATAATAATAAGAATAAAGATCTGGATACAGTGTATTCTATGCACATTGCATATCCTACATAATGCCTACCTCAGTGCATAGCCTAATATATCTTTATTCCTCCTCCGACTGGTGGTCTAGGCTACCAACCTACTGTCCCTCCCTGAATGCAGGTATCCTCTACTGAGCCGCAAGAGGTGGCACACTGCTGCGGTAGGATTACTCGAGCATAGTATGTTCCTACCCATGTTACAGTCTCTCCCTGGAGGCCTGCACCAGACCCAGTATAGAATTAGAAAACAGAATCTAGCGCTACACATTATGTAACAGATTTTGTTTTCCGTCTTCCCTGCCAGGCTTGTCCCACGGTGAGGCCAAAGAGAGGACCAGTCTGGGAGGACTCAGAGTCCTGCTTGGTCATTGTCACTTCCTAGAGGCCTACATGGCCTGCGGTAGACAGAGACCCATGGGTGAGAGCCAATTACATTGTGTGTTGCAGGAACTGCAATATACTGTGCATTGCCGCAATGGAGAAGTGTGTGTGAATGAGCTCTAAATGTATGTGTTTAAAAATAAAGCACATCAAACAAACAGATATAAAGTTGAAAGAACTTTTATTGTTTCTGATTGAATAATGATTATAAGCAGGAGCATTTCTTTAAAGAGATACATATTTTATATAATAGTGAGTTTGGCAACGGAAACGACAGAACTGTTTTCTAGACTCATAGAACTTTAATGCAATGGTGGAACAAATGGTGTGCAGTAATCCACCTGCTACAGATCAGAAGTTCTGATTGGTTGCTAAGGGTGATTCCCATCACTGCAAATTCCTTTTTATTTAACAGGCCAAAAATATTCCCATTATTGTAATTGTTAGTATGTCTAGACACCCATAACATATTTTTCTATGTAGCAAATATGCAAAACTGAGAAAAGATGATATTACTTTCTCTGAAGATTACAATTCCAGTAAATACAGTTATTCTAGTATAGTAAGTTAAAGCAGTATTAAACCCAAAACCAAAAATGTAATATTCACTGCAGCTTAAAAGTAAAGGTAAGCTGCACTCCAAAACTTAGCTCTGCTTTCTATTTAATTTGCCAAAAGATTAAAACTGCAAACATTAATGTCTCTTACCCCCAAAGCCCCTTTAATTCACACGTTTCACCACTACTGGCTTGCTCACAAGGACAGGGGAAGTATATACTGCAGCTTACCAATCAGATGTAATGGATACATTCGTTTCATTTTTTTATTTTGGGGGGGGGGGGGGGGCTTTTTTCTACCTGTTTTCACCTGGTGATCTGACCAGTAACACACTTCCAATATTAGAGTGCTAACACACATCCTATATTGGAGTGCTAACACACCTCCTATATTAGAGTGCTAACACACCTCCTATATTAGAGTGCGAACACACCTCCTATATTAGAGTGCTAACACACCTCCTATATTAGAGTGCTAACACTCTTCCTATATTAGAGTGCTAACACACCTCCTATATTAGAGTGCTAACACACCTCCTATATTAGAGTGCTAACACACCTCCTATATTAGAGTGCTAACACACCTCCTATATTAGAGTGCTAACACACCTCCTATATTAGAGTGCTAACACACTTCCTATATTAGAGTGCTAACACACCTCTTATATTAGAGTGCCCCCTCTCTGGATAAGGAGCACAGGGACACTTTTAGACAGCAGCATTCTCAGTCTTGGGGAGGGGAGTGTTAAATGACCTAGCAGATTTAGATACACTAACAAATTGTAGCCAGACTCCAGCTCACACTACAGTTACACAAGCAGTTACAGCAACAGGTTTTTTTTTTTTCTTTTATGGTAAAGTTTTTACATGAATAAATAAAAGCTTATCACTGTAAGTACCCCTGTCTGTGGTAAATGGTTTGTCTTAACACTCTTTTCCATTATGTTTGCAGGAGAGCTTGTTCTGTTGAAAAACAGACTTACTGGCCAGATCACCAGGTGCAAATAAAAGAAAGCCTAAAAAAGGAAAACAAATGCAGCCATCACATTGAAGAATTGTTAAGTATATATTAAATGTTAATTATAGGTTTCATTCCGCTTTAAAGCTGTGGTGTGAGAATGAGATGGTGTCTATTAAAATGGACCTTTTACCCTGAATTGTGCTATGTCCTTCTGAAGCATTTAGAAAAACATAACAATGTTCATCTGAAACACTGCATTTAGCAGAAAACGCCACCTACTTTAATGGTATTTACCCCTCTCATTGTCTGTGCCTCCTGGATGTCTTCTCTAGTTCCTTTCAGGCAGCTCTTGGAGCTAAAATGCAAGATCTCGCGTACTCTTATGCCGCGTACACACGACCGGACTTTTCCGACGGACTAAGTCTGACGGAAGGAATCCGTCGGACAATTCAATCGTGTGTGGGCTCCATCGGACCTTTGCTGTTGAAAAATCTGACGGACTTTAGAAATAGAACATGTTTCAAATTTTTCAGACGGACTCGAGTCCGGTCGAAAAATCCGTTCGTGTGTATGCTAGTCCGACGGACAAAAACCAACACTAGGGCAGCTATTGGCTACTGGCTATGAACTTCCTTATTCTAGTCCGATCGTACGTCATCATGTTTGAATCCGTCGGACTTTGGTGTGATTGTGTGTGACCAAGTCCATTCATTCTGAAAGTCCGTCGGGAAGTCAGTCGGACCTAGTCCGTCGAAAAACTCCGGTCGCGTGTACGCGGCATAACAGACTTTTTTCTTTTGTGCGCAGGAGGCAGATACCATTTTAATGAACAAATTAAAGAAATCCTGTAATTCAGACATATATTTGTTTATGCCTCCTGCACACATGACATATGGACAAGCTTTCGTGGTGTCGAGGGGGCAAGATCGTAGGATCTTCTATAGCAAGTGAGAGGCAAGGGAGGTAGTTCATTTTGTTTTGTTGGCAGAACAGACTTTTAGAAAGAAAAAGTAGAGAAAAGAAATGACAAGTGTGCATGTTGGGAGGGGGGGCTGTGGTGGTCCACATTAAGGAAAATACATATTTTTTTGGTAAGTCTACAGGTGGGCGTTCTGTGATCTCACAAAATAATCCATAAGTAACTGATCCTGGAGTGGAAAAATCAACTGTTCTAATTGGTTTTCCAAGCTGTTTGATGATTAATGAAATTGCACTGAAGACAGCCATATAAAATCTGCTTCACGAGTCTCATTTTAATGTGTAGGCACCAATGAGGAAGGCAGGGGCCATGCTGGCTGTCAAGGGTAGAGTATAGTATTGTCATAGATGAGCTGAGGGTTAATCAAGTAAGTGATAAAAATGTCTTCTTTGTTCCAGTGAAATAGGCATCCTTCTTACCACCACCAGGAGGAGGGTTCAGCCAGAGTGAAAGTAAATTTGGCACATCCAATTTCCTGATTGTTGTGGCTGAGAATTCCAGTTACTCTGTAGTTGCCCTCAGCAAGCCATGATGGTAGAGAGAAGCTGGGTATCTTAAAACTGGTGGTGGGGAGACTGTAGGAACCCTGGACGAGAGAGAAACAAAGAAAGAGAAAAGGATACTATTACTGTATAGTTCAGGCTACTCTTTAAAATTCACCTGCACTCAGACAATGGACATTGCATATTCTTAACAAGTAAAAAGGGAGCTTTAACCACCTCAATACTAGGCACTTTCACTCCCTTCCTGCCCAGGCCAATTTCCAGCTTTCAGCACTGTCACAATTTGAATGACAATTGTGCGGTCGTACAACACTGTATCCAAATTAAATTTGTATCCTTTGAGACAGATAGAGCCTTTTTTTGGTAGTATTTAATCACCACTGGGGTTTTTGTTTTTGCTAAATAAATTTAAAAAGACCAAAAATTTTGCAAATAAGTAATTTTTTCACTGATGTGCACTGATGAGGCTGCACTGATGGGGATTGCTGGTGAGGCACTGACAAAGCTGCACTGATGGGCTAAACTGATAACCATTGTAAATGTACTGTACTCACTTTGCCCCGTCAGATTGGCTCTCCTTCCGTCACTCTCTATCTCTGTGTGAGGAAAGGAGAGCTGATAACAGGCAAGTTTGTTTACATGTGACCAGCTGTGATTGGACACAGCTGACCACATGGTAAAGGGGAGCGCTGTGATTGGCCCTTTACCCCAATCTGTGATCCGCTGTATCCAAGGGACACAGCATTCACAGACACTCCCCAATGTGCGTTCTTGCTTCTTGGTGCTCTTGTTTCAAAAAGCACTCCCCTCTCCTAATCTAGAAAACTGACATTTCTTTTGTATGTAGCGTGAGTATTCTTGTTTATTAATGTATGTTAGCATTTTATAATGGAAGCCTATGAACAATTCTATGGCCTAGTATTTGGCGCCATCTAGCGACCAAACACTGACAGTGGACTTGAATAATTTTTCTTTCACAAAGCACTAAGTTAATTACAGGAAATGACTGTTTACCTTGGAGAGTTGACCTTTTTAACCAGGATGCCAGGTGACCTACCCATGGACACCCTCTCTGACAGTGCATGCTGGGTAGGACATAAAAGAAGCCCGAGCGGCCATTTTGGGTCTCTTCGGGATGCACGGCCTGCCTGTGAGGATCTGTGAGGAGGCTTCCCAGAAGAAGTGGCCTACAGCCATTGCGGGGCGCAACCCTGCTCGATTGTGTGAGTGACCTGACGGTGCCAGAGACACAGTGACCGGATTGGGAAGATCCAGAGACACTCGTTTGAGCATCGGAGGACCGGGTTCACCTATCGGAACGGAGTGACAGAGCCAGCTGACATTGAAGCAAGCTACAAACACCGGTCTAAAGCTACCACACAGAGCTTCCGATCCAGTTGGTGAGTGGGTTGCGGCCCACAGTTTATTAAAATTTTGCACCTAGTCAGACTCATATACAGACCTCGCTGGGATCCATAGTCCCAAGGAGGAGGAGTATAGCAACTGACACTAGGCAGGCATAAGGCCTACTTACTATTGCATCTCAAGCATTGTATTATAGTTACGGAAGCAACACCAGGATCATCTTTAACTCAATCTTAATCACTTTACCTTTTGGATTACAAATTATAAGGAACTTTCATAGCTAGCAGAAGACAAGAAGACTAAAGACTGAGTACTTTAAATGAGATCTCACAGATAGCTATAAAAGTAGGGGGAGCTCCCTTATATTTACACTGTTTATAATTGTTTGATCAAATTTCATTGTCCTGTCATTCTATGTTGGGGTGACAGTACAATTATTGTAATCACCTGTTAACCAAAGCATACTTTACTGTAAAGCCCCATACACACGGTCGGACTTTTTCATCAATTTGGTCCGATCGGACAAGGTTGTTGAAAAATCAGACCGTGTGTATGCACCATCGGACAGTGTTCGTCGGTTTGTCCGTCGGACAAAGTCTTATCTCCTGCTGGAAAGATTTCCCGTCAACCCGGTCCGATCACACCAAATCCGAGCGTGTGTACGCTTGTCCGACCGGACAAAGTGCTACGCATGCTCAGATCACATTACAAGACCAAAGCTATTGGCTACTAGCCTCTACGTAGTCCCGTTGTAGGCAACAAACGTCACCACGTTCAGAATGATCGGATTTTCCGACAACTTTGTCCGATCGTGTGTACGCAAAACCAACATCAGACAAAGTATGACGGACATGGTCCGACGGACCTGGTCCACGGATTGTCCGCGCGTGTGTATGGGGCTTTAGTATTGTTAAAGTACCCCGTTGTGTGGAGTATTGTTTTCTCCCAGCAGGTGGAGCCAGTGGATTCTGAGGTGACAATACAGGTATATTGTATTGTATTATATTTTATTGTATTGTATTGCACCACAGCTGTGTCAAGGGGACTGAGCCAAGTCAGTGGGGTTTATTAACAGAGTGCAGGCCCAAATCAAACCAGCAGCTCCTTCGGGGGTCAGTTCTACATGTATATTTCCTTTTTTCTTCTTATTTCTCACTCCATCCCCTGCTATCTGCTCCAACAGACTCCTGGAATAGCCACATTAGATATCCTATGGGGCATCTGCTTTCACACTGCAGCTGGAGGAGGGTGTCACCAAGGGGGCTGCAAGAACCCAGAGGAAAAAGATGGCTCCCGATAACTTTAGGAAAGACCCAGAATTTAACAACAGATTACAGCAGGGCAATGCTGGACTTGCTGGGCACGTGAATATGTTTTTGTGGAGAACTCCAGTGAAAACAAAACACATAGGGGGTGAAGTTCCCCTTTAAAGGAGGCTCAAAAGATAACAAGACTTTGTAGTTGGGTTTCACTCGGTTTCTAACAGCTTAGAAATCTACTGGGGTTTTTTGTTGCTATTTTTTTTAGACTGCCAAAATCTGCTCTGCTAGAAAAAAAAAGCGGATATTTTATTGCTTCTGTTGTGAACTTTGAAAAGCGATCTCTCCACAGTGTCTTTAGCTACAGAGATAATTGTGGGCTTGTTTTAAAAAGGTTTTACTGAATATCCAGAATATGTAAATATTTTAAGCACTGGAATTAAGTACCTACACAAGAGAGACTGGCACTATTATTATGCTAGATTTACATTCATGCGTTGCAGGAGCATATGCAGAATTTCTACTCTAATGCATAAAAACATGTATCCCTTTTTCAAGCACACAGAGGTGCCAATAATTCTTAATGGTGCCCCCATGCAAATTGCTAACGTGTGCGTGCCAAAATGCATGGTATCAAAGTACCATGCGATATATTGTGTGGCGCAATATTTCAAAAGGGTTATGTACTTCTTTTGGACAATTTAGGTGTGTAGGGCAGCCTATTGAAATGAATGGGCTACGCTAAGCATGAAAATATGCAAAAAAAAGCACACACACCATCACACGTGCATAGGTGTGAATGGAGCCCTAAAAATACCTCTAGAAGAGGAAGTGTTTGTCATTGTGTTTTGTTTTGCACTTGGAATGACAGTGTATAAAGAGAAGTCAGGGCAAATTGCACGCTCATTACATCTCCACAATACATGCACACTTCCCCATTTTAGCCTTTTAAAAACACTGCAAGTGCAGAAAGCTGAAGAACGCACATACAATTTTATGTTTGATCTATACTTGCACTTCACCTTATGCAATACCAACAGCCTGGAGTGAGGCTACTTACAGCTTTGAATGGACAATGGCAGGGAAGTCCATAAGTCTTTAGGGGTCCTGGGCACTGCTCTCCTGGCTTAAAGAAAGCATCCAGCAGATCGCAAACCTCAGTGTAGGTGCAGCTGCCGAACTTATCAATACAGGGGGCGGTCAGCCAATCGCCAAACAGCTCCTTCTCTGCAGTAATTTTGATCTGTCCATAGGAGAAGAAAAAACAAATGTCAAACTTACAAGAATTGTTTTGCCTTTTCACATCTTTCTTGTAGCAAAGAGCCATTACCATGGGCACCTCCGTAATAGATTAAGTTTCATCATCATTACATTCATTGTGTGTTGTCCAGTGATGTAAGTAACTGAGTTAAAATAAACTGAGTTACGTAACTCAGTTACTTTAGAGGGTAACTAGTAATCTAACTGATTACTTTTCCCCTCATGGTAACTCAGTTCCCATTACTTTGGCTTAGTTACCCCAATTACATCTACCGTCACTAGATGGCAGTAATGTAATTCCGGTGTCCTGCCAAAAAAGTTCCCCCGCCGGATAAGGACCCCCTGTACTGTGCAGGCGCAGGGCTTGCGCAGTACGAAGGACTACGGAGCTTCCGAAAATTGCCGAACCTAAAAAGCTCTGAGTGAACTCTACACAGCGCAGGCGCAGTTAACATGTAATTGTACGAGGCGATGCCGCACCCTTATGATGCTCGTGCTACTCTGCAAGGGGCGTCTATCGTGTAACTAAGGGGCGAGTCTAGTATTACTGTAACCAAGGGGCGCATTTATTATTATATATATCGAGCTCTGCCCATTAATTTAACATTCACCCTCTTCTGTAGAAATCCACCCTTTACACGATATAATAATAATAGACCCGCCACTTGCTTACACGCTATAACAGATCTGCCCCTTGGTTAGAGTAATAATAGAGCAGCTCCTTGGTTACACGATATATAACAATAATAATAAATGCGCCCCTTGGTTACAGTAATACTAGACCCGCCCCTTAGTTACACGTATAAAATATTTAAAAAAAAAGTCAGTTACTTTGCTGAGTAACTAATTACTTTTCCAATGTAGTAACTGAGTTACTAACGCAATTACTTTTTGGGAGAAGTAATTTGTAACTTAACTAAATTACTTTTTTAAAGTAAGATGACCAACACTGGTGTTGTCTCATGCTGTGGTATCAAACACGGGATTTTAATATTTTCTTATTCTATTCTATTCTTATTCCTATTGTTAGGACATGGCACTGTGAAGGGATTACAATGACTTTAGCCACTTGCACTCCAGAAGGTTTTACGCCCTTCATGACCAGGCCGTTTTTTGCCATTCAGCACTTTAACTGACAATTGCGACATGCACTGTACGTAAATTAACTTTATATCATTTTTTTCCACACAGCTTTCTTTTGGTGGTATTCGATCACCTCTGGGTTTTTTATTTTTTGCGATATAAACAAAAAAAGACTGGTAATTTTGAAAAAAATAAAAAACAATATTTTTTACTTTCTGCTATAAAACACATATATTATATTATATTATATTATGTATAAAAGAATGGTCAAAATGTATTCTGCTACATGTCTTTGGTAAAAAAAAATTTTTTTTTTTTAAATAAATCCCAGTAAGCGTTTATTTGGTTTGCGTGAAAGTTATAGCATCTACAAACTATGGTATATATTATGGAGTATTTATGTATTCTTGTCTACTAATGATGGCGGTGATTAGCAACCTATAGTAGGACTGTGATAGTGCGGCAGGCAATTTGAAACTAGCTGACGCTGGCTGGGGGGTACACTAGCTGACACTGACATCAATAGTGACACTAATACAATGATCAGTGCTAATACTATACTGTCACTGTATTAATGACACTGGCTGGGAAGGGGTTAACATGTAGGGGTCATCAAGGGGTTAATGTCGTACACACGATCGGATTTTCCGCAAAGCGCCAGAATTTTGTCCGAAGGGCATGTGCCGTGAACTTTTCTTGCATACAAACGGTACGCAATTGTCAAGCCAACAAACACGAACGTAGTGACGTACTAGACGTACTACGTGGAATTTCTGTTCTTGAGCGCCACCCTTTGGGCACCTTCTGCTAATGTCATGTTTGGTGAGCATTGATTCTGAGCATGCGTGTTTGTACTTTTGTGTGACGGACTTGCATACACACGACAGGAAAATCTGCCAACAGACCGCATGTCCGCCGAAAAAATTTACTAGCCTGCCATCCAACATTTGTTGGACAACAATTGTCTGATGGAGCGTACTAACGATCGGATTTTAGGCAAACAGTCTGTCATCACACAATTTTCTGCCGAAAATCTGATCGTGTGCGCAAGGCTTTTTCAATGTGTATAATATGTGCTGCTTTTACTAAGCGATCTTGTTGTTTTTTTTCCCTTTGCAGGGAATAAATAATCAGCAAAATTGCCTGTCAGTGTACAGGGCTCTGTGTTGTTTACCATGTTTTTTAACACTTATCACTGCGTCTTTCACTGTTTCACATATCATCACTACATTCATGCACCTATATTTAATTATACACCCTTTATTCCAGGTGGATGCGGTCCTTTGCATTTTATACCATCTAACTCACGGATTGCACTGTGATCACCTGACCTGATCTCTGGCGGCCCATTGGATCTGGTTCTGGTCTTTCCTGTCTCAGTTCTGGACCTGACATTTTAGTGGGGATCCCTTCCCTCATTGCATGAGCCGACATACATCTCATGAGCTGATGTGTTGTATTCGATTTTTAGAAAAAACTACCCAGGGAATTTATTCTTCCCCCTTTGGGTTGAAGGGTTTATTATACTTTATACTCATATCAATAAACTTTATTTTGTACCTACAGTGAATTTTTGCATCCATACTCCTGATGAGTGAACATGATTCACAAACACAGAGTTTTTTTTATTGATGGGATGCCAAGACAATTCAGCTTTTTCTCTTTATAATCAACATATATTTATTTATGCATTTGTGTGTATCTATATCAGTATGTATGACCATTGTATGTTATTATATATGTCCATTTGGCAAATGTGTATGTGATATCAACTTATCTGTATATGGCTGTGTTTATATTTTTGGAAACTGTATCATGCAGTTCTAGACCAAAGGAACTGCGTTTGATAAATACATTTTTTTTACTATATACATACTCCATACACTGTTCTATTTAGCAGTAGCATACCTCATTTAAAGTCCCAATATTGTTCTTTTATGTTTTTATTCACGTTACTAGGGGAGGCTTGCTACTGCGTCTATGCCAGGTCATGTCTTTTTTCATTACCATACAGAGCTCTCTTCCGCGAATGATGGAGCTGATCAGCGGGTCATCAATCATTGGCAGGGGCCCACTGATTGGCTTGAGCTGTAACAAATCACAGCACAGTCGGGGAGGCGAGGGCATGCCAGATACGTGATCCAGCGTACAGGGCCGCCCTGCTGCAGAAGATGTACAGTGCCTTGAAAAAGTTTTCATACCCCTTGACATTTTCCACATTTTGTCATGTTACAACCAGAAAAGTAAATGTATTTTATTGGGATTTTATGTGATAGACCAACACAAAGTGGCACATAAGTGGCACATAATTGTGAAGTGGAAGGAAAATGATAAATGGTCTTCCAATTTTTTTTACAAATAAATATATTTGGCATGCATTTGTATTCAGCCCCCCTGAGTCAATACTTTGTAGATTCACCTTTCGCTGCAATTACAGCTGCAAATAGCTCAAGCTCTGTCAGATTGGATGGAGAGCGTCTGTGAACAGCAATTTTCAAGTCTTGCCACAGATTCTCAATTGGATTTAGGTCTGGACTTTGACTGGGCCATTCTAACACATGCCACAGGGTATCCCCACAAATTGGTGTCCCCATTAGAACCTCCCCACACATTTTTGTGTCCCCATCATTCATCCGAGTCTCCCTGCACATTTGTGTCCCCATCACAGCCCACCCCTGCCTGCATATTTGTGTCCCCATTAGAGCCATCAGCCCCCTACAATTTTGTGTCCCCCATCAGCCCCCCCTCCTCACATGTTAATGTCACCATAGATATGCTTTGATCTAAATGATTCCATTGTAGCTCTGGATGTATGTTTAGGGTCGTTGTCCTGCTGGAAGATGAACCTCCGCCCCAGGGTTTCTTCTAAGATTGCCCTGTATGTGGCTCCATCCAGACACTGTACGTGGTGCGGTCCACAATCAGTTAGAGTAGTTGTGAACATATAACTGTATTAGAAAGTGTCTATAACATTGTAACTATGCAGATACCATAACTACTTTTGCTTAGTTTCAGAAAAAAAAATGTCTTACCTTTTTAAGAAGGTTAAAAAGTTCTGTCATGTGACTATGAATCTCATTTTCCTGAAAGTGGGGGCGGGATTACAGGACACTGTGCAGACACACACTGTACCTGTATTCCATAGTCTGTTCAGCCTCAGGCAAGATGCAGGCTGTGCTTGAGCAGGGGGGGTCTTTAAGAGGCAGGCTGTGATTGGTAGGGGGTGTGTACCAGAAGAAGGCTGTGATTGGTCAGGGGCACGATGGCTAAAAAAAATACCCAATACAGGCATGCTGTGTGTCTGCACAGTGTCCTGTACTTCTGAGTGGGCAGCCAAAGAATGAAAACTGTCCACACAATTTTCTGTGCTTTGCGTGGTCAGTTTAGAACAAGAAAGAAAGGTGGCTGGCAGGATCAACCAGGTATTTCAGATGGGAGAAGTACATAAAAATGATAGAGACTCTCTCTCTCTCTGACTGCTAATCTCAGAAGATTTGGGGTGAGGCTTGGTGATGTTACTATTGTGCTGCTCACTGTTCTCCATGTTGGAGGTTCTGAAACCCTGAGTCTACCAAGATGGCCATCTTTACTTAGAGAAACAGTGCAAAACAAGGCATGGTAAGCCAACAATGGACAATAAGATCAGACCAGACAACAATGGTGACCCTTGTCGGCTGCCCCTCCTCTACCCTGCAGCTGGTCGCTGAGAGCCGATCATGTGTCTGGAGAGCCCTGAGAATAGGTACGTATATAGACATGTTCCCTCTACAGGGTAGCTAGTATAGGTGTTATGCCCCGTACACACGAGCGGAATTTCACATACACACAGTCACACAAAAGTTCTCTGAATTTTCAACCGTCAAGAACACGGTGATGTACAACACTACGACGAGCCGAGAAAATTAAGTTCAATGCTTCTGAGCATGTGTCGAATTATTTCCGAGCATGCGTAGGAGTTTTGCGCGTCGGAATTGCTACAGGCGATCGGAATTTCCGATCAGAACTTTTTCCGACAGAAAAATAGAGAACCTGCTCTCAATATTTTGCTTGCCGGGAATTCCGCCGGCAAAAGTCCGATGGAGCATACACACGTTCGCATTTTTCGACCAAAAGCTCTCATCTGTCTTTTGCTGGCCGAATTTCCGATCGTGTGTATGGGGCATTAGAAGAGGGGTGGGAGCAATTTTAAGCTTACTTAGTTATAGAGTTGAATTTCACTTTAAGCGCTGAGGCTAAACATAGACACCACGAGATGGTGGTCAAATAAATTGACTGCTGTACAATTGCCGCGTTGAATAGCCAGGACATTAACATTTATCATTTCAGCCTAAAATACATGTAATGTCAGGGGTATAGATAGCAGGAAGCCTAGTGAAAAATGCCTCAAGCTGGCCCTGGTCCATACATGGTACAGGCACCAAACCCATGTCAGAGCACAGTTCTGGCACCTTCAGCACTGAATGTATGTAATGGCAAGGGGTGCTGGGGTGTGCTGGAGAGTCTATTGATGCTGACTGCTGGGGGATCTATTGTCATTGGGGAGTTCTATTTTTGCATGGGGGTCTATTGTTGTTTGGCGGGGTTCTATGTTGCTGGGAGGAAACTACTGTTGAGGGAGAGGTCTATTGATGCAGGCTGCTTGAGGGTCTATTGATGCAGGCTGCTGGAGGGTCTATTGATGCAGGCTGCTGGAGGGTCTATTGATGCAGGCTGCTGGAGGGTCTATTGATGCAGGCTGCTGGAGGGTCTATTGATGCAGGCTGCTGGAGGGTCTATTGATGCAGGCTGCTGGAGGGTCTATTGATGCAGGCTGCTGGAGGGTCTATTGATGCAGGCTGCTGGAGGGTCTATTGATGCAGGCTGCTGGAGGGTCTATTGATGCAGGCTGCTGGAGGGTCTATTGATGCAGGCTGCTGGAGGGTCTATTGATGCAGGCTGCTGGAGGGTCTATTGATGCAGGCTGCTGGAGGGTCTATTGATGCAGGCTGCTGGAGGGTCTATTGATGCAGGCTGCTGGGAGATCTGTTGTTGCTGCGGTGCTATTTTGTTGCAGGGGGTCCATTGTTGTGAGGAGGATCTGTTGGTGTGGGGGGGGGGCGCAAATTGTTGTTGGAGAGGGAGGGGGGTCGATTGTTAATGTGGGGGTCTATTATTGCAAAGGAGAATCTATTGTTGTAGGGGGGGGGCTATTGTTGTTGGAGAGGGAGGGGGGTCAATTGTTAATGTGGGGGTCTATTATTGCAAAGGAGAATCTATTGTTGTAGGGGGGGGGGGCTATTGTTGTTGGAGAGGGAGGGGGATCAATTGTTAATGTGGGGGTCTATTATTGCAAAGGAGAATCTATTGTTGTGGGGGGCTTCTACTATTGCTGACGGCAGGGGATCTATTTTAATGCCTTTCTTGTTATCATTAATAAATTCCATAGAAATTACTAAGCACCACAGATTGGTACTTGGTTCTGTATTCTCTAAAGGGGGCAGTACTGGGAGGTGGGTAGGGGGTGGAGGCAAGGAATGGTGATTAGAGGTGGGTAGGGGGCAGAAACAAGGAGTGACTCAGATGGGGTGGGGGTGGTTCCCGCACCTACTCTCTGAGAAAAAAGGCCCTGTCTATCAGCATATACACTGCAATGCAGTTACATCCAATGGTTCCAGTATGTTTGGTTTTGCGGGTTTACTAAACTGGGTTGTTGAGGATGATTTCTCACCTGGAGTGGAGAGCTTAGAGGGACTTCGGTGTTCAGTACCATGGAGACGACCACTTCTCCTGGGATGGATACAGGGTCAGGACTAATGGACAGACTTTTGATTGTGCCTGGAAGCTTTCCCGAATCACAGTTCTCCCAGGTGATACTTTTTACTTGCTGTGGAGAAAAAAGACTTGGAGGGTCAAAAACAATAGCGATGGTGCTATAGCCAAAAACATTGACAACATTGCACAGGCCTATTAGGGCTCCAAGATCCGCTGAATCATATGCCTTACCTGTGCCAATCCCGAATCCTGGCAGCCGATCTTTTTGCCAAAACAACTTATATCAATCATTTTGTTACATATTTGGCTAGCATTATATACATCGATGTGGGTGACTGTATTTTACACCTCATCAGTACCATGTACCCTGACTTACTCATCATGCCTCCCAACTTTTTGAGATTAGAAAGACCAGCACTTACCACAAAGTATATATCCAAAAGACACCACAGAATACACACTACTTATGTTAACATGTTGGCCCTGAGCAATTCATTCATCTGGCAGTGCCACATGTGCAGAATAACTGGCCTTCAGTCTTTCACGATTTTACGAATAACTGCTGAGGTCATTCTACACATGTGCCACCACTTCAGTTGCCTGCGTCCTAGCAACCAAGGACACTAGGAGGCCACCTGCTTCCTAGCAACCAAGAACACTAGGGAGTAGGAGCCATCTGCATCCTAGCAACCAAGAACACTAGGGAGTAGGAACCATCTGCATCCTAGCAACCAAGAACACTAAGGAGCAAGAACCATCTGCATCCGAGCAACCAAGAACACTAGGGAGTAGGAACCATCTGCATCCTAGCAACCAAGAACACTAGGGAGTAGGAACCATCTGCATCCTAGCAACCAAGAACACTAGGGAGTAGGAACCATCTGCATCCTAGCAACCAAGAACACTAGGCAGTAGTAACCATCTGCATCCTAGCAACCAAGAACACCATGGAGTAGGAATGATCTGCATGGGACAGCAGGCAGGAAACCCTAAATAACAAACTTAACTTTAAAATGAAAAAACGCAGACAAGTGTTAGATTTAATAAGGCCGCGGCTGTTTATTATTGGTTTAAAAAACAATATATTAATTCATCATAAAATAACCAAATACTGTATATAAACTTTAAACAACCTAGCCACCATGACTCAGGCATCGCATACTAGCACATTATAAAATACTCTCCTTGGAATGAAGCCCTGCAGAGCTGTATGGTCACCACTGAAAGGGCTTAGATGTTCCCCTGTCTGTCTTCTGGGTTTGTGTACTCCATCTATGTGATTGGTCGGAGCTGCAATGACGTCACTCTGGCACATGTGCAAGGGAGGCCATGGTACGGGCATGAAGCCCTGAAGGTCTGGCAAGGAATGCCGGACCATCAGAGCGCATTCGTCGGTGACATGACTGGCTGCACGCATGATGAATATCTCCTAAACAGTGCAGGTTAGGAGATATTCATTTTACCTACAGGGAAGCCTTATTGTAGGTAAAAATTACCAATCAGGGTTTACTACCGCTTTAAAATCCAGTTATACACTGTCTCACCCTGCCCTGCACATGCTCAGTTGCTGTCTATTTTTAGGCACTGCCGAATTTGTAGAGGCCGATCTGTTGACAGCCTGAGGGCCAGTTCACACCATAGAAACGCAGTCTGGATGCGTTCCAGGTGCTTTTTTGCCTGCGTGTTTTTGATGCATTTTTGATGCAGTCCAGTGCTTTCCCCCCCCCCCTCCCTCTTTTTTCTTAACCTTAAATAAGGACAAGTGTATTCCAGTGCATTTTTGATGTGTTTTACAGCGCTCCAGTACAGTCCAGTGCAGGAAAAATGCAGCATGTTCTACTTTTTTTTCTGGAACTGGAACGCACTGCAAGCACTGGGGTGAACTATGCCATTGAAAACCATACCATCTATTTCAAATGCGTTTTTGATGCAGAAAAAAAAAAACACACAGGACTGCATGTGGTGTGATCTGGCCCTTAAAGCGGAATTAAACCCTCCTATCCTTTACAGCCAAGGAAGCTGCTTCTGTTTGATCTGCAACTGCCATGGTGCTGCACATGTGATCAGTTATGACACCAGCTATTTGATGGTTTGACAGTTTGGTTAAGGACACAAGTAAATGTGACAGTTAGCAATCCGGGCATTCCAGGAATGCAACAGTTTTTTTTAACCACTTGCTTACTGGGCACTTAAACCCCCCTCCTGCCCAGACCAATTTTCAGCTTTCAGCACTTTCAATCTTTGAATGAAAACACTTTACCCAAATTTTATAATTTTTTCCCCCACAAATAGAGCTGTCTTTTGGTGGTATTTGATTACCTCTGCGGTTTTTATTTTTTGTTAAAAAAATGTAAAAAGTCAGAATTTTAAAAAAATTATTATATCTTTTTAGATTTTGTTATAAAATTTTGCAAACAGGTAATTTTTCTCCTTCATTGATGTACGCTGATGAGGCTGCACTGATAGGCTGCACTCATGGGCTGCACTCATGGGCTGCACTAATGGGCTGCACTAATGGGCACTGATGGGCTGCACTCATGGGCACCAATAAGGCGGCACTAGTGGGCACTGATAGGCGACACTGGTGGGCACTGAGAGGTGGCACTGATGGGTGGCACTGAAGGGCTTTGATAGGTGGCACTGGTGGGAACTGAGAAGTGGAACTAATAGCTGGCAGTGATGGGCACTGATGGGTGGCAATAATGGGCACTGATGGGTTACACTGATAGGCAGCACTGCTAGGTGGCACTGATTGGCATTGATAGATGGCACTGGCAGGGGGGTACTGATTTGCACATATGAGGCAGATGTGCCTCCTTCCTTTTCGGGACCGATATCCCCTGCGCATAAGACGGTGATCGGCTCTTTATTCTCCTCACGTTGTCAGCGTGAGGAGAAACAAAAAACGATTACCGAGCTTTTGTTTACACTGACAGCTGATCATGTGGTCATTCGGCTATAGCGCGGACGTCAAGTGGTTAAACCGTTAAATCGATGGATTTAGACCTCTTTCACACCAAGGGTGTATTGCAGGCGCTATAGCGTTAGAAATAGTGCCTGCAATCCGCCCTCAAACTGCTGCTTCATTGTCTGCAGTGTGAAAGCCCGAGGGCTTTCACACTGCAGTGGTGCGCTGGCAGGGCGTCACAAAAAGTCCTGCCAGCAGCTTCTTTGGAGCGGTGAAGGAGTGGTGAACTTACCGCCGGCAAAACGCCGCTATTGCAGCGTTTTGCCGGGGGTTTTAACCCTTTCTCGGCTGCCAGCGGGGGGTAAAAGCGACCGCTAGCGGCCGAAATGCGCCGCAAATCAGACGGTAAAACGCTGCTAAAAATATCGGCGTTTTACCGCCGACGCTATAGGCGGATCGGTGTGAAAGGGGTCTTAGTTCCACTTTATGATTTCCTGCTGTTCAGGGGCTCTGGGCAAAATGGCAGCCTCCAGCAAGAAGAAACCGGAACCATGCTGGAGGCAATTTACAGCACACACTCATTTTGGTAGAGAACATCATTTTTTTTTATCAAGTTGTTATGGGTAAAGTTCTGCTTTAAATTCGATCAGCCACTGCAGCAGTGTTTTCTGGATGTCAGAATAAAATAGCACAGTGGGGATGATTTTGCCATCCACCTTGCTTGTGTGGGTGCCAGTATCCATTATTTTTTATTTAACCCACCAGCTAATCAAAAAAAATTATTAACTGTATATACCCAGCTTAAGAGGAACAGAGGAGCTTGGCTCCACAAGGACAGTCCCTTCTAATGAGGGCTATGCTTACAGAATAAGCCTGAATTGTGTGATGCAAAATTTGCTGATCTAAAAATTACTGACCCCCCCCTTCCCTGCTTACCGTAGCAAGGTTCCACGTCTTCCACTCATAGGCATCAGTGAAATGGGATAGAGCTGCAAAAGCAACCAAAAAGCAGAAGGCAAGCTTAGCCATAGTTACTGCACAGAGGAGGAGTCCAGCCACTGGCAGAATGCAGCTCAGGATCTACAATGAGGATTCATCACACCTACATCTCCTCTCCCTATAAATACATCCACACTGCAATCACTGCTTATCAGCACATAAAAGCACAGCAGCTAGGAAGGAGGCCAAGAAAAACACTTAAGATTACTATCTCATTGTACAAATTTATTCCCTTATCTCTCTCCCTATAGAGTGTGACCAGCCAATGACATGTCATTTCTGCCAAGCCTTGTGTAGTATTAGTTTTTCAATTGAATGACATCTACATGTAAATAGTGGACTATGCTGCCCTCTGCTGCTGTAAAATGGACTTGTCTGTATTCCAATACCAGAGTCCTTCACAGGACTTTCAAGCCATAGTTTTTTCAAGTGGAACTAAACCTATAAATGTAAAAACTGCAAGCAGGTAGCTCTTTGTTGCAGAAGAAGAGGGTTGCCTTCTCTTCTGCAATAAGGCACACTTAAGCCTAGTACACACAATGAGATTATCGTCCGAATGATCGTCCATTTTTAATTTTTTTTGGATGCTAGTCTTGAAAACTAATAGTTTACTAAAGTACGAAAAAAATCTCATACGACAGAAAAAAAATTCGGAAGTGATGTAATGTATTTTCGGACGAAAACTGTACCGATTAAACGAAAATCGTACAAGAAAATGTTTGAACCTTCATAAAATTTTGGACGACAGCTGTCGCACACTAGCCCATTATGTGCCACCTACCTGCAAAAGAATCCAGCGATGTCCCCTGTGTAGGCAGCGTCCATCTTCTGGCCCCTCTTCCTTCCAGGCCGCGGACTCCAGCTCTGTGATTCACCGGAGCCGCGTGACGTCACTCCCGCGCATGCACACGGGAGCCCCGATTAACGGCACAGGCTAGGGAAGAAATGGCACTTAGTTTAGTTTCTTCCCCGCGCATGCGCCGCGGGAATTTTCGGCGGACTACAAGTGAAATACCTCCTAAACGGTGCACGTTTAGGAGATATTTCCACTACCTATAGGTAAGCCTTATTCTTGGCTTACCTATAGGTAGAAGTCCAAAAAGTGGGTTTACAACCACTTTCCGCACCCATTTCTATAAGAACGTTTGCGTTGGGACTAGTGCATTGGAATCTTTGACATCACTAGGACTTCTCTGAGACCATCCAGAATTCAAAACAGTTGCAGCATGTCCTGCAGTTGAACTGCATTTGACCTGCTTAAGCCTACTGCATTCCTATAGACTGTGGAGCATGTGGAGCAAAGTAGTTTTGAAGCACACAAATCTCATTGACACAGGCCATGACACAGGCCATGTAGTAAACGTTCTGCACTGTGTGTTGTTTTTTTTTTTTTTGGAATGTAATGCATAGGATTAGGAGGTAAATTGGGGGACTCACGTGTTCCGTGTTCTTAATTGATTTGCTGCCGGTTTTCGTCCTAGAAAATATTTTTTTAAAAATGTATTCTTGCTGGGTGCCATCTTGCCTGTGGGCATGTGAAACCCCACAGGCACTTCAGATGGCCCAGCATGCACTGCCGTTACTGCGCCGAGCTCGCGCGTGCGCAGTAACGGCAAAGTGCAGCTCACGTTCTCGGAAATCTCGCGAGATTTCGGCAAGATGTGCCCGAAATCTCGCAAGATTTCGGAAGATGTCCGCACTGACTCCTGGGATCAATGACACCAGATTCCAGTAGACAGTGCGGCGTGACGACGATCGACGCAGAGACCCCGCCCACCGCCGAAGGGACAGATAAAAGGACGTCAGCAATTACAAGGTAAGTGGAAAAAAAAAAACACATTTCATTTAGTACTCTTTGCCTGATTTGGAAGGCAAAGAGATTTACTAAATGAAATGTGTGCACAACCAATTAATTTGATTTTAAAACAAATTGCAGGCTAAAAAAAAATGCATAAACGTAAACATTGTTTGTTTTATTTTGGGTGATTTGATTTCATCATGTTGATCAAGTATGAACTCATCAATGTTTGCCATTTGAATGATGTATGAATGAAGGACTGGGAGATGCATGAAAAGGTCAGTCTCCTCCATTCACTAATCATTTTTCATTCACAGATGCTATAGTACTGCTTCCATTGGCGGCCGCTCCATTAGGGGCACCGCCACCCCCTAATCTATGCACCCGGCCCCTAATCTACATGCAGGGCGCCGGACGCATGGATTTCTATGGGGTCTTTTTTTTTTTGAAGCACGTGATTAGAGCCTGGGGCTCTAATTAACCTCAAAAAAGGGTGGGTGCCCCGAGCCCACCCACTTGTGTGACAATAGCAAATTAATATTCACTATTGTCTTCCTGCTTCTCCTCCTGGTCAATCAGGAAGCGGGTCCTAAGACCCAATCGGCTGACAAGAGGAGCGACCGTATTGGCCGGGAGCAGGAGGGGGGAGGCGCCGAGGAGATGCAGGGGGAAGCCGCTGAAGCTGCCCGCGGCCTGGACGGAGTAAGTGTGGGGCTGATGGATGGAGGGACAGTCGGACAATCGACTGAGTGATGGGGTGGGGGGTTCGACAGACTGAACAATCGACCGAAGGATCGAAGGTGGGGGGGGTTGTTTGACCGACAAATTGACCGAAAAGGGGCGGGGCGGGGGGGGGTCGCAGGTGGTTTGTTTGCCACCCCTCCGAAAATTTAGAGCACCAGCCGCCACTGACTGCTTCTAATGCGGCGTACACACGGTCGGAATTTCCGATGGAAATAGTCCGATGGGAGCTTTTCATCGGATTTTCCGACCGTGTGTATGCCCAACGGTCTTTTTCTGTCGGAATTTCCGACGGACTTTGAATTGAGAACCTGTTCTCAATTTTTCAGACGGAAAACCTTTCTATCGAATTTTCCGATCGTGTGTATGCAATTCCGACGCGTAAAAAGACGCATGCTCGGAAGCATTAAACTTCCCTTTTATAGTGCTTTCGAACGTGTTTTATGCCGCTGTGTTATTGACCGTCGGAATTTGGTGTTATCGTGTGTAGGCAACACAGCTTGAGCGGAATTCCGTCGGAAAAACCGGCAGAGTTTTTTCCGACGAGAATTCCGATCGTGTGTACGTGCAATAAGAATGAAGGAGGTTGGTGAAAAGAGTGGGCATAGTCAGCACCCTTGACAAATGCATATGACTGGTCCCTCAGCTCTGTTCACCCCTGCCATACCAGAAGATTTTGCTGGCAGGGCTGGGGGTGGAGGGGATTGGAGGAAGAAGATTTAAACTAAAGCAGTAGCCAGCAGCAAAAGGGACACTTCACATTGTTGGTAATTCATGTCCCTTGTGCTGTTTTTTTTTTCCCCTAAACTTATGCTTTAATGCACAAAAGATGGATGGGTTTAACCAAAAATTGCTTTTTTTCCCCATCATTCTTTTATTTTATTTTGGCTTTTAAAAAATAACAGATTGAATAATTTAACTTTCTTTACAGAGATCTATACACTAGACCAAAAAAAGAGGGACAGCTGAGGAGGAAAGAGGGAATAAGGGATGGTTCCAGAAAAGAGACAGTCCCTCTAAATACGGGACAGTTGGGAGCTATGCTTTTATTCACTACCTTTGCATTCAGAGAACAATTAAAATGGATCCGGTGTCTTATACCCATACATTTTCTGTGCCAGTGCCACCCTCCAATGTATTGGTGTTTTCACATTGTAGAAAAGCAAAAGGTTTTATAGCACGAAGGATACTACATAAGCCCTTTTCTTTCTATTTCAGCCCTACCTAGCTGTGGAATGACTCTGTGGGCAGATAAATTCATTTCCTGACAGACTCCATGGCAGCCTACGTGTGGGTTAACCCCGCCTCCTCTCCAATGCTATAGGACCCCCTTCAAATAAAAGAGAGCTCACCGCTAGGTACTGTGTTCCTTTTTTGTCCTCCTCCATGGACCTACATCACGTCTGTTCCTGTTGGCGTCCGGTCGGAATATTCAAGATCAAGCATTTCAGGCGGTGCAGCAAGGAAGCCCAGCTGAGAGTGGGCAAAATAGCCTTTGCAAATGGCTCTGGATACCCCAGTAGTGGGGGGAAGATGGTCTCGTATGCTGCAGGTGGACGCTTCAATGGCTGGCAAGGTCTGAATTTTTTTTTTTCTATTTTGAAGATCATCTCCATGGCAGTCATTTCTTTGTTTATTTTTTGTTTGTATGTGTGTCCCTCCGTTTCCCCGGTTCCCCCGGTGCTCTCTGTACTCTAGGGTACCCTCCGGTACCTCCGTTGTCCCCCATGGCGTCTGGAACGCTTCTGGGTCGCGGCCGCTGCCGTCATTCTGCGCATGCGCGAGGCCTCCGCGAATGCGAGGCTTGGTTCGCGCATGCGCGGAGGGTCGGATAGTCCGGCGGCCGCGCGGGCGCCGTTCGGCTGTCCCCCTCAGCGCAGGCGCACTGTGGGGGGGGCGGTGACGTCACTCAGGTGGGGGATTTGAAAGGCTACCATCTCCTGTCGGTAGGGGAGTTCCCGCAGACAGTGAGTGGTGGCCTTCCCCCGCCTGGTCTGCAGTTGTCCCAAGTATTTCCCCTTAAAGGGGAAAAGACATAACAAGACATTATGATGATTAATGTCGTTTTTAAAAATAAGAAGAATAGAAATATATAAAATAATAAATACATTTAAAATAAATAAATAAATAAAAATGTTGAAGAAGAAAGAAGAAAATGAGTTCATAAAATATAATGATTATTTTTTTTTGGATAACTATATAGGGAATTTCTATGGATATTTGGAATTACCATGCGGCATTCTGCAGGGATATTATTATTAAAAAAAAAAAAAAAAAACTTTTTTGGTTCAGCATGTGTCTTTTTGGGTCATCTGCAGACTACCCGTGTTATGTGAGGTTTTTTTTTTGTCCAGAGGTTATGGACAGGTCACTGCTTTTGGCAGCCAGCCCTCACGCACAGGGTATGTGTAGCTGAGTGGAGGGGGCTGAGGTTTGCAGTCTCAGCGGTTGAGATTGCGTTTTGTGTTCTCCCCCCCCCCCCATCTTTTTCAGCCTTTTCAGATCGGACCCACAAGTTGTGGTCCAGATTGACAGGGACCTTGCCATGCCACAACATTTACAAGGGGAGATGTTGCCATTCCTCCTCCAACAAGGAGAGGTTCCATTCCTCCTTTAAACAGAGGAGACGTTCCATTCCTCCTCCAACAAGGAGATGTTGCATTCCTCCTTCAGACAGAGGAGATGATCCCATTCCTCCTCCGATAAGGAGATGTTGCATTCCTCCTTTTAAATAGAGGAGACGTTCCATTCCTCCTCCAACAAGGAGATGTTGCATTCCTCCTTCAGACAGAGGAGATGATCCCATTCCTCCTCCGATAAGGAGATGTTGCATTCCTCCTTTTAAATAGAGGAGACGTTCCATTCCTCCTCCAACAAGGAGATGTTGCATTCCTCCTTTTAGACAGAGGAGATGATCCCATTCCTCCTCCAACAAGGAGATGTTGCATTCCTCCTTTTAAACAGAGGAGATGATCCCATTCCTCCTCCAACAAGGAGACGTTCCATTCCTCCTTCAGACTGAGGAGATGATCCCATTCCTCCTCCAACAAGGAGATGTTGCATTCCTCCTTTTAGACAGAGGAGATGATCCCATTCCTCCTCCAACAAGGAGAGGTTCCATTCCTCCTTCAGACAGAGGAGATGATCCCATTCCTCCTCCAACAAGGAGATGTTGCATTCCTCCTTTTAGACAGAGGAGATGATCCCATTCCTCCTCCAACAAGGAGACGTTCCATTCCTCCTTCAGACAGAGGAGATGATCCCATTCCTCCTCCAACAAGGAGATGTTCCATTCCTCCTTTAGACAGAGGAGAATTTGCCGTTCCTCCTCCAACTAGAGGAGAAGTTACCATTCCTCCTCCGACTAGAGGAGAAGTTACCATTCCTCCTCAGGCTAGAGGAGACGTTGCCATTCCTCCTCTGACTAGAGGAGACGTTGCCATTCCTCCTCCGACTAGAGGAGACGTTGCCATTCCTCCTCCGACTAGAGGAGACGTTGCCATTCCTCCTCCGACTAGAGGAGACGTTGCCATTCCTCCTCCGACTAGAGGAGACGTTGCCATTCTTCCTCCGACTAGAGGAGACGTTGCCATTCCTCCTCCGACTAGAGGAGACGTTGCCATTCCTCCTCCGACTAGAGGAGACGTTGCCATTCCTCCTCCGACCAGAGGAGACGTTGCCATTCCTCCTCCGACCAGAGGAGACGTTGCCATTCCTCCTCCGACTAGAGGAGACGTTGCCATTCCTCCTCCGACTAGAGGAGACGTTGCCATTCCTCCTCCGACTAGAGGAGACGTTGCCATTCCTCCTCCGACTAGAGGAGACGTTGCCATTCCTCCTCCCACTAGAGGAGATGTTTCCATTCCTCCTCTAGTCACCGCACCCACCGCTATGTCAGCTGCTCGGAGCGCAGAGCCTGCCGGAGTTGTGGGACCAAAGTCCAGGAGAGCAAGTCCGTATATGATCCTTGTCATGCCCGGGCGGTTGGGGGTAGAAATAGGTGTCGGGTTATATGAATGTGGAGTCTCTCGCGAAAGGTGTGATGCTGGAATTCCTAAAGGTAATGGGTATATCCTACACATGGAGCCTGTTCTATGTCTTCTTGGCTGATGTGGCCCAAAGGATTCAGGCTCTTCCCAGCTCTAAGCTGCTTCTCTGGATTCCTCGGTCAGCGAGTTGGAAGGTGACAAGTATGTCGGAGGCCTCGTTGTTCTCTGGTTCCTCCACGAGTCAAATCGGTTATGGAAGTCGAGAGTTCAAATTAAACGTACGGGTTGGCTGGTATGGCTTGTGAACCTGCCCTGGCTCTAGCAGCCATGTCTAGCAAGATGGAAACCTGAACAGAGTACAGAGTCTCGTACTCAGAGGAGTTCTCCAAAAATTCAGCAGTTAAGGTGCTGGAGCTGGTGTCAATTCGATCCGCCGGTTGGCTTGGTCTAATTGGTCTTCGGTCGCGGTTCAACGGGCCTTATGGTTACGCCCTCTCCAGGACGAAGAATCTCAGGGGGTATATTTCCCCTCTTCTTGGCACAATAAGAGAACAGTTTATGGTGTTCAGTCAAGCGATCAATTAATCTCAATAGACCTAAAGATGCTTACCTCCATGCTCAGGTAGCGAAGGAGTTTCTCAAATACCTCCGGTTCCATCTGCAGTTCTTTGTAAAAATTTCTCTGCCCATAATGACCCTCATCGGAACAAGAAGAGTGTCTTTATCGCTGTTTCGACTTCCTTCTGTTGCTGCCTTAGGACAAAATCCAGCTGCTAGTTCGCAAGGAATAGAATTTTCTCCATCTCGACCAACTTTGGGTGACTCTTGAAAAAAAAAAAAAAAAAAAACACCTAGAACCAGTCTGGCTGATGTTCTTTTTGGGCCCAGTTCGTTTCAGTGGAAAGCACCATCTCTCTTCCAGTAGGGAAGACTGCAGTCATCCAGGAGGGAATTTATGGTACCTGATTCCATTGGTTCGATGATCTCCACGACCCCTATGGTCAAGCAGTCCCTGCAGGAGTTTTTTCCCTGTCCCATCAGGTTTATGCAGGTAATGGATGTCAAGGGGCAATAGTCAACCTATTCACATGTCATCAACGACTAAGAACGGCCTCTTTTGGTGGCTTCAGCATAAGCCGGCCCAGATTACCACTTCATTGTCCCATATCTTGGGTAAGGACATGACCTATGACAAGCAGTAACGGTTGGGGAATCCGCTGCACATTGGAGCTTGTTCAAAGATACAAGTCTTTTTCGGCCTGGGCTAGTACGTCCTGGAACTTCCGGAAGCCTTGTGTGCCTTCTTCAGTCCTTCTATTTGCGGAAGGGAAAGTCAGAAGTTCATTGCTGTCATCCATTCTCATGTGGTGAATTGGAGGTTCTCGGAGCACCACATTACTCCGGGAGGTCGAACCTATCATGTCTTGGGTCCAGGCAACTTTTCATCGGCTTACTTCCTCAGAGTCCAGAATATCCGAGTGGATTTCCTGTCACGCACTCAGTTGAGTCGCTAACGAGTGGTCGCTTTGTGTGCAATCATTCATGTAGATTACGTCTCCGGAAGTCAATACTGGGTTAGATCCATTATCCCCCCAGGTAATGTTAAGCTGGTGAGGTATTACACTTAAGGAGCAGTCCTGCTTCCTTGTCCGTCTCGGGTGTACTTCTAGGGTGATTTCACTCTCATGAGCTCTATGGGGACGAGCACTAATGAGGTTGATAGAAGAGGATGGGTCAAGTCTGTGGTATTCTATTATTCTTCAGGTAGAAATCCTAAAAGTTCAGCTTTCTTTATTCAGGCCTAGGTTTAGCTCTATCCGTTGGCTCTTTTAGAGTCTAAAGTCTCAGCCTTGATGGTTTTCTCCGGAGCTTAGCGAGTTGTTCACCTTTAATTCGGTGGTTGTTCTGTAAGGAGTTAAAACTCAGCCCTCAAAGAAGACATCGATTCCCCATTCGGGATCTTTCCCTTGTCCTCAACTCACTGGGTGGGTTCAGTAATACGGGGTCCTCCCCGCTTGCTATCTCGACCTTTTTTAGCTATTCTTTTTTCCTTATAGCCGTTACTCTCGCCAGGAGAGTCTTGGAAGTCACGTTCCTATGTTACGGGGAACCTCTTGTAGCCTTCTTTCCAATTCGGATGGTCCTTATTCCTATGTTCAGTTCGATTCTGGTAATTACCTTAATGATCTATAAGAGCCGGGAGATCGTCCTACCTACATTTAGGTCCAAGAGTCCACTAAAAGTCGATTCTCTGGATATAGGTGAATTCGGAAGGTATACCTGCGAGCTATTTTCAGCTTCGACTAGAACAACGGGAGCCTGGATCATCTAGTTCATCCTTCAGCCTTTAAAAAAAAAAAAAAATATAAGGGCCTGGCCCCTCTGGAAGCAGTGATGGCACGTTCTGCCAAGGGATATAACGGCTTGCGGGCAGCAGCCCAGCATGTGGCTCCAGATGTGATCTGCAAAGCGGCCTCATGGGCCTTTATTAATACTTTATAGTCACTATGCTGAGCTTGCTTCGCTATCTTCTATGAAACTTTAGTATTAGATGCTGTTGGTTGACGGGTCAAATGTAATTTATGGCTGTTCAGCATACCCACCCGTGTGGATTGGCTAGTTATTTCCCACACGTAGGCTGCCATGGAGTCTGTCAGGAAAAAGGAAAATTTATTATCAAATACTTACCGTAATTTTCCTTTCCTGATGGACTCCATGGCAGACGGAGTTCCCACCCATCAGTTATTGAGTCGGCTAGTTACGGAACACAGTACCTAGCGGTGAGCTCTCTTTTATTTGAAGGGGGTCCTATAGCATTGGAGAGGAGGCGGGGTTAACCCACACGTAGGCTGCCATGGATTCCATCAGGAAAGGAAAATTACGGTAAGTATTTGATAATAAATTTTCCTTTTTTATGCTTGCATTTTAAAGACTGGCCAAAGACAGGTATGACATTTTCTTAAAGTGGAACTACACTGCATCTATGCACCACAAACCAAAAACACTATTTAATTAATTTTAAATATTCAAAGCAAACTCACCCATCCATCCATCCTCATGATTTATTTTGTTGAGAACTCCCCCCCCCCCCCCCCCCCCCCCCCCCTAGAATTTCTTCCCATGGGCATCTTGAGTAAGGTATGTAGCGTTTACTTCTAGGAATCTATCTGCCTTTAGCTCAGGCATGCAGGTGTGCTTAGCTGAGAAAATTCCTCCTCCACTCCTAAAGACTCCTTTGGATGTATAACATAATTTGCTCAGGCCTGGAAACCAGGAAGTCACTGAAGAAATGTAAAAAAAAAAGTTTAAAACAAGTAAAGATATACTTTTCTATGGATTTACTAATGCTAGCAGCATAAGGATCAAAAATAGTTACTATTGATTGAGAGAGTGAAGTTCCACTTTAAGTAACAACGTGAATGTTTAGGTCTTTTGAAGGTTGCGCAGAGCATGGTAGAAATACAAATTAATTTATATAGAACTGTTTGATGCTACAGATTTATCTTGGCTGCTTTTTATCAGTAGGCAGAAAGCCAGGGGTATGGTCAAATGAAGGGCATGGGATCAATTGGTTGATGGTTTATTTGGCTAACCATTGTTTATTTTTGGTTGGCGTTCTGCTTTTAATTCATCAGCTGGCCAAGGTCTACAAAGGAATTGTAAGAGGACCGCCTGGAACTCAAAATACACCGGTTTGACATGCTTGGTATAAACACTATGTAGCATATGACCCATTGCTATCATTTTACTAAGTTTAAAATGGATGTAATCCATCTCCTATACCCAGTGAAGTGAACAGCCTTAAATGATAAACAGGGATGAAACAAATCTCTACATAAGTTGTACAGGTATATCTGCTCTCTACAGCTTTCTACACTCTTTATAAAGTGAATATCATGTTAGAAATCTTTCTCCCCGCTCCACCACTGGGTGTAAAGTCTTGGCATACACTGTGTGAGAGCTGATAGGAGGGAAGATACACCCCCCTCTCCACAGGCAGAGGAATGAAGAAACATGCAGAGCTGTACTGTGAATAAACAAGCTCTCTGCGTATTTACAAATTTCCAGCTGCTTTTATCTCCAGTGTCAGAGGACTTGTCAGAAGTTATGCTGATAACAGAGGAATGGAGCAGCAGAAAGACACAGGACTCAGAGTTTTGGAGAGAGATAAGTAAACACTACAGATATATGTGCCCAGATCAGATTTAACGAATTAGGTTTACATCCACTTTAAGTCGCCTGGGCTTTTTCTCATCAGCTTTCCACTTCTGGGGTAACCTGATAGGAGCTGTGCTGCTGTAGCTGTAAAAAAAAAAAAAAGTATAGTACAGGCATGATTTTGCTGCGTTGCGGCCCATTGCTGTTATACAGCATACCACAACACACAGTAAAGCATATTGCAGTACAAGTTCTGCCACAGCACAGTATAGTATGAATGGGTCCTAGCGCCAATTAGCTATACATTGTATGACAAACCTTTTGGATCACTATTATGAATTAAAGAAAAGTGCCTGGACAGGTTGTAAGACCTCTGCTTATTGGCGATATGTTTCCATATCCTAGTTTCAGGTGGTCCTCCTAATTTCATTCATATAATCCAAAGGGTTTAAAAATCTTGGGGATTGATAAATTCTTACCCCACTAGAGAGGAAGCAACTGCAGGAGGCAGATATCCCCGATGGAGACCAAATGGATTTATAATATGAATAAACAGTCCATAAGGACTAAATATTGACTGGGGCATACATTGTTTCATAAACAGTTAAAAAATATGTTATAATTTTGTTAAGGATGAGATCATTTCCTTATGCTATTCTCATCAATTTTGTGTATACATATTTTTATGAATGTATGGCATTAAATACCATATACAGTGGTGTGAAAAAGTGTTTGCCCCCTTCCTCATTTCCTGTTCCTTTGCATGTTTGTCACACTTAAGTGTTTCGGAACATCAAACCAATTTAAACAATAGTCAAGGACAACACAAGTAAACACAAAATGCAATTTGTAAATGAAGGTGTTTATTATTAAAGGTGAAAAAAAATCCAAACCATCATGGCCCTGTGTGAAAAAGTGATTGCCCCCCTTGTTAAAACATACTATAACTGTGGTTGTCCACACCTGAGTTCAATTTCTCTAGCCACACCCAGGCCTGATTATTGCCACACCTGTTCACAATCAAGGCATCACTTAAATAGGAGCTGCTTGACACAGTAAGGTCCACCAGAAGATCCTTAAAAGCTACACATCATGCCGAGACCCAAAGAAATTCAGGAACAATTGAGAAAGAAAGTAATTGAGATCTATCAGTCTGGAAAGGGTTATAAAGCCATTTCCAAAGCTTTGGGAATCCAGCGAACCACAGTGAGAGCTATTATCCACAAATGGCGAAGACATGGAACAGTGGTGAACCTTCCCAGGAGTGGCCGGCCGCCCAAAATTACCCCAAGAGCACAGCGACGACTCATCCAAGAGGTCACAAAAGACCCCACAACAACGTCCAAGGAACTGCAGGCCTCACTTGCCTCAGTTAAGGTCAGCGTTCATGCCTCCACCATCAGGAAAAGACTGGGCAAAAATGGCCTGCATGGCAGAGTTCCAAGGAGAAAACCACTGCTGAGCAAAAAGAACATCAAAGCTCGTCTCAATTTCTCCACAACACATCTTGATGATCCCCAAGACTTTTGGGACAACATTCTGTGGACCGATGAGACAAAAGTGGAACTCTTTGGAAGGTGTGTGTCCAAGTATATCTGGCGTAGAAGGAACACTGCATTTCAGAAAAAGAACATTATACCAACAGTAAAATATGGTGGTGGTAGTGTGATGGTCTGGGGCTGTTTTGCTGCTTCAGGACCTGGTAGACTTGCCGTGATAAAAGGAACTATGAATTCTGCTGTCTACCAAGAGATCCTGAAGCAGAATGTCCGACCATCTGTTCGTGTACTCAAGCTGAAACGAACTTGGGTTCTGCAGCAGGACAATGATCCTAAACACACCAGCAAGTCCACCACCGAATGGCTGAAGAAAAACAAAATGAAGACTTTGGAGTGGCCTAGCCAAAGTCCTGACCTGAATCCTATTGAGATGTTGTGGTATGACCTTAAAAAGGCCGTTCATGCTCGAAAACCCTCTAATGTAACTGAATTAGGACAATTCTGCAAAGATGAGTGGGCCAAAATTCCTCCAGGACGCTGTAAAAGCCTCATTGCACGTTATCGCAAACGCTTGGTTGCAGTTGTTGCTGCTAAGGGTGGCCCAACCAGTTATTAGGTTTAGGGGGCAATCACTTTTTCACACAGGGCCATGATGGTTTGGATTTTTTTTCACCTTTAATAATAAACACCTTCATTTACAAATTGCATTTTGTGTTTTCTTGTGTTGTCCTTTACTATTGTTTAAATTGGTTTGATGTTCCGAAGCACTTAAGTGTGACAAACATGCAAAGGAACAGGAAATGAGGAAGGGGCAAACACTTTTTCACACCACTGTATCCTCCTAATCCTTGTCCTAGGTAATAAAGTTGAGGTGAATATTTTTCACCACTAAATAGCGCTATTTTTGTTTTCAGCATTTTTTTTTTGTAATTTTGCCTTTTGATTTACAAAAGTAGTTCCTGCACTACTATTGGTGGCTTTAGGTGGCGATTTCATTAGACATCTGTGCATGAACCAACACAGACGTCTTTGAAATCGCCCCTAAACTTGCACTGAAATGCGGGGCTGAACTCACACGATTTCAAACCCGCCTTCAGTGTGAACATACCCTCAAAGTTTTATTAAATTTTGGAATAAAATACGTTTTTGGACTTTATTTAACCGCTTCCCGACCGGCCCACTGCATATATACGTCAGCAGAATGACACGGGCAGGCAAAACCACGTACCTGTACGTGGCCCTTTAAATGCCTGCCCGTGGGTCGTGCTCGCGACCCGGTCGGGGGGTTCCGTGACCCCGGCCGCGGGACACCAGCGGCGATCGGGTCCGCTGGTGTCCCGCGATCAGGTTACGGAGCTGGAGAACGGGGAGAGGTTTGTGTAAACAAACCTCTCCCCGCGCTTCCTACTCTGCCTGTCATTGATTGGCTGTTCCCGGTTATCGGGAAAGCCGATCAATGACGTCAGACGTCAGCCCCGCCCCCTAATGTAAAAAAAAACACACACACGTCAGAGCCCATAACCCCTCCCCTCCCCCTAGTGGTTAACTCTTTCACTACAACTGTCATTTATACAGGAATCAATGCATTTAAATAGCATTGATAGCTGTATAAATGACAATGGTCCCAAAAATGTGTCAAAAATGTCCGATGTGTCCGCCATAATGTCGCAGTCACAATAAAAATCGCTGATCGCCGCCATTACTAGTAAAAAAAAAAATATTAATAAAAATGCTATAAAACTATCCCCTATTTTGTAAACGCTATAACTTTTGCGCAAAGCAATCAATAATCGCTAATTGCGATTTTTTTTTACCAAAAATATGTAGAAGAATACGTATCGGCCTAAACTGAGGAAAAAAAATGTTTTTTTTATATATTTTTTGGGGATATTTATTATAGCAAAAAGCAAAAAATATTGCATTTTTTTCAAAATTGTCGCTCTATTTTTGTTTATAGCGCAAAAAATAAAAACCGCAGGGGCGATCAAATACCACCAAAAGAAAGCTCTATTTGTGGGAAAAAAAAGGACGCCAATTTTGTTTTGGAGCCACGTCGCACGACCGCGCAATTGTCAGTTAAAGCGACGCAGTGCCGAATCGCAAAAAGGGGCCTGGTCCTTTGGCTGCCAATTGGTCCGGGGCTGAAGTGGTTAACCGCTTCCTGACGGCGCACGCCGATATACGTCGGCAGAATGGCACGGCCAGGCATAAGGGCGTATATATACGTCCCCTTTAAGATGCCGCCGTGCCATCGGGCTCGCGCCGGTCGGGACCCCCGTGAGGCCGGTCGCGGGTCCCGCGGACTCGATCCGCGATCGTCTCACGGGAAGGCTGAACGGGGAGATGCGGAAATAAACAGCATCTCCCCGTTCTGCCTAGCAACTAGTGACGCCGATCTCTGCTCCCTGTGATTGGAGCAGAGATCAGCATTCAGCCCCCCCACAGTAAGAAACACACCCCTAGGCATACTTAACCCCTACACTGCCATCTAGTGGTTAACCCCTTCACTGCCAGTGTCATTTATACAGCAATCAATGCATTTAAATAGCATTGATTGCTGTATAAATGACAATGGTCCCAAAAATGTGTCAAAAATGTCCGATGTGTCCGCCATAATGTCGCAGTCACAATAAAAATCACTGTTTGCCGCCATTACTAATAAAAAAAATTATTATTAAAAATGCTATAAAACTATCTCCTATCTTGTAAACGCTATAACTTCTGCGCAAACCAATCAATAATCGCTTTTTGCGATTTTTTTTTACTAAAAATATGTAGAAGAATACGTATCGGCCTAAACTGAGGAAAAAAAAATGTTTTTTTATATATTTTTGGGGGATATTTATTATAGCAAAAAATAAAAAAGAATGCGTTTTTTTTCAAAATTGTCGCTCTTTTTTGTTTATAGCGCAAAAAATAAAAACCGCAGGGGCGATCAAATACCACCAAAAGAAAGCAATTTTGTTTGGGAGCCACGTCGCACGACCGCGCAATTGTCAGTTAAAGCGACGCAGTGCCGAATCGCAAAAAGGGGCCTGGTCCTTTGGCTGCAATTTGGTCCGGTCTGAAAGTGGTTAAGGCTCCTTTCACACTGAGGCAGTTTCAGGTGTTTTAGCGCTAGAAATAGTGCCTGTAAAGCACCTGAAAACTGCCTCCCATGCCGCCCGAATGTGAAAGCCTGAGCAGGGCCAGATTAAGAACATCATGGGCCTGGTGCTGAGGATTTTGGTGGGGCCTTTTATAAACAATAAATAAATAAATAAAAATGCAAACAATTTTTTGTTATAACAAATTAAATTAAAGAGAGAGGGAGGGAGAGAGAGAGAGAGAGAGAGAGAGAGAGACAGGGTGAAAGAGGTGTGAGGGGTAAGGGAAAGAGGATGAGAGAGAAAGGGGGGGTGAGAGAAAAAGGATGCACATGAGCATGCGTGGGAATAACAACAACGCAGCCCAGCCAAGGCAAGTGACCAAAGGCACAGAACCCAGAAGGAAGACCGGGTGAAGATGGAAGCGCCCGGGCCGGATTGATCACAGCACAGCACTGGAGGGCTCAGTCTGATAATTTAAGTGTACCCTAATGTGCTAATATGCTGTGCATAGTTGTACATTATGGCATAACCTACCTAAGGGCCTCTAAAAAATAGTAATGTTAGAAAAGTTTACTACCGCTTTAATATCATTGGAACCCAGGAGCCTCTCATGGGGCCCCCTACTGACCCGCATAGTGGCCAACATTTCAAAAATATTTTCAGGGACACTTTTTTACAAGTGCTATATTTAGAGTAGCTGACATCCCCTATGTTCATCTATACATCACAATAGTAATTACAAAATTAAATAAGTACTAATAATGGGGCAGAACAAATATGAGGACTGAGATTTCCTTTAGTTGAACTAACAAAAGTGTGCCCATTCTAGAGCTGGTAACATTGAGGATATTCAGTATAATTTTAAAGAACTGTTTTTGTGGGTAAGAGGCATAGAGGAGGAGAATGGATGGTATAAAAGTGGGAAGTATGTGCAGGTGAGGGAGAGGAATGTGCAGGGTCTAACAGTAGGCACTATGTACATGAGAGGGGTGCGGAGGGTATGACAGAAGGCACTATGTACAGGAGAGGAGTGTGAAGAGTATGACAGTGGGCAGTATGCACAGCAGAGGAGTGTGGAGGGTATGACAGGGAGCAGTATGTACAGGAGAGGAGTGTGGAGGGTACGACAGTGGGCACTATGTACAGGAGAGAAGTGTATGACAGCGGGCACTATGTACAGGAGAGGAGTGTGTAGGATATGACAGCGGGCGCTATGTATAGGAGAGAAGTGTGGAGGGTATGACAGGGAGCAGTATGTACAGGAGAGAAGTGTGGAGAGTATGATAGTGGACATTATGTATAGGAGAGGAGGATGAAGGAATCTGGGAAGGAAAAATGTAAAGGTTTGTGGAAGGATGTTTAGGGACTGTGTAGTGGTTAAGCGGGCCATACATGGATTGAAATTACACCAATTAAGCAGAGACCAGCCATAATCGATCTATGTATGGGCTACCTGGTTTTACACAAGTCAACCTATTAACCGACTTGAGTACAGCCAGCCTGTCAGGTTTTCCCCAAAACAATCAGGGCTGCCAGCTATAGTTAGCAACACTGATCATTGCATTCACTGGCAGAACACAATAACACTGCGGGAGTGATTCCCCCATTCACAGGTCAGCAGGTGAGAGGGTGTGTGGGGACAGGCTGGGGAGAGATACTAGTCAGTGGCTGGTGAGGCACAGGCTAGTATCAGAGCCAGATACACACAGGTTACATATGCCATATGTTTTTTTTTTTATGAATGAAGCAGTTTCTTTCCAAAAAAAACGTTTGAAAAATTGCTGCGCAAATATCGTATAACATAAAAAGTTGCAAAGACCACCATTTTATTCCATAGGGTGTCTGCTAAAAAAACATATATAATGCTTGAGGGTTCTGAGTAATTTTCTATCAAAAAAAAAAAAGATGATTTTTACATGTAGGAGAGAAGTGTCAGAATTGGCCTGGGTGGCAAGGGGTTAATTATCATAAGTAATATGCAAATAATTATTATAAGCCCTGTGAGTTCATCCTCTCAGTCTGCTGCAGATTGTTCCAGCTTGTATTTAAACCGCTCTGTATGTAGCTTCTGATCGACTGCGCAAGCAGCCCCATATCTCCGGAACCATAGATTATGGCAGCCCCATATTTTAACCAGTGCTGGAGTAGGTCTTTAGCTACCTACCCCCCAAATGTGGGGTCTCTGTGTGTGACTCCTGATCGCTGAGCTACAACCCTCGAAGTCAATCTTTTTTTTTTTTTTTGAAATTTTTTTTTTTTGGGGCAAATGGGCCTATCTTGAGAAAGGGGCCTGGAGCTGCAGCTCCAATAGCCCCTATGTTAATCCGGCCCTGAGCCTGAGTGCTTTCACACTAGGGTGGTGCACTACACAGCAAACATGTCAAGCAAACACAAAAATGGATCTTTGATCATTGAAAGATCGGAAGACCAGGAACCCAAGTACTACCACTTCTAACATCACTGCAGTAAAAACGGGGAAGGGCACATCAGTTGGACTTTCCACAACACCTGCAAACATTAGATTTAACATTTTAATGTGCTGGAAACTTTTGTCTGAAAATATTAACATAGCTTTAGAATAACAAAGAAACTCTTGGCAAGAACTCTACATAATCTTGGTAAACAAACTATTAAGTGTGGAGACAAATCCAAGCAAAGTATACCAGATCCACAGAGATAAGTCAGACTGTGCATATTTTCCAATACTCAATCTTTACACACAGGGCAAAGTCAAAATATATGTTGGCCAAAATACTAAATGAAGTAATTATAAGAGAAATTGATGTACCTGGGCAGGGCAATACACAGAGCAGTATAAATGTTCCTCAGTATACGGCTTAGTTCCTAATTATTAACATACCTTGCAGCTCACTAGCTGTAACAGACTACTAAATACCATATAACAGACTGGGTAATCGGGATGGAAGTGATGTGCTCACTATGGAGCATACACTTCATTCAAAGTCCCAATCTCTCTCTCTTTCTTTTATACCAGAATCAAAATACTAACAATAACTTACAAAGCCATCCACAACACTGGCCCCAGCTACATCCCTAACCTAGTCTCAAAATACCAACCTAATCTTCCTCTTTGTTCCTCCCAAGACCTCCTGCTTTCTAGCTCCTTCATCACCTCCTCCCATACTTACCTGCAGGACTTCTTCCAAGCCTTTCATATCCTCTGGAATCCCCTACCCCAATCAGTCTATTTCCAAATCAATCCACTGTTAGGCGATCCCTGAAAACTTTTCTCTTCAGAGAAGCCTTTCCCGCCTCCACGTAACAAATGTACTTTCATTTTCCTAGATTGTAAGCTCTAACGAGCAGGGCCCTCTGATTCCTCCTGTATTGAATTGTATTGTGATTGTACTGTCTGCCTTAACATTTTAAAGCGTTGCACAAACTGTTGGTGCTATAAAATCCTGTATAATAATAATAAATCATAAATAATGCAATACAGGGTCAAAAATGGCAAAGGGCATGCATACACTGCACAATAATATGTAGCGGTACCCCCGTGAGGGCTGCTGTTTGACTCTATACCCCACTGGCTACCCCGACTCTGCAGATCCTCTCTTACCGCTGACACCTTGGGTTCCATTCTGCAATGTGACGTTAGCAATGAGAAATTCACACAATATCACTGCACCACTCAGAAAAGTTTACTGAAATTAATAATGAAACACAATGAAGAACATAAACACAAATTATGATTGGCAACCGTTATTAATTAAAGCACATAAAACAGAACTCATATCTCTATAGTCCATTTACAGAGTATATGTAAACAGGTGCAGAGGGATAAGTACTCAATATCCTCAAAACATATTAAATACCTTCCCACTGAGGCCTTAACACACAGACCAAAATACAGTGCATAAACTTTACATTCAGAAACACAGTATAAAGTCTAGCATATACTCAATGGCTCCCCCTATGTTGTAATTCAGAGTTCAATTTATGAGTGTAGCAGTAATGCTTAGGAAAAGAGGAAGATGGCAAAAGTTCTTTCAACTCCAGATATCTTCAGCTAGCCTGGTGTTTAAACTGCAGTATTTGTAATCCACAAAGACAAAGTAAAATAAATAACTGTAGGGCAAAAGATATGCTGAAGATGGATTAACTGAAGAGATATCACCACTTGTAGATTCCTCTTTATATGTGAGTACAATAACAGTACTGACCTTACAGCGCAGGGGAACAGACAAGGCCCAAAAGTCCAGCTGTATGATGCCTATGGAAAAGTAGATTCACCTCCGTGGAACTACAAGTCTCACCAGCGGTCTGTAAAAAGAACTCACTCAGCAATACTGTACCCTCTACTGGAATGGGCAGATGCCCTCTCACCACAAGGGACTCCAATGGCTGTGAGGCTCCATCCTGAATCCCCTCCAGATGTCTCCGCCTGGTGAAAATGGTGCTGCCGTGCTGTGCTGCAACTCCGGATGGGCTGAAGTGCAGGGGCTTCCAGTTGTTCTAAAGCACAGGCCGGTCCACTTGCTAGGATGGCAAAGATGTACTCTGAGATCCCTCAAAGGCAAGCGATTCGGCTCTACGCTGTATAGGCCGCAGTCTCTCATTCCTGGTCACACACAGACCTCCTGCTGGCAGGTGTTGAATGGCGTCCAGAGAGAGCCTGAAAACAGGCCGCGCCTCCCCTTTTATCACTTCTCTCAGCAGGCAGTTTGGCACACTTTGCATTGTCTGTCATGTAGTTCAAGGCTGATCCAGCTAACAGAATCACTTCCTCCTCCAAACTATATTTCCCACAATACTTTGCTGTGTTCCTCTCAAAGAATAAAGAAAAATCCTAACAGAGCCCAGCAGCCAGTAGAGGGAGCCAAACTCATTTGAAATAACAACTACTATACAATTGTAATAACCATAGTAGCAAACCGTTGGCTACAAATATAAAATAGATCATGAAAGCTGACTCTTGTAGTCCAGGGTAGCTCCGGTAACACAGGGGATCAGCTGGAGGGATCCAAGACCTAAAGGCTCCCCACTGGAACTGCAGTACTCTGGTAATAATCAGGTACTGTAAGTGCTCCCCGCAATATTATTCAGAGAAGCTGTGTACTCCTATACTGCTACAAGGCATCCTGCATGTCCGTTCCAATAGTGGTGGGTTGCTCACCTGGCTGCAGATCACTTGCCCAGCTACCTCTGACCACGTGTGGCCTCTCTAAATCCATCTTACAAAAAATTAATTAATTACAAATAAAGGAAAAAAAAAGTATTGATTTTTTTGCACAGGAGCCTGCATGGCCCCTGTGATCAATGGTTTACAGGTGCAATGCCAGGCTAGTACATACTCTTCCTGCAGCTCCATGTCCATACTGAGGTATGAGCTTTCTGTTGGAGAGCTAGAAGAAGTGTCAATGGATTACGAGTGTGTCGATTATCACACTCGTGTTTCATTGAGAGCTACAGGTCCATGTGTAGTGAGTAAATAGGCATTCTGTTACATGTAGCAGATGGGACTTGTACATACAATCACCGGCCACTTTATTAGTTACACCGTGCTAGTACCGGGTTGGACCCCCTTTTGCCTTCAGAACTGCCTTATTGACATGATCGCATCACAAAGTTGCTGCAGATTTGTCGGCTGCACATCCATGATGCGAATCTCCCGTTCCACCACATTCCAAAGGTGCTCTATTGGATTGAGATCTGGTGACTGTGGAGGCCATTGGAGTACAGGGAACTCATTGTCATGTTCAAGAAACCAGTGGTGAGATGATTTGAGCTTTGTGATATGGTGCATTATCCTGCTGGAAGTAGCCATCAGAAGATGGGTACACTGTAGTCATAAAGGGATGGACATGGTCAGCAACAATACTCAGGTAGGCTGTGGTGTTCAAACAATGCTCAATTGGTACTAAGGGGCCCAAAGTGTGCCAAGAAAATATCCCCCACACCATTACACCACCACCACCATCCTGAACTGTTGATACAAAGCAGGATGGATCCATGCTTTCATGTTGTTTATGCCAAATTCTAACCCTACCATCTGAATGTCGCAGCTGAAATCAAGATTCATCAGACCAGGCAACATTTTTCCAATTTTCTATTGTCCAATTTTAGTGAGCCTGTGCGAACTGTAGCCTCTTTTCTGTTCTTAGCTGACATGAGTGGCACCTGGTGTGGTCTTCTGCTTCTGTAGCTTATCTGCTTCAGAGCTTGACATGTTGTGCGTTCAGAGATGGTATTCTGCATACCTTGGTCATAATGAGTGGTTATTTGAGTTTCTGTTGCCTTTCTATCATCTCAAACCAGTCTAACCAATTCTCTTCTAACATCAACAAGGCATTGTCCTCCACACAACTGCTGTTTACTGAATATTCTTTATTTTTCGTACCATTCTCTATAAACCCCAGAGATGGTTGTGTGTGAAAATCCCATTGGATCAGCAAAGTTTTTGAAATACTCAGACCAGCCTGTCTGGCACCAACAAACATGCCACATTCAAAATCACTTAATTCCCATTTCTTCCCCATTCTAATGCCTGGTTTGAAATTCAGCAAGTCGTCTTCACCATGTCTAGATGCCTAAATGCATTGAGTTGCTGCCATGTGTTTGGTTGATTAGCAATTTGTGTTACCAAGCAATAGAACAGGTGTACCTAATGAAGTGGCCAGTGAGTGTAGCTCCCAACTGTCCCCGATTTTAAAGGACTGTCCTTGATTTAAAGAAAAAAAAAAAAAAGGGTTCTTCTTTCCTACTCATTTGTCCCTCATTTTGGTCTCATCTATATAATTGTGTATAAAATGCACTATTTGCCTTTCAAAAAGTATAACCTATAAACCTTTCATCCAATTTCTAAATTGCTGCATTTGTAAATTTCAAAAGCCAATATAAAGGAATAGTATTGTAAAAAAATAAAAAATAAATAAATAGAAAAACTGCACTACAAAGAAAAAAAGAACTAAACTTATGTTTAATTCTCCTTTAAGGGGGCATGGCAGGGGTGTATGTCCTATGCCTATATACTTTTGCTCATAGGTGTCCCTTGTTCACATCTCAAAAAGTTTGGAGGTAGGCTTGTAGTTTATTCACAGATCTCTCTGAATGAATACCATGACTTTGTGGACAGAGAAGGGGCCCCATTTACACCCTCAACACAGGTAAATGGTGAAAAAACGAAAAATTTTCTATCAAATACTTATCGTAATTTTCCTTTCCTGATGGACTCCATGGAAGCATACGTTTGGGTAGCCCTGCCCTCACTCCTACCCCATAGGGTCCCCCTCCCATACATTTTCAGGCTGAGCCAGGGGCCACGCTCCATAACCAGCTTATTCATGACAGGGGGGGGGGGACTCCTGCTGCCATGGAGTCCATCAGGAAAGGAAAATGACGGTAAGTATTTGATAGGAAATTTTCAGTTTTCCTGACAGATTTTCACGACAGCATACATTTGGGAACTAACTAGCCCAAAAAACAAGGGTGGGATGTCGAAAAAGTAAGGTTTCAATCATATGCTATTTAGGTTTAGAGGAGTTTAATTGTATAATATTATTATCCAACATTGTTATCTACAGTGTGTGTGCAGTTGCGCATCAACGTCACCAGTGATGTCGGCACGCCAATGCTGTTGATTTGATTCTGGCATCCTCCACAAGGTAGCTGGTGACAGATGGCGAGTAGCCTATGCCGCTCAGTTGTTTGGCGCCGTCTCCTCCTATTGGCGGCTAGCGTGTCATTGGTGTACACCCACGACCACATTGGAGTATTTATACTCCAATGTAGGCGATTCATACCCCTTATGGCCGATACCTTCCGTGGTCATTGTGCTTCATTGGACCCCTATTGCCCACATAGTAATCTAGGTAATCTTTTTGGTCTTTTCTTACCCTTACCCTTTTCCTCTTCTACTTTTTTCTAATTTTTATTCAGTTTTATTGTGTCCCAATTTACCCTCTGTCTGTGGTTCAACAACTCGTTGGGGTTTGGTCTGTACTCCTATTCACCATTTATTTTGCTATCACAATGGGCATACTTTGACATCCCAATCACTCTGCACCCATTCTACACCTTGTTTTAGATCCCTACCACTGATTGGTCCCATGGACTATTATATTCCTTTTTATCAGTCACTTTTTGTATATTTCCACGCTATGGTTTACATTCTACTATATACCCCCCCTTTTTTTTATAGAAGGTTACATTTGCGTGGATCATACCAATTTTCAAATCTATGGGGACTCGTCCCCGGGGGACTACTGTCTCCCACTGGATTACCAACACTGTATATTGGGGTTAGTCCACCTCAGCTCCCAGGGCTGATATTCTTCCAGTCGGCCTCCAGATCTCCATGCCTGCGCTCAGATTCATAGGCATATCTGTAAGTAGTTTTGGGAAATAGTTTTTCCTCTCACTATAGAAACACATCGAGCCACGAAACACATCGAGCCAATAGATGCCCCCTCGCTTATATATTGCATTATTAATCTTAACTACTTCATATGCCAATTGGATTGTACCGATTAATCAGGGTTACGGTTATTTACTAAGGAGACACGCTTCAATGAATTTGGTTCTTTATAATGTTTACAGTATGACCTAATTATGCTATTATATTATATTATCATATTTTATATACCGTATATACTCGAGTATAGGTCGACCTGAATATAAGCCAAGGCCCCTAATTTACCACAAAAAAATGGGAAAACGTATTGACTCGTGTATAAGCCGAGGGTGAAAAAATGCAGCAGCAGTGAAAAAGAGAGCCAACAATGCCCATCTGCAGCTGCATACCTCCCTGTGCATGCCTACCTGTGCAGATCTGCCTACCTCCCTGTGTCCTGTGTACCTCCTTGTGTCCATTGCAGCCTACCTGTGTCCTGTGCAGCCTCTGTGTGCCCATCTGCAGCTCTGCGTGCCATTTTGCACTGACCAGCGTGTCATAAAAACATACGGCGACCATTCCTGTATTTAAAAGCCACTTCATACCACGGACGAGGATGAGAGGATGTCCGTGATAGGCGGAACACTGACTGCTGGGAAATTGAGTGTTCCGCCTATCACAGACGAGGAGGCACGGCTTTTGAACACTGGAATGGCCGACGTCTGTCTGCATGACACGCTGATCAGGTAGGCAGACGGCGGCGACTCGAGTATAAGCCGAGGGTGGCACTTTCAGCCTAAAAAAAAAAGGGCTGAAAATCTCAGCTTATACTCGAGTATATATGGTACAAATAAACCATTGATTGCCAATTGTTGTTATGCAATGCTTTCATGCAACGTTCTATTATATTAGGTATCTGCCAGACTAATTTTTATCGTGTTATCTCCTTGGATGCATGCTTCATATAAAGTCCCACCCTCCTTTCCTTCTTGCTCAAGGTTTCAATCAGCAATTAGCCAACAAAAACCCAATGGATAGGTATTAACAGTATAGGGAAGTTAGCTACACCCCACAATGAGCCAAAACAGCCTTAATGGAAGATATGTTGTTATCCCCCTACAAATATTCTTGGCGCCCTTTCACAGTGAACCAAGGCCTACGCTCTATAAGCCTATTGGCTAGCTGGAATTACCCATCCAGCGATGATTCTGGATGATATCTCCATTGTGCTGGTTCTGCCAGAGAGTGTCAAATATGTCCTAAAACTCTGAGCAAAGCTATAGCTTGAGAGCATGCTTGAAGTATCCCAATATCCATGGCATGGAACCAGTTATCTTTGGTGGTCCTGCATATGGAAGGAACAATCTTTTGTTCTCATAGAATGTCAAAGCCACCTCAGATTGCCACCCAGTATGGCTATAAACACTACCTGTAACTAGGCAGAAAGCCAACTCGGATTACTCATGGCACATGGCCCAGATCCCAGTAGACATGTGCAGAAAGAAAAAATTTGTTTTGATTCGTTATTTACATAAATTTGTTTAGTTAAATTTGTTTAATTCGTTTTTAGAATTTGTTAAGTTTTCAAATCGAATCATTTTGAATTTGAATCGTTTTCCAAAGATAAAAAATAGAAAATAAAGTAATAATATGAGTAAACAGAACAAAAAGTAGGATAGAAAAATAGAATAGAATAAAATAAGAAAAATTTAATTAAATAGAAAGATTATAACCATCTTCTGAAATTAGAATCGAAAATAATAGAATTAAAAACACAATATATAATATAAATAGCCATTTTCAAAAATTCAACTAGAATCAATTCGAAAAGAATAAAGTAGAATAGAAAATAACACAATAGTATAGAAAAAAAAACAGAATAGAATTATAACCATCTTCCGAATCTATTCTTTTGTATTCTATTCAAATTGATTCTATTTGAATTCTGGGAAATTATTATATTCTATTGTTTTTTTTTTAATATCTTCTTTGTTTATTCTATTCTATTATTTTCTATTGAATTTTGGGAAATGGTTATATTTTTATTCTATTTTTTAATTCTATTATTTTCTATTATATCTATTCTATTCTTTTCTTATGTATATAAATTTATTCTAATTTGAAATTAAAATTTCAGAAGATGGTTATATTCTATTTGTTTCTATTATATTCTTTTATTTTCCATTCCATTCTACTCTAATCTATTCCTTTATTTTCTATTTTATTCTCTTTGGAAATTAGAAAACTATTCAAATTGTCCAGATATTTTCATTATTTCTAATTCATTTAAAATCTGTACTATTGTAACTCGTCAATTCGGACACATCCGAAATACGAAAATTTGTCTGATGTTTCATTTGGAACGAAACGCATCGCACATGTCTAGAGCCCAGCAAACCTCCTGACTGAGGAAAAATATAGAACCCTTAGAGAGGCTGCTTTCGAGCCTATACTCAAAACTGGACTGAAAGATCCCATTTGGAGCAGCAAACTGCCAAAAGGTCCTAAGGCCCTGATTCTGACAAACTTCCTGCTGAGGATTTAGCCCTTGGAGTAAGGATTGAGCCATGATGTCAATCTCTCTAACTGGACTGGAGGTGATTCCCACCTGGAGCTGTAAGTCACCAGAGGATCCTTCCTAGCCTAAAGCTTTGATATTGGCAAACGTCCTGGCTGATGAGATAGCCCTTAGGCCCCCTCAACACAAGGCTGAGTCCGCCAGCTCAGCAGGAGATCGCTCCGTTGATCTCCGCTGAGCCTGTGGATGACAGGTCCGTCTCTGCTCCCTGAGCAGGGAGGGGCCTGTCTGATCTCTCTGTCTATAGGAATCAGCGGTGCTCAGGAATCAGCCCTCATCCGATCCACCAAGACTGACATCCGTCTCCCCATAGGAGTCAAAGGATGGCCCACTCGGATCCACCTGAAAAAACAGACAGGTAGATACGAGTGGGCTTGTCGTGTTAAAGGGGCCTTAGAGTGCATGTCTACGTAGCTCAGTCTTTACCCAAGCTGGTTTGAAAAGAGATCTCATCTGGAGCTGGCAAGGAAGTCCAGAGCAAGTAGAAAATCCAGCCTACGTGACTTGGCTCTCCCTTGAGTCTCAGATGCAGCCCCCCCCCCCCATCAAGCATTGGGTGAGTAAGGGATAGTCCACACAAGAGATATTGGATATGACGGGGACTGCAGAGATCTGCCCTCTAGGAGAGCTTAAAGTGTTAATAAACCCACAACAGTAAAATCTGTCTGTATATGCAGAATAGCATGCTTGTTATACTCACTGTGGAACTTAAAGTGGTGGGACACCCTGAAAACAAAAACTTAAAAAAATGTTAGTAACCATTTAAAATGAAAAAAAAAAATAACATTTTTTTTTTTTTTACTTACCAGAAATGGCTGTTGCTAGGCAGATCGTCCTAATCTGCCTCCTCCAGCGCCGCGGTGATCTTCTCTTCTTCTGTCTTCTGGTGAATGGGGTGCGGTGTGTTATGGGAACTATGTCCCACAACACATCGCGTTCCCCATTCACAAATTAGAGTCGCGCATGCGCAGTTGGCCACGCGCCGACTTGCGCATGCGCAGTAGGTCGCTCGCCGACTCGCGCATGCGCAGTAGGAAACGTGAAGCCGTTTCCCTTACTGAGGATGGCGGCGCTGGAACCGGATCGCCGAGGGACAGCTCGTCCTCCACGACCGACATCGCGGGCGCCCTGGGAGGGTAAGTGTACTTATTAAAAGTCAGGAGCTACTTTTTAAAAAAGTTTTAAAAAAAAATTTTGTAAGGTGAAACACCCCTTTAAAAGTAAATAATCTTCTGCATTGTGTAAAAAGGCTCTTTGATCCTGTAAGCACAGATCCTCCCCCTCCTGCAGTCACACTGGACAAGTCCAGATAAGACAGTCAGTCCTGCTGCACTTGCTCAGTTTGGTCTCTATTGCTGGAGAGAACATTTCCTGTTCGAGTTGAGCTGTTCAGGTCACATGATATTTACATCCCCACTGATACCTTTTGACATCACACATTTGGGCGTTTATACAGATCCTAAATGACAGTCTAGTCCCTCTTTCCTCCATGCCCAGTAACTTAAAAAGAACACAGTGGGCGGGATGTCACATCTTGATGGATGCTCTGCCACTCATAAAATCATGAGGACACAGGCTTTAGTGGATTTCAAGAGGCAGCGATTACCATAAACCAGATAACACCACTGTACATGTTTTTGCAGTGTTCTTTTTTTTTACCTCTAAACAATGCCACCTACCAGTGCTTACTGCCCACCAGTGCAGCCTACCATCAGTGCCCGCATGGATCACACACAGCTGCCATCCCCTGCAGTGTCACGTAGCTTTGCTCTGAATTGCCTGGGACTTCCGCTGTATTAAAGTCCAGCTCCTATGATAGATGTCACACTGATCCAATGCCTGGGCTTTTGTATGGCTCTCTGCAGCATCTGAAAGCCAACGGAAGAGAAGAAGCCGGCTTTCAGCTGCTGCAGCGATAGCCATACAGGAGATTGGTTCCAGTAATTGCCCCCACCGCACTGATCACCCTCTCTGCCCACATCCAATACACCAATTCTTACAGGAGGACTGTTGGTACCCCCACTTATCTATGGCCCTGCCCATACGCCCAGGAAATATATTTCATATTTACCAGCCCATTCCTTTCCTGAATGAACACAAAAAAACACTGGCTGAAAACAGATACTAGACATGCACTGACCGGAAATTCGGATTTTCAAAATTCCGAAATTTTGAATGCCGAATTCCCAGATTTTCAGAATTCGAAAATCTGAAAAAAAAAAGGAAAATCAGTAAAATTCTAAATAACTATTAAATTATAACTATTGGAACTTCATGCATTACATGAATCTATCCATGGCCGCTGTAACCACCCCCTATCCAGGCGTCTGCTCCCTTTTCGGGCGCAGGGCACCTGAATTACAGCGGCGGGGGTGAATTTTTGAAGCACCTGATTAGAGCCATAGGCTCTAATAGGCTTCACAAAAGGTGCAATGCGAGTGCAGAGCATTGCGCTCGCAGTTCACCCAGGTATGTTAGAAAAGCGAATATTCATTCACTGTTCTAACACTAAACCGCCTCTCCGCCAATTAGGAAGCACGGGTGTGTTACACGCTACGACAGGCGCTGTGATTGGACGCCTATCAGGAGGAGGAGATTAGACAGCGAGCAGGCAGGGGGGAGGGGGGTCACTGTGGTAACTTTTAAAAGGGCACAGTGGCAGAATTTGATGGGCACAGTGGTGGCATTTGATGGGGCACAGTGGCAGCAATTTTTTTTCCCTGAATTTTTCAGTTTGTTTGGGCCCCCCCCCCCACTGAAAAATGTTGAGCACCAGCTGCCATGGTATACAGGGGGGTGTGTGTGTGTGTGTGGGGGGGGGGGGGGACTGGCATATTTATACAGGTGTGGGGGGGGAACTGACATATATACAGGTGTATATAAACACAAAAGAGATTGCGCAAAAACTTTTACAACACCGTATGTATACTATATGTGAAAAACGTGCAACACATTAATAAATTAAGGTGAGTAAATGAATCACTAATAAAATTAAATCAAATGAGGGCAGGGACAGCAAACTTAACACCACATCCCTAAGTATATAAAGAACGGAAGGAAGGACAGTGGGGTGGACAAACCCCAGGACTTTTAAGGTGTTAGAAACAAAGTAGATAGATATTCTAACAAATATCCATGAAAATTGTCTTATTTAATTACAATGAAATACAAAGTAGAAAAAGCATGTTTAAAAATTATCCACATCAAATTTTGATTTGATTCATTGTTATGTACCTTTGGGCATCACTTTTCAGAAAAGTTGAAACCGATAGCGGCAAAGGGGGGGGGGGGGGGGGGCAATGCAATATTGAATCCTATGGACCAAGACGCCATTAAAAGTTCATGGAAAGTCAGGCGTCCAATACTTTTGGTAATCGATATGCATTATATGCATCATCCCCCGCCCAACCTGCTCTCCTGGCATGTACAGAGGGCAGGTGATCTCCCCACACATACAAGTCCAATCTACTACCGCAGCTTATAGATCAATGAATTGCAAGGGTGCCAATAAGTACCCTTGTAGTTCATTGGTTCTTCCTGCACTTAAAGCCTCTTCACACTGGTGCACTCCACCAGGGCACGGAAAACCGTTGCCTCATTAAATCCTACGCAAGTCCACAGTGCAGAGTTAAACCACACTTTGAAAGACCTGTATGCACCAAGATGAAGCAGTTTCTCAGATGTGCACTTTACATTGTAAGGAAATGCATCAGCGTTAGAGGGCCCTTACTTTCTACCCATACTGGAGGTGTTGACAGACTGCTGTACTGAGTCTGCAGGAGCTGGACATTGTACCTGCAATGCAAAGTCAGGTTCAGTGCCACAAAATGCAGGACTGTTGAGCCATGGCAAAGATGTACCTACCAGGTCTCCATGTAGTCCAAACCTTCAGTTGCTGAGCTTATTAGATGTAACAGGAGAGGGTACACTGCATACACAGCCCAAACAGAATGTCACTCCCTCCTGTGGTATTATGGGGGGGGGGGGGGGCGGGTCTTGACCCAATGGCCACCCTGTTAACACTACAATGTCATGGCGGTAGACTTTAACCCAAAAAGTAAGCCCTTGCTGGTAGGTTTTGCAAACTGATGCTATACTGGCTGGGAGTGTGTTCTGTAAAGCCATCTGTCTCATCTTGCATGAGAAAAATATATTTTACCTGCCCCCCTCCTATGTATACCAGGCTTTACTGTCCCAACTGCAGGCGGGGTGAATCCATGGTGGGTGTTACTGTGCCAAAGTCAGTGCAGTGAACATACATTTGCTGCTTCTGCCTTGGGACAGGACAAGTGGCATGTACAGGGCCGGACTTACCATTGGGCTTGACTGGGCTCAAGCCCATGGGCCCCACCCAATAGGGGGCCCCGCCGAGCTACATAGCTGAGTGTACTCGGCTCGGCTCACAGTCATGCCCAGTTCCGCCCTATGATGGACATAACACAGGGACTGGGCGTGACTGTGAGCGAAGCCGAGTACACTCCGCTACTCTTGGCTCCGCTCGGGACTAATGCGGCATACACACGGTCGGAATTTCCGATGGAAACAGTCCGATGGGAGCTTTTCATCGGATTTTCCGACCGTGTGTATGCCCAACGGTCTTTTTCTGTAGGAATTTCCGACGGACTTTGAATTGAGAACCCGCTCTCAATTTTTCCGACGGAAAACCTTTCTATCGGATTTTCCGATCGTGTGTATGCAATTCTGACACGCAAAATTCCGACGCATGCTCAGAAACAGTTCGACGCATGCTCGGAAGCATTAAACTTCCCTTTTATAGTGCTGTCGAACGTGTTTTATGCCGCTGTGTTATTGACCGTCGGAATTTGGTGTGATCGTGTGTAGGCAACACAGCTTGAGCGGAATTCCGTCGGAAAAACCGTCAGAGTTTTTTCTGACGAGAATTACGATCGTGTGTACGCGGCATAAGAGTGAACCCGAGAGCCGCCGAGGACCCGAGAGTCACACAGGACTCTGTTTCTCGGCGGCGCCATTTTTAAACTTCAAGACTGCAATGACAAGGCTGCAAATGACACTGGGGCAAGGCTGCAAATGAGAAGGCTACACTGACAAGGCTGCAAATGACACTGACAAGGCTGCAAATGACACTGGGGCAAGGCTGCAAATGACAAGGCTACACCAACAAGGCTGCAATGACACTGGACAAGGCTGCAGATGGATGGGCAAGGCTGCAGATGTACACTGATAAGGCTGCATTGATGGGCATTTAAATGTAAGTTTTTTCCTTAAACTTCCGTGCTAAAGGTTTTTTTCCTTAAAATTCCCTCCTAAACTTGGGGTGTGTGTTATACGCCGCCGTGTGTTATACGCTGATAAATACGGTAATGTATAGAAAGTAGGGCCCGAAAGCGACTCAAGCCCAGGGGCCCCCACCACCCTAAGTCCTGCCCTTCCTATGTGACATCACAACATTCCCTCTAGGATTCCAGAAGCTGGGAGAAGGGATCTCTGGGGCCCTCTATGTCACATTCCTATTATGTAGGTGTTTCTCATAGAACTACACTGCACTCCTTGCATAGCCTGCCAATCAATGGCTGTAGATAGACTGGAGTGATCAGCAGACTGGATCTTCCCACTACAGGCCAAGCAGCACTTCCCTACCAATACTAAAGTTGATTGGCTCCAGGTGAGGGTGCTGCTGTGGCCATCAGTTTTAAAAGGTATGTTAGGGCAAAATATAAAACAACATATTTTGTACATCTCTGTGATACATGCACATTTCCCTTCATTTTATTATTTTAAACAACATGCAAGTATAGAAAAATACTTTTCCAACAACAAATGTTGGATGTGAGCTTGTTGGTGGAAAGTCCGACCGTGTGTATGCTCCATCGAACATTTGTTTTGTCGTACTTTCCCCCAACAAATTTTCCGCCAACAAATGTTTGTTGTCGGAATTTCCGATCGTGTGTACACAAGTCCGTCGGACAAAAGTCCACGCATGCTCGGAATCAAGTACGAGCCAGAAGCGCTCGGTCTTGTAAAACTAGCGTTCGTAATGGAGATATCACGTACGTCTTGTACGTCACTATGTTCATAATTGTTGGCCAACATTTGTGTGACCGTGTGTATGCAAGACAAGTTGGAGCCAACATCCTTCAAACAAAAATCCACGGTTTTGTTGTCGGAAAGTCTGATCGTGTGTACGAGGCAAAAATTTGCAAGAAATGTAGTGTAGACGTAATGTAGTGTAGAGCAGTGGCCATCAACCCTGTCCTCAGGGCCCACTAACAGGCCAGGTTTGCAAGATATCTGAAATACATCACAGGTGATATAATTTGCTGCTCAGTGATTGCAGTATTCTAGTCTGCATCTCCCCAAGGTAATACATAAAACCTGGCCTGTTAGTGGGCCCTGAGGACAGGAGTTGATGACCACTGGTGTAGAGTGTCATAACCACTTCAGCCCCAGACCAATTGTCAGCTTAAGGACCAGAGGTCTTTTTTCAATTTCGCACTGCACTGCTTTAACTGGTAATTGCGCGGTCATGCAATGTTGTAACCAAACGAAATTTGCGTCCTTTTTTTCCCACAAATAGAGCTTTCTTTTGATGGTATTTGATTGCCTCTGCGATTTTTATTTTTTGCGATATAAACGGAAAAAGACGAAAATTTTGAAAAAAAAAGATATTTTCTACTTTTTGTTATAAGAAAAATCTAATAAACTCAATTTTAGTCAAACATTTGTGCCAAAATGTATTCAGCCACATGTCTTTAGTAAAAAAAATGCCAATAAGCGTATATTTATTGGTTTGCGCAAAAGTTATAGCGTCTACAAACTAGAGTACATTTTCTGGAATTTACACCGCTTTTAATTTATGACTGCCTATCTCATTTCTTGAGGTGCTAAAATGGCAGGGAAGTACAAAACCCCCCAAATGACCCCATTTTGGAAAGTAGACACCCCAAGCTATTTGCTGAGAGGCATGTTGAGCCCATTGAATATTTTTTTTTTTTGTCCCAAGTGATTGAATAAAGACAAAAAAAATAAAAAAATTCAAAAAGTTGTCACTAAATGATATATTGTGAATATGTGCCCCTCGCGCTACTTGGAGTATGTGAAATAGTCAAAGAATAAATAAATAAATAGTGCTCTGCTGCAAAATGTGCTGTGTTCACAAATACACAATAAAGTAATGAATATTAAAAGAATTTCGCGCAATATGTAGCTAAAAATAAAGTGCAATAAAGAATGTTCCAGTCATATAAATACAATAAAGATATCAATATTACTGGTGAGAGGTAATTAATAATACAGTACTAATAAGCATAAGTGTCTACATTAGGTAGTATATAAAGTGACTTGTGCATATGTGCAAAAAACTTATTAGTAATAACCCTATGAAAGTGCTGTGAGATACAGGTGAAAATAAATTCAAACGATCAAATAACATAAATTCAAACGGTCATAGTGCATTAAAGTGCTATGCAATTAAAGTGATTAATAGTAAACGTCAAATAATGGATGAGTAATCAATACTCTAAGACAGATGAATGGTTAACAGATGCTAATGGTAAAATTAATAAATAAATATAGTCCCAGGTTGGATAAAATATATATGAATGTAACAGTGTCCAAGTTAGTCCATCCGGTCCTGATAATATGACTATAGGTAGTCAGGTACCGTATTCACTCTGATTATGCAGTAATAGTGTATTCCATTCACTCAGGTAATCAGCACTAGCTGCGTGATTTAAATATTAAATCCTGTATATTTTCTGCAGTGGGTACTTGGTCCTGATTTTCATAAAATTCAATCCAATCGCCAGTCTCTCAAAACTCTCACCTCAAAAATGTAAGATTGAAGCTTTTCGGGCATATCCTATAGCCCCATGGACTGTAGATACAAGTTGTTCAGCATAAAACTGGTAAGGGTAAAAAACTTCTCCTTTAAGAGCGTTTTAAATCTTGATTCCTGCAGTGCTCAGTGTCAAAGTGTGACAAAGGGCCAAAAAACAAGAAAGAAGGGGAAGCCTCCACTAGTGTAGTATCTTAGTTAAATATAAGCAAGTTTATTTAAACACAGTGGGTGGACTCTTACATTAAAATCAAGGTATATAAGCAAAAAACGGCATAGACAGATATAGAAAAGGGTAGCTCCTAGGCGTTCTCAGCGCCTTCTCACGTCTCACGTCTCCTTCTCTGCCTACGGCCACTCCCTACGCGTTACGACACGTCACGTGTCTTCATCTGGGGAACCGGATTGGCTAATTGGGCTTTGTTTATATTGTGTGTAACCGGAAGTAAGTATTCGGCCATCTTAATTGTGGTCAGGTATCTTCTAGGCGGCGGCCATTTTACCGGTGGTATATTGATTAAGGCGGATATGTTTTCAACGGTGCGTTCCACCTCTGCGTTCCACCGTTATGGCGGCCATTTTCTTGTGGATTACTAGATTATTAATATGTGGCCGCAATGTTATGGTTTCTAGCAAGGATACTATGGCGCAAATGATGTTGGTGCGTCCCGGGATCTAATAGAATCATAGCCATGTTATATAGTCCCCACCTGAGTGGTGTATATATGCTAATAAAGGCCACATATGTTACGTATCTATAATGATACATATCAGTAATATATATAGGTTACTCCTAATGTTTATAATAGTATTCTTATTATATTAACATGGGTAGTAGTCCATATTGGAGGCAAATTATTGCTAAAATTAAATTGGTAATTTTAAAATGATAATTTTAAAATGGATAATATCCTGTATATAAATAGACCAGGTCTGTGTATTCCCAATACATGGATACTGGTGTTGTCATGGTATCAAACATTATATAAATGTGATGGATTCCAAAGCTATTATGAAGTAAAAATATTTAAATCATTAAAAATATTAAAAATATTAATAAAATCAATGGTACATAAAGTATAGATGCACCATGAGGGGTGTCTAGTACTCTACCAAGTGTACCCAAAGTACATATGTCGAGTAATATCTAGATGTTAGAGTGAGAGAAAGCCTTGAGGTACCTTCAATTCATTAAAAATATTATACATATAAAAACAATCCATCAGTACAATTATGATAGAGATATATGATAAAAAACACAAATCAGCCACTCTATAGGCTGTATGCATAAATTAAGTATTGTGATGAATCGTATGATAAAATATGTGGTAGATAAAACAAAATATGAGTACTATAATTAGTTTTGTGTGGAGACATATATTTAAGGTGTTGTTTCATCCACTAACTTCTTGTATATATTAGTGTGGGTATATGAATACTGGCTCCTTCTTTCAGGGTATGTGTTTCAAAATTGTTCAGAAGTTACTTAGAAAACAGTTCAGATCGAACTCGACATTGAGTCCTCCAGGGGTGAGAGTACGCATAGTGTGAATCCATCTCGATTCTTTTTGGCTTATTGTTCGTATTTTGTGGCTGCCTCTCCATGCTTTGTTGTATTTCTCTATTCCCCAAAATTGTAGGGAAGATGGGTCTTTGTTGTGTTTTAGTGCAAAATGTTTTGACACATTATGTTTAGGGAACCCGCGTCTGATATTTCGCACATGTTCCTCTATTCTTACTTTTAATGCCCTTTTAGTTCTTCCCACATATTGGAGATTGCAACTGCACTATCCTTGCCGCAACTGTTACGCTTGTAGACACACACAAAAACCCCAAAAGAAGAGAATGGACTTCACGGCCACCAACACGGGACAAACCCATAAAATAAGAGACTTTATAGGCTGCAATACAGAGGGAGTTGTGTATGTACTACAATGCAGTTGCAATCTCCAATATGTGGGAAGAACTAAAAGGGCATTAAAAGTAAGAATAGAGGAACATGTGCGAAATATCAGACGCGGGTTCCCTAAACATAATGTGTCAAAACATTTTGCACTAAAACACAACAAAGACCCATCTTCCCTACAATTTTGGGGAATAGAGAAATACAACAAAGCATGGAGAGGCAGCCACAAAATACGAACAATAAGCCAAAAAGAATCGAGATGGATTCACACTATGCGTACTCTCACCCCTGGAGGACTCAATGTCGAGTTCGATCTGAACTGTTTTCTAAGTAACTTCTGAACAATTTTGAAACACATACCCTGAAAGAAGGAGCCAGTATTCATATACCCACACTAATATATACAAGAAGTTAGTGGATGAAACAACACCTTAAATATATGTCTCCACACAAAACTAATTATAGTACTCATATTTTGTTTTATCTACCACATATTTTATCATACGATTCATCACAATACTTAATTTATGCATACAGCCTATAGAGTGGCTGATTTGTGTTTTTTATCATATATCTCTATCATAATTGTACTGATGGATTGTTTTTATATGTATAATATTTTTAATGAATTGAAGGTACCTCAAGGCTTTCTCTCACTCTAACATCTAGATATTACTCGACATATGTACTTTGGGTACACTTGGTAGAGTACTAGACACCCCTCATGGTGCATCTATACTTTATGTACCATTGATTTTATTAATATTTTTAATATTTTTAATGATTTAAATATTTTTACTTCATAATAGCTTTGGAATCCATCACATTTATATAATGTTTGATACCATGACAACACCAGTATCCATGTATTGGGAATACACAGACCTGGTCTATTTATATACAGGATATTATCCATTTTAAAATTATCATTTTAAAATTACCAATTAAATTTTAGCAATAATTTGCCTCCAATATGGACTACTACCCATGTTAATATAATAAGAATACTATTATAAACATTAGGAGTAACCTATATATATTACTGATATGTATCATTATAGATACGTAACATATGTGGCCTTTATTAGCATATATACACCACTCAGGTGGGGACTATATAACATGGCTATGATTCTATTAGATCCCGGGACGCACCAACATCATTTGCGCCATAGTATCCTTGCTAGAAACCATAACATTGCGGCCACATATTAATAATCTAGTAATCCACAAGAAAATGGCCGCCATAACGGTGGAACGCAGAGGTGGAACGCACCGTTGAAAACATATCCGCCTTAATCAATATACCACCGGTAAAATGGCCGCCGCCTAGAAGATACCTGACCACAATTAAGATGGCCGAATACTTACTTCCGGTTACACACAATATAAACAAAGCCCAATTAGCCAATCCGGTTCCCCAGATGAAGACACGTGACGTGTCGTAACGCGTAGGGAGTGGCCGTAGGCAGAGAAGGAGACGTGAGACGTGAGAAGGCGCTGAGAACGCCTAGGAGCTACCCTTTTCTATATCTGTCTATGCCGTTTTTTGCTTATATACCTTGATTTTAATGTAAGAGTCCACCCACTGTGTTTAAATAAACTTGCTTATATTTAACTAAGATACTACACTAGTGGAGGCTTCCCCTTCTTTCTTGTTTTTTGGCCCTTTGTCACACTTTGACACTGAGCACTGCAGGAATCAAGATTTAAAACGCTCTTAAAGGAGAAGTTTTTTACCCTTACCAGTTTTATGCTGAACAACTTGTATCTACAGTCCATGGGGCTATAGGATATGCCCGAAAAGCTTCAATCTTACATTTTTGAGGTGAGAGTTTTGAGAGACTGGCGATTGGATTGAATTTTATGAAAATCAGGACCAAGTACCCACTGCAGAAAATATACAGGATTTAATATTTAAATCACGCAGCTAGTGCTGATTACCTGAGTGAATGGAATACACTATTACTGCATAATCAGAGTGAATACGGTACCTGACTACCTATAGTCATATTATCAGGACCGGATGGACTAACTTGGACACTGTTACATTCATATATATTTTATCCAACCTGGGACTATATTTATTTATTAATTTTACCATTAGCATCTGTTAACCATTCATCTGTCTTAGAGTATTGATTACTCATCCATTATTTGACGTTTACTATTAATCACTTTAATTGCATAGCACTTTAATGCACTATGACCGTTTGAATTTATGTTATTTGATTGTTTGAATTTATTTTCACCTGTATCTCACAGCACTTTCATAGGGTTATTACTAATAAGTTTTTTGCACATATGCACAAGTCACTTTATATACTACCTAATGTAGACACTTATGCTTATTAGTACTGTATTATTAATTACCTCTCACCAGTAATATTGATATCTTTATTGTATTTATATGACTGGAACATTCTTTATTGCACTTTATTTTTAGCTACATATTGCGCGAAATTCTTTTAATATTCATTACTAAATGATATATTGCTCACAAATGCTATGGTTATATGTGGAATTGCACCCCAAAATACATTTTGCTGCTTCTTCTGAGTACAGGGATACCACATGTGTGGGACTTTTTTGGAGCCTAGCCGCATACGGGGCCCCGAAAACCAATCACCGCCTTTAGGATTTCTAAGGGTGCAAATTTTTGATTTCACTCCTCACTACCTATCACAGTTTCGAAGGCCATAAAATGCCAAAACAGAACAAACCCCCCCCTAAATGACCCCATTTTGGAAAGTAGACACCCCAAGCTATTTGTTGAGAGGCATGGTGAGTATTCTACAGCTCTCATTTGTTTTTGAAAATGAAGAAAGTAAAGAACAAAAAATTTTTTTTTTCAATTTTCAAAACTTTGTGACAAAAAGCGAGATCTGCAAAATACTCACCATACCTCTCAGCAAATAGCTTGGGGTGTCTACTTTCCAAAATGGGGTCATTTTGGGGTGGTTTATGCCATCTGGGCATTCCATGGCCTCCGAAACTGTGATTGGCAGTGAGGAGTGAAATAAAAAAATTACACCCTTAGAAAGCCTGAAGGCGGTGCTTGGTTTTTGGGGTCCCGTACGCAGCTAGACTCCTAAAAAGTCCCACACATGTGGTATCCCCGTACTCAGGAGAAGCAACAGAATGTATTTTGGGGTGTAATTTCACATATGCCCATGACATGTTCGAGCAATATATCATTTAGTGACAACTTTTTGTAAAAAAAATATATATATATATATTTTTTTCATTATTCAATCTCTTGGGACAAAAAAAAAAAATATTTAATGGGCTCAACATTGTTCGCAGCAAATAGCTTGGGTGTCTACTTTCCAAAATGGGGTCATTTGGGGGGGGGGGGGGCCCCCCCCGGAACTGTCCTGGCATTTTATGCACAACATTTAGAAGCTTATGTCACATATCGCCGACTCTTCTAACCACTTGAAGACAAAGCCCTTTCTGACACTTTTTGTTTACATGAAAACATTTTTTTTTTTTGCAAGAAAATTACGTTGAACCCCCAAACACTATATATATTGTTAAATCAAAGGCCCTACAGATTAACATGGTGGGTGTTGCATTTTTTTTCCACACAGTATTTGCGCAGCGATTTTTCAAACGCATTTTTTGTGGAAAAAAAATACACTTTTTTTTTTATTTTAATACACTAAAACACACTATATTGCTCAAATTTTTGATGAAATAAAAAATATGATCTTAGGCCGAGTACATGGATACCAAACACGACATGCTTTAAAATTGCGCAGTGGCGACAAACTACATACATTTTTAAAAGCCTTTACAGGTTACCACATTAGATTCAAGGAGGTCTACTGCTAAAATTACTGCCCTCGATCTGACTTTCGCGGTGATACCTCACATGCATGGTGCAATTGCTGTTTACATATGACGCCAGGGGTGCTTTTTTTTTTTTTTTTATTTAGTTTTTTTTTAATTTATTTAGCTTTTTTATTTTATTTTTAAACTGTTCCTTCCATTTTTTTTCTTTGTTATCATTTTTATTGTTATCTCAGGGAATGTAAATATCCCCTATGATAGCAATAGGCAGTGACAGGTACTCTTTTTTTGAAAAAATTGTGGTCTATTAGACCCTAGATCTTTCCTCTGCCCTCAAAGCATCTGACCACACCAAGATCGGTGTGATAAAACGCTTTCCCAATTTCCCAATGGCGCGGTTTATATCCGGGAGGGGGGACATTCCCTCCCACTGCTTGTAAAAGCAGTCTAGAGGCTAATTACCCACTAGAATTGCTTTTACATGAAAGCCGATCACTGGCTGAAAAGAATGATACCAAGATGATACCTAAACCTGCAGGCATCATTCTGGTATAACCATTCAAATTCCAGCAACATACTGGACATATATTGTAATCTTTTTTTTTTTCATGCAGCCTCTTGGCTGAACGAAAAAAAAAGAGATTGATTGGTGGGTACGCCCACCATTAGAATACCTCCCTTCATCCACCCACTTCTAATGATGGGCATACATGCACCATTTATATATGCCGAAGCATGGGGGCATCCTCCCGCAAAAGTTATGCCATGTACACACGGTCGGACTTTTCCACGGGGCAAGCCTCTGTCAGAATTTCGACCGTATGTATGCGGCATTAGGAGCCAATCGCTCCTCCGCCCCTGCTGCCCCCATGCTTCGGCATATATGCTCTTTTTTTTAATTGTGGTGGTGAAATCACCTCCTACAGCGTTGGAGTCGCGGCTTTATGTATCGTGGGAGCAAACGATGTTGCTGTCAAGATAAATAAATCCACGCTGTAACTGAATGGCGCACCTGAAAACAAAGAAATGGTTAACAATAAAACACAGTAAACAAAATTACATACCTGAAAAGCAAGCATGATAAAACATAATAAAACATTGCAGAATAGAATGGAGTAAAAAAAGAGCAACAATAGAGAGAGAAAGAGAGAGAGAGAGAACAATAAAACGACAACTATTTTTGTTTTTTTTAATTTTATATATTTTTTTGAGATTCACAGGTAAAAAAGCTCCTGACTGTTAGCGACTGAATCAAAACGCTACCACAAAAAAAATGTTAGCGATCGCAGGGATCAGGCCTGACTCTGCGAACGCTGCAGTTATGTGTGCTTAGTGTTTTGTAAGTGACGGTGATCGATCGATACTGCACTTGGGTGGGCTGGGCTGGGCTGGGCGGAGGGGGAAAACGCAGGTGCTAGCAGGTATCTGGGCTGATCCCGCTAACTAGCATCCCGCTCTAAACTGCTGGGATGCTAGTATAGATCTGATCAGATCAGATATTGATCTGTTCAGATACTATACCACTAAGGGAGGTGTATGCTTTGCGTGTGGGTGTTTGCGGTGCTGGCACTAACCTGGGGCGACGCAGACCTTATTTGACCCTAAAACCTAATATATATTCCCCGCCGGGCAATCAGGGGGTTAAACCGTTATTGGGTAATAAATGGCGGGTGCCCTGACAGTATAAAAAACAAACTGGCTAACCAGCGTCACCAGTGACACTTATACGGTGATCACTGGTGAAAGAGTTAACTCTAGGGGCAATCAGGGGGTTAAAACCTTTATTTAGGTTGTAATATGGGGTACCTGACCTATAAACCTATTTATGAACCTATATAAACCTGGCAGTTAACCTAAAAAAAAAAACTGGCTACCTAGCGGCACCAGTGACACTAATGCAGCGATCAGAAAAACGATTGTTTAGTGACACTGGCAAAAGGGGGTGAAAGGGTTAACTAGGGGCAATCAGGGGGTTAAAACCTTTATTAGGTAATATATGGGGGTACCAGACGCTATATAAAAACCTGACGGGGAACCTAAATAACGAAATAACTAACTGGCTAACCAGCGTCACCAGTGACACTTATACGGTGATCACTGGTGAAAGAGTTAACTCTAGGGGCAATCAGGGGGTTAAAACCTTTATTTAGGTTGTAATATGGGGGTACCTGACCTATAAACCTATTTATAAACCTATATAAACCTGGCGGTTAACCTAAAAAAAAAAACTGGCTACCTAGCGACACCAGTGACACAAATGCAGCGATCATAAAAACGATCGCTTAGTGACACTGGCAAAAAGGGGTGAAAGGGTTACCTGGGGGGCAATCAAGGGGGTTAAAACTTTATTAGGGGGGGGGGTAGGGGGCTACCTAGGGTTGCCACCTGTTCGGGATTCACCCGGACAGTTCGGGTTTGGAATCATGCGTCCGGGTTTCAGACTGTCTGAGACCCGGACAAATTATTCAAACCAGACTATGGCTTTCCAGCAAGGTTGCTGGCTGCAGTTGTGTCTGTTACACTCTATTTTACGCTGCCCAAAGCCAGTACTATCAATCCCCACCAAACACACACACAGATGGGAAAGGAGAGAGGGCTCGATCTGCACCTCTTTCTCCTGCCCCTACCCCTCTGTGTCTGCACACACTTCAATCCCCAGCGCTGTACCTCAGAAAAGGAAAGTGGGGACGGGAAATTTGAAGCCCAGCAGCCTCAGATACATCTGGATGAGAGGTGCTGACTGCCAAGGGGTGAGTGAGCTCACCATCCATCCCTGTCTGTGACTGAAGTCTTCCCCCTTCTCTCTCCTGCCTCTAATTGAGTACGCTAAGGTAAATCAGGGTTCCCAGAGCACTCATTACATCAGAGCTCCCCTTTATACCAGAGGCCAAAGTGTTCCCCCTTACATCAGAGTCCTCTCCGTACACCAGAGCACCCCTTACGTCAGAGTCCCCCTTACAGTGAGGGGGAACTCTGTGGACTCTGATGTAAAGGGGGAACTCTGTGGACTCTGATGTAAAGGGGGAACTCTGTGGACTCTGATGTAAAGGGGGAACTCTGTGGACTCTGATGTAAAGGGGGAACTCTGTGGACTCTGATGTAAAGGGGGGAACTCTGTGGACTCTGATGTAAAGGGGGAACTCTGTGGACTCTGATGTAAAGGGAGAACTCTGTGGACTCTGATGTAAAGGGAGAACTCTGTGGACTCTGATGTAAAGGGGGACTCTTGTGATTAGAAATGTTATTTAATAGCAACATCTATGCATAGTTTATCTATGAATACTATGAAGAAATCATTTCTGTTCAACGCTGAAGTGTTCGGGTTTGACTTGAAGAAAAGGTGGCAACCCTAGGGCTACCTTAGACCTAAAGGGGCCTAAAACTAACTGCCCTGACAGTTATTACAGTCACACTGACACTAAATGCAGTGATCAGTAAAGAAATGATCACTGCAATTAGTGACACTGTGACTGGGGGGGCAGGGGTGATCTGGGGGTGACGGGGGGGGGGGGAAATATGTGCCTATGTGTACTGGTGTCAGTGTACTGTTTGTGCACTAACCTGTATGTGTTCACTCCTCGGCGTCCCGGTCTTTCTGACCGACACGCCGAGTGTGACATCACTTCCTCTGCCTGTGTTTAGCATTACACAGACAGGGGAAGCATCTCCATTCCCATTCCCCAGGAGCGATCGCGAGGGGGTGGCCAGAAACCACTGGCCGCCCCCTCATCCCGGATCGCTCCTGAAGCGATGCTGACCGTCCCCGCCGCCGGCGGGGGGGGGTCCGATTGGACCCCCCACCCGCCGGAAGAATGTCAGGTACAGGTACAGGATTTTGCCTGTACGTGCCATTCTGCTGACGTATATGTACATGGGGCGGTCAGAGTGTCATAAACATGCTTTGGAGAACCTTCGTACCTGGACAGCACAATTGTCAGTGCTTGAGACAGATTCATGTACCTGTTGGAAAACAAAAGATTAATTTGTTGAAGGATGCGGCCTACACTGAGGCCAGAGGTTTCTTAGTTCAGCTCACTCGGACCCGATAAAATGACAGGCTCAGTGTTCCTAACTTCCCTCCCAGGTGCAGCGTCTGAGAAGTGTTGTTGTGGGGTATGTGGAGCAGGATGGGGAATTCTGAGACTACTTTCCTATCAAGTCCGTCTCCATCATGAATGATGGTTCAAGACTGTGGGCAGATTCAGTAGCTGCTATTGGAATAACAGCGAGGAAATCCACCGACTGTCATCTGCTGACAATCACAAGGCAGGCAGACCTGATAGAGAACTAGTGTCTAATGCCCCGTACACACGATCGGAAATTCCGCTAGAAAAAGTCTAATGAGAGCTTTTGGTCGAAAAATGCGATTGTGTGTATGATCCATCGGACTTTTGCTGGCGGAATTTCAGCCAGCAAAAGATTGAGAGCATGTTCTCAATTTTTTGGTCGGAAAAAGTTACGATCGGAAATTTCCGATCGGAAATTCCGATCGGCTGTACAAATTCCGACGTGCAAAATTCCTACGCATGCTCGGAAGCAATTCGACGCATGCTCGGAAGCATTCAACTTAATTTTCTCGGCTCGTTCTAGTGTCGTACGTTACCACGTTCTTGACGGTCGAAAGTTCAGAGAACTTCTGTGTGACCGTGTGTATGCAAGCCAAGCTTGACCGGAATTCCGTCGGAAAAAACATCCAAGTTTTTTCCGCCAGAAAATCCACTCGTGTGTACGGGGCATTAGATTTACCCACCAGGCCTCACCCACTCTCAGTGTGGCCTCCTACGTCACTGGTTGTTAGGACACTGTTGGCTATGAATCCCCAGCCCCACTGTTTCCAGCTGGGAGATTCCTGTCATTGTCCAAACATGGTCATTTGGGTAATGACATCAGTTTGCATTTACATTCAACTCTTAGCCAGGGACTCTCCATTCACACTTGGCGTTTCTGGAACACGCGACAAAGCACACAGATAACACACGTTTTGCTATGCAATTTTGGAAATGCACTGCAAATGCGTGTCTCGCTTTCAGTGCCATTAATTGTTTATGACATTCAAAGCGCAGGTAGCAGGCACACGTTTTGATGCATGGCAAATGGGAAACGCGTGGTGAAAAAACATGCCATGTTCCATACTCGAAAAGGTTCTGGAGCTTCTTTGGCATTTATGCTGTGCATAGGGCTAGTCCGTTCACGTTAATGGGCTGCTCTATGTGTAATGAGCAGAAGCATGTGAAAAGCGTAAAAAGAAAAAAAACACAATCAGGAACACGAGTTCGCACTACATGAAGATGTAAATACATCCGGAATCTCCGAGCTGGCAGCTGAATGGGGCCTGGGAATGAGTCACTGGCTAAGAGGCCGGCATCCTAATAACCCACAAGCTCTGTCTGGGAAGCTGTTTTTCATTATTTATTTGTTATTTAAAGTGGTGTTTCCACCAAAAAAAAAAAAAATATCTTAAAATTTCTAAAAAAAAAAAAAAATTGGAAAAAAAAAATGTTTTACTCACCTCTAAATGCTTGTTGCTAGGGGGGTCCCTCGTAGTTTGCCTCCTTCAGTGCCCGGGCTGGGGTCATCACTTCCCCTCGGCGCAGTCAGTCATCTGGGACATGTGACAGGTCCCAGATGACTGCGCAGCGTATCACGGTGCCCACAGTAAGAATGCCGGCTCTGCCGAGCGGAGAACGAGCGTGGCTTTGATCCCCTGCATCGCTGGACCCTGGGACAGGTAAGCGTCCGATTATTAAAAGTCAGCAGCTGCAGTATTTGTAGCTGCTGACTTTTAAATTTTTTTTTTTTTTAAGGAGCACACCACTTTAATCTCAGTGCTGCTGATCTTCTCCAGCCTTTTACAGACCCTTTGTGTCTATATGAACTCACTCCAATCACTGGCTTCCTGGTGAACAATTTATGCACAACATTTAGGCCCCTTTCACAGCGGGGCGTTTTTCATGCGGTACAGCGCTAAAAATAGCGCCTGTTCACCGCCTGAAAAAATCCGGCCCCTTTAACTCCAGTGTGAAAGCCGATGGGCTTTCACATTGGAGCGGTGCGCTAGCAGGACGGCAAAAAAAGTCCTGCTAGCAGCATCTTTGGAGCGGTATAGGAGCGGTGTGTTCACCGCTCCTATACCGCTCCTTCCATTGATTTGAATGGGAAACCGTGGTAAAACCGCGGCAATATTGCCGCAAAGCGCCGCTACGGCGGCACTCTGCGGGGGTGTTTAACCCTTTTTCGCCCGCTCGCGGGGGGTAAAACCGCACCGCGAGCGGCCGAATACCGCGGTTAAAACGACGGTAAAGCAGCGCTAAATATAGCGCTGCTTTACCGTCACCGCGGCTCCTCGCCCCAGTGTGAAAGGGGCCTTAGAAGCTTATGTCACAAATCACCCACTCTTCTAACCACTTGAAGACAAAGCCCTTCCTGACACTTTTTGTTTACATGAAAAAATACTATTTTTTTGCAAGAAATCCCCAAACATTATACATATTTTTTAAAGCAAAGGCCCTACAGATTAAAATGGTGTTGCATTTTTTTTTTTTCAAACGGTATTTGCGCAGTGATTTTTCAAACGCAATTTTTTTGGAAAGAACACACTTTTTTTTATTTTAATGCACTAAAACACACTATATTGTTCAAATATTTGATGAAATAAAAAAGATGATCTTATGCCGAGTACATGGATACCAAACACGACATGCTTTAAAATTGCAGCGGCGACAAACTACATACATTTTTAAAAGCCTTTACAGGTTACCATTTTAGATTTACAGTGGAGGTCTACTGCTAAAATGACTGCCCTCGATCTGACCTTTGCGGTAATACCTCACATGCATGGTGCAATTGCATATGACACCAGACCAACGCTTGCGCGTGTGCACGGGGGGACAGGGGTGCTTTTGTTTTGTTTTTTGTTTTTTATTTATTTTATTTGTTTTTTTTTTTTAATTGTTCCTTAATTTTTATTGTTATCTCAGGGAATGTAAATTTGGGTCTATTAGACCCTATATCTCTCCTCTGCCTTCAAAGCATCTGACCACACCAAGATCGGTGTGATAAAAATGCTTTCCCAATTTCTCAATGGCGCTGTTTATATTCAGCGAAACCTAAGTCATGAAATGCTTGTTGCTTCCGGTTTCTTAAGCCATTGAGATGATTGGAGCCGTTCTGGTCTCTGATCAGCTCTTTGGTCAGCTGGCGAAACCACCGGCTGCATTCTCAGGTTCCCTGTTGGGCAGGAGAGCCTGAGAAAACCATGGAAGACGGCGGGAGGGAGGGGGAAGTTCCCTCCCACTGCTTGTAAAAGCAGTCTAGAGGCTCATCCACCCACTTCTACTGATGGGCATACATGCATCATCAGGGTTTACTTCCTCTTTAAACCTTTATTAGGGGGGTTTAGGGGGGTACCCTAGACCTAACAGGGCCTACTACTAACTGCTCTAACACTTTTTTCATTCACATATGCAGTGATCAGTGTGAAAAATCTGAAAACTGCAATTAGTGACCGGGGGGGGGGGGGGGGGGCGGGGGGGGGGGGGGTGTCGATCGGGGGGTGGCAAGTTTACCTACGTGTACTGGTGTTAGTGTAGTGTTGTGCAACTCACTGTTAGGCGCAGACATCTCAAGTCTCCCGCAAGGTGCAGGAGCCTCCCGCAGTTCGGGGGCGGCTCCCGGACACCCTCAAGTGCTGCCCGAAATCACGGCTACAGGGCGGATCCTTGATTGTCCCCTGGTTCACAGTCGGGTATGATCAGTGCAGCAGGAGGGACAGCTGTGATCACTGATCTCCCTGTATAGCTGACAATCCGCTTCTCCTTCTCTTTCTACCGTGGCTGTTGGCTAAAAAGCGATACAGGGAGATCAGTGATCACAGCTGTCCCTCCTGCTGCACTGATCATCCCCCACTGTTCCCTGTATCCTCCTCCTCCAGTCCCCTCCACCCCCCCCCCCCCCTTCTTCTCCCCCCATTCTTCTACGACTCCCCTCCGTGTCCTTCACCCCCCCCCCCCCCTTCTTCTCTAGCTCCCTGTCCTACAAAATATATGTAAAAATAAAAACTACTGACACCATCACAGCCACATACTCCCCACCCCTTCCCCAGAAGCACTGTGAAAAAAATGATTTAAAGAAAATAATAAACAACAAAATTGTAAAAAATAGAGAAAATAATAACAACAAAAAACTACTGACACACTGCTCTACTGACACTGTCCACTACCCCCACAACCAATCATTGTGAAAAACAACAAAAAAAAATAAATTATTGTAATAATTAAAAAAATAAAATTGTAAAAAAAATAATAATAATAAAAATATAGAACTACTGACACCGTCCACTGCCCTACTGACACCATCCTGCATATACTACTCACCGCTGTACACTCCTCACATGCACATTATACCCACCTACATACACTCCGCACTCCTCTCCTGCACATACTACCCACCGCCATACACTTCGCACTGTACATTCTCTATTTAACATTACTACATTCCGCCCTATGTAAGTCATCTCAGACTCTATAAAACCACACCCCATTTAAGCCACGCTCAATATGTAGCACAGTTTAGACCACGCCCACCTCCCCGAAATTAGTTTTTGCAGGTTGGGATGTCTGTAGACGTTATCTCTCCTCTCACTGGAATCGAAAAGACTCCCAGAGGAGAGATGGCATCACTTTCTCCTGTCTGTGTTTACACTTACACAGGCAGGGGAAGGATTCCATTCGTTATGGCCGATCAGCAGGTCCAGGCCAGAAAACATTGTCCGGGACCTGAGGACTGATCGGTCCTCTAACGAATCCGACCGCTGCAGCCACGGGAAGGGAGGGACATACAGGTAAGCCCATTTGCCCACCCGTGCCATTCTGCCGACGTAAATAGGCACGCGGCGGTCAGCAACTGGTTAAGGTTGTTCCCAGCGCTGTGTAGTCTTTTTTTCTCCCCGTGATGTGGGTTAGTGATTTATATATGCATTTATGTGCAAAGTGATTTATATATGCATTTATGTTTTACTCAAACACAGACTCCGAGTGAGTTAAGGAACAAGCAAGCCCGAAGAAGCGGATATAAACCGCAAAACATGTTAGCTATCCTATTGTAACATCATTGTTTGATATGTTGTATATACATTCTTGTTTTTACTTATAGGGGGCTGATACATCACCCGCCCTACCCATCTTCCAGAACTGACCCTAGAGAATACAGAACCAACTAACACTTCCTAGTGCTGTTATTTGTGTGGAATTTGTTAATAACAAAAATTGCAGTAAAATACAGTATATGCATAGGTGTGCGCAGGGGGTGTGCCAGGTGTGCCTGTGCACACCCTAATCACTGTGTGGTGCTGATCCCCCTATTGCCTGGGCTTCCCCTGTGTTGCTCCCTCTTGCAGTGCTGCTGGCTTCCCTCCTCTCTTTTCCCCTGAGCTCCTGCGAGGGATGTTTCAGAATGGAGAGTGGAGGAAAGTGCTAGTAAATTTGTAAGTTACTATCCCCTTCCTTTTCTAAATGAACACACTAACGACATTCGTTTATAACTGAAGCATGAATGAACAAAATACCACCCCAGCAAACAATAGATCCCCTACAAGCAACACAGTGACTTAGCAAACTAAATGTAATGTTTTGGGGGTTTGTAGTAATCATCAGGCCTAAAATGTGCATTTTAACATGAGCAGCGGGAGAGTCATTCAGCTGTTGAACTGAGCACAGGACCCCTTCTGTACTTATATAGCCCCTGGGACTTAGCGAGCACAGAGAACCCAGCCCACATTCTGTGCATACATACAGCATCATCCAACCATCAGAGGACAAACAGACTTGCACACAGTATCATTCTCCCCTTTCTCTCTCTATCACCCCCCTGTCTTTCTCACCCCACTCTCTCACCTACATTTTAGATTTTTCTCTCACCCCCCCCCCCAATTCCCCTCCCTCTCTCTCATAGCCCTCTGCTTATGTCTACATCCCACTCTCCCCCCCCCCCCTCTTTTTTTTAAAATCTTTTTTTCTCTTACTTGCAAAGCAAAGGCATAATGTGCTAGTATACATCGTATAGAGCACATTATGTGAAACTTACCTGCAAACAAAGACCTCGTAGTCCCCGCTCGAGGCTGAATCCATCTTCGCCTGTCTCCCATCACCCCCATCCCACTTTTTCTCTCTTACCCCCCTCTCTCTCTTTCTTATACCCCTCTGTTTATCTCTCACCACCCCCTCTCTCACCCTCCTCTTCCCCCCTCCTTCTTTCTCACCCCCCTATATCACTTATCCCTCTCTATATATCTCACTCCCCTCTCTCTCACCCCCATCCTCTCACCCCCATCTCTCTCACACCCATCTCTCTTTCACCCCCTTATATATCTTACCCCCTCTCTCCCACCCCTCATCTCTCTCCGACCTCCTCTCTCTCTCACCCCCCTCTATATATCTCACGCCCTCTCTCTCACACTCTCTCTCTATATATCTCACTTGTCTCTCTCTCACCTCCGTCTCTCTCTCACCCCCTGTCTCTCACCCCCCTATATATCTCACTCCCTCTCTCTTACCCCCTCTATATATCTCAATTCCTCTCTCTCACCCCCCCTCTATATATCTCACTCCCTCTCTCTCACCCCCTCTATATATCTCACTTCCTCTCTCCCACACCCCCTCTCTCTTTCTTTCACCCTACTCTTTCTCTCATCCTGTTGTTTTCGATTCCTCACTCCTCATCCCAGTGCTGCTATCCCCTGCTCCTCACCCTCATCCCTCTCTCCCATCCCCCATCTCTCTCCGACCTCCTCTCTCTCACCCCCTCTATATATCTCACTCCCTCTCTCTCTCACACCCTCTCTATATATCTCACTTGTCTCTCTCTCACCTCCGTCTCTCTCACACCCCCTCTCTCTTTCACCCCCCCTCTATATATCTCCCTCCCCCTAGTCTCTCACCCCCTCTCTATATATCTCACTCCCTCTCTCTCACCCCCTCTCTATTTATCTCACTCTCCTCTCTCTCACCCCCTGTCTCTCTCACACCCCCTCTCTCCTTCACCCCCCCTCTATATCTCTCACCCCTCTCTATATATCTCACTACTCCTCCCTCCCCCTAGTCTCTCACCCCCCTATATATCTCACTCCCTCTCTCTTACCCCCTCTATATATCTCACTTCCTCTCTCTCACCCCCCCCCCCTCTATATATCTCACTTCCTCTCTCCCACACCCCCTCTCTCTTTCTTTCACCCTACTCTTTCTCTCATCCTGTTGTTTTCGGTTCCTCACTCCTCATCCCAGTGCTGCTATCCCCTGCTCCTCACCCTCATCCGAAGCTGCTGTCTTCGGCTCCTCACCCCCCCCCCCCTCACATCTAACGCTGCTTAAACTCTTCTTTTTTTTAATCTTTGCGCAGCGCAGTATACAGTAAATATCTCCTAAACTATGCAAGTTTAAAAGATATTTACAGCACCTATAGGTAAGCGTTATTATAGGCTTACCTATAGGTAAAAACATTAGAGGGAAGTTTACTTCCTCTTTAAGGATTTAGGGTTGCATTGGTGGAATGTACATAGTAATGGTCAGCCCAGTCGGGGCAGACAAAGCCAATGTCCTCAAATTCTAACTGTGCTTCACTTGAAAGAGGAGTCTTCTTTTCTTCATAACGAGATAGCTTTACCTCTTCTTTCAAATATGCATCAATGGAGGCTTTAGTAAGTTTTACAGGAGAAGGCACTTTGCCAGCTTCCAGATTTTTCCAATTAATAGTGCAAAAAAATGTGTGTCTCCTTATCCTATTGGTAAACCTTGCTCTATCCTTTGGTTCTTTTATCAACAGCTTCCTCACAAGGCCGATTCCTCTTATATTAAGAACATAAAAGTCTGGATCCCTGTGAACAATCATCCCATGTATTTGTGCTATTGTCCTTCCATAGAAGGGGAGTTCTTTGGCCAGCATCTCGAAGACAGTTACTCCGAGTGAAAACCAATCAGCACTCACATTGTAGGGCAAGCCTCTTATTACTTCGGGGGCTGTAAATTGTGGTGTCCCACCAATTCCATATTTTTTAGGTTTCCAATCAGGATTTTCTATGGCAAGGCCAAAATCTGTAAGTTTTACATGTCCATCGCTTGTGAGTAAGACATTGTCAGGCTTTATGTCTCTATGGATAATGTTTTTGCTATGTAAAAACTGAATGGCACACACTAGTTCTGCAGTGATATATCTCACCACTCTAAATCTCAGGGTTTTTTTGCGCTGATATATCAGGTTATGGAGCGTCCCTCCTTTTGCCAGTTCCATAACATAATATACATAGTTATCATTGTGGAATGCCGCATACCCAGCAACTAAAAATTGGCATCCGTGTGTTAGTTGCAAGACATCGTGCTCCCAAATGAAACCTTTGCAACGTAGCAGTCTCCTCTTTTTCAATCTTTTTACTGCTACAGGTTTTCCTTTCTCGTGATCGGTGGCCAGCAAGACGCGCCCAAAGTGTCCTGCACCAAGTAGCATGTGGAAAGTGAATTTTTCAGCCGAGAAGGCGACTGGGCCTGTCTGAAGGCTGGTGCAGGACTGCCCTGGTTTTTCATCTTCTCCAGCAATCAAGGGTACAGGTTTGGGGTCTATATCTGCTGGTTTTTCTGAAGTGCCTACCGCAATCAAGGGTACAGGTTCGGGGTCTATAGCTGCTGTTTTTTCTGAAGTGCCTACCACAATCAAGGGTACAGGTTCGGGGTCTATAGCTGCTGGTTTTTCTGAAGCGCCTTGTTCTCGTTTACTTGATGCTTGTCTTGAAACTAAGCCTCCCTCTGACTTAGAATTCATATTTCCCCACATCTCACCTGATTCACAAGAGTAGTATGTATCACTGCTTGTATGCTCGTCGGATGCTGAGCTACTTCTTTGCTCTGAGCCAGTGATGACATCTGGTGTTTCCTGATGTTGGAATTCTTCTTGCTGTGACCCCTTTGGAAAATGCTCTGTGGAGCTCCTTCTCTCATTCTCTGGAGAACCTTGAGGCTTTTCCGGGGTCTCAAGAACTTTTGGCTTTTCTATAATCTCAACTACTGGCTTTTCTGGGGTCTGGAGAACTGCTGGCTTTTCTGGGGTCTCCAGAACTTCTGCCTTTTCTGTAGGGCTCTTTTTAGGCTTTAGGAAAGCTCGAACTCTCTCTCTGAAGCCTCGTTTCGCCTTCTTTGTTGGAGTCTTTTTCTCATCTTTCTCTTTAAGACTCTCATCCTTTGTCAGTCTAAGCAAAGCAAATGGTCTTACCCAGAATTTTTTCTGGGTCACCTTTTCATCATGCTTCCTTTGGTCTGGCTTTTCTGTTGGTGCCTGGGTGTTCTGTCCAACATACTTACCTTGTTTTGGTTCCTCTTCCGGTGTCTGGGGGTCCTTCCTTCTCAGAAAATCGAAAATTTTATATTTAAATATCCTGCATTTCTTTGCAGGGACTTTTGTCTTTGTGAAATACATTAATAGATATTGTTAAACTGAATACAATTTAAACAAAATCAAGATAATTCGCAATAGCAATCGCTGAAAGTCACAAATTCACAGGAGCAATGCAAGCTGCTTCCTCTGTTTGAAGGTTTGCAGATCACTGATCTGGTTCTGAACAACAACCCTTATATTGTCTCCTGGCAACAGTGGTTACTATGATGTCATACTACAGTCTCACTGCTTGCTGTTTTTTTTTTTTTTTTTTTTTATCTGGACCAACTTTATTTGTCATACTAAATAAACATTTGATTTTTTTCAACCTAACCTGTCTAGCTATGTAATATTCTGTTACAATATGACTTCTGTGTTTGGCTTATGTCATGCTTGCTGTAAAGAGGAGTTTGTGGATTATTTTGTATTTAGCTTTTAATGGAGAGGGTTTTTTTTTTTTTTTTATTATTAACCATATCCATTGGTATAATGTGATTTCTATGTACATGATTACTTGTAAAGCTGTAACAATTGGAAATATAAGTAGGTGACATATATATATATATATATATATATATATATATATATATATATTTATATATATATATAATCTGCACAGAAAAAAGAGATATCATTTACAATTAGCCTACCTTTTGTAGGAGCTTTTTATATTTCTAGATTTATAATCTTTGTAAATGTAGATAAACTTCCTGGTTCCTGGAAGGGGAGGAAAGGTTTCCATAGCAACTTCCTCTGACACTGCTGTTGCTATGGAAGCCCGACCTACAACCTATTACACTGCTCATGCTGCTCTGAGCATGTCCCAGATCTGGAGGGTAACCAGCATGCATGGAATTCAGGAAGAGATGCAGTCTGGCTTCAGATGCCCACATATGAGATGGCTGCGGCCTGCTGGGACTTACAAAAGTAAGAAATCAATGGTGCAAAAATACAAAACAGACCTTAGTTTACAGAATACCTTTACTAGAATACATTAAGCATGAGGATTATGGGGGTATTTTTATCTAATTTACAAAAAACAAAAAACAAAAAACAAAAAGAATACCTTTACTAGAATACATTACCAGCAGTGACTGTTTGTTGGCCTGTGTATGCTCTGCAGTGTTGTGGAAGATATTTTTTTTATCTAAAAAGTAAAATTTCAGCCACAACACTGCCTTAACCACTTGCCGACCGCCGCATGTACATTTACGTCGGCAGAATGGCACGGCTGGGCAAATGGGCGTACAGGTACGCCCCTTTGAATTTGCTGCCGTGTTTTTGTGTGCGCACCGCTGGCGGCACGCACGAACCTGCCGCAAGCTCCGTTAGTAGGATCGTGGGTCCATAAAACAAACCCCTATTTTGTAGACGCTATAAATTTTGCACAAACCAAACAAACGCTTATTGCGATTTTTTTTACCAACAATATGTAGAAGAATACATCGGCCTAAACTGAGGAAAAAAATTGTTTTTTTATATATTTTTTGGGGATATTTATTATAGTAAAAAATAATGCTTTTTTTTTTTTCAAAATTGTTGCTATATTTTTGTTCATTTTTTTTTTTATTATCAAATTTTTATTGTTTTTTTTTCACACTTCCATATAAAAGCCATCTTACATTGTTTATACACACATTTTAACATAGAAACATTCTAGTCTATTATTCCCCCCTCCCCCCAAGGAAAACAGAAAAAAAAAAAAAAAAAAAAAACATCTACCCCTACATAGTCGCCTCGCTCTCCCCCCCCCCCCCCCCCCCCCCCCCCCCCACTGCAAGTGAGAAAAAAAAAAATGTAATTTCCCTTCATTAAGTGTATGAGGCTTCTTAGGGCCAATTTACTATAATTTGTGTTTTAACATTGTGTTTTAACATTATTTCCAAAAGGAAATAATTAAAAAAGAAAAAATTTAAAAATACATTTTTTTTTCAAAATTGTCGCTCTTTTTTTGTTCATAGCGCAAAAAATTAAAACCGCAGAGGCCATCAAATACCACCAAAGAAAGCTCTATTTGTGGGAAGAAAAAGGACATAAATATTGTTTGGGAGCCACGTCGCACGACCGTGCGTCAGTTAAAGCGTCGCAGTGCTGAATCGCAAAATGGGCTTTTGTCTTTGGCTACAAATACTGTAGCTGCTGACTTTTAATAAGCACCTACCTTTCTAGGGTGCCCGCAATGTCGTCCGCCCGAGGCCGACGCGTCCCTCAGCGCCACCATTCAAAGTAAGTGAAACAGGTAGTGCAGCCTTGTGGCTTCACTGCCCGTTTCCTACTGCGAATGCGCGAGTCATGCGGCTCTTTGTGAATGGGGCGCGCTGTGTTGTGGGACACACACACAGTTCCCACAACACACTGCGCCCCATTCACCAGAAGACAACGCGAGGAGGATAAGACCGAAGATCACCTCGGAATAGGAAGAGGCAGATTAGGGCGATATGCCTAGCAACCGCCATTTCTTTTTATTTTTATTTTTTTTAGCCTTTTTATGCATTTTTTAGGGTGGGCCTCCTCTTTATGTGGTTAAATCCTATGGGATAAACATTCATTTATATTGACAGTGGCTGACAGCACTTGTTTTATGTAGAAGGGCAGTGGACAGGGCAAGCTTACTAGGAGTTTATGCAAAAGCAATAATAGTGGCAGTAATTGACTAGGATGGGAAAATGTATTTTAAATTCTACCCCGACCTGTCAGCTCAGCATGGTATCTGATAGCTGTCACATCCCGACTATCTCCTTCCATTGAGGCAGCCATCTTTCTCTCCGTCACTGTGCCCTCTGCTGGACCACATTGGTAATGCTACATATTCTGTTTTGTACGATACTCTGTTGGATATTTTCACTCAAAACTCATTCTGCATGAGTATAATATATCAGACTAATTTGGCTTTTTACCCTTGTTTTGTAACAATGGTTTTGTATCGAAATCATTGTTTCTATATTATGGGGCAATAGATGCTTCCTATTCATCTGGAAGTATAAATACTAATTAGATATTTGTTAGTTTTAATTAAAGTTATGTTAATAATTTTCTACATTGTGTCATAATTATAGTATGCATGTATGTATGTGTAAATTGGAAAAAAGTGTTAGTTACCGGCCAGCGGGTTCAGAGATTCAAATTGGTTCCTGTGTAGTGCTACCCCTGCAAGAGCCACTGAATAGATGCCCAGGGTTCTTTTAATTTATTTAATTTATTACAAATAGTTAGTTATATAGCGCCATCAATTTACGCAGTACTTTACATATATATTGTACATTCACATCAATCCTTGCCCTCAAGAAGCTCACAATCTAAGGTCCCTAATGCATAAACATAGTAAGGCCAATTTAGACAGGATTCAATTAACCTACCAGCATGTCTTTGGAGTGTGGGAGGAAACCAGAGTACCCGGAGGAAACCCACGCAGGCACAGGGAGAACAAAAAAACTCCAGGCAGGTAGTGTCATGACTGGGATCTGAACCGATGACTCTAGCGATTCCAGTAATTCCCCCGCAGCCAGGCACACAGATCCAGTCACTCTTCAGACTCATTAACCAGTTGGATACCTAAACCTGCAACCAGTCTGAAAAGCCAAGCATGATAAAACATGATAAAAACATAATAAAACATTGCAGAAATAGAATGGAGTAAAAAAGAGCAACAATAGAGAGAGAATAGAGTGAGAGAGAGAACAAAATAAAACGACAACTATTTTTATTTTTTTAGGGGTATGCTAAACATGGCGGTTACCTAAAAAAAAAAAAAATGGTTACCGAGCGACAGCAGTGACACTAATACAGCGATCAGAAAAACGATCGCTTAGTGACACTGGCAAAAGGGGGGTGAAAGGGTTACCTGGGGGGCAAATCAAGGGGTTTTTTAAACCTTTATTAGGGGGGGGTAGGGGGCTGACCTTGGACCTAAAACTAACTGCCCTGACAGTTATTACAGTCACACTGACACTAAATGCAGTGATCAGTTACAAAAAACGCTGTGATCACTGCAATTCCTGTGACACTGTGACTGGGGGGGAAGGGGGTTGATCTGGGGGGTGATCAGGGGGTGACAGGGGGTGGAATATGTGCCTAACTGTACTGGTGTCAGTGTACTGTTGTGCACTAACCTTTACATGTTCGCCGCTCGGCGTCTCCGGTCACATAGACCGGCGCACCGAGCGTGACATCACTTCCGCCTTCCTGTCTATACAATAGACAGGAAGGGGAAGCTTTTCATTGGCCAGGAGCGATCGCGAGGGGGTGGCCAGAAACCACTGGCCGTCCCCTCGTCCCGGATCGCTCCTGACACGATCCCGACCGTCCCGCCGGCGGAGGGGGGTCCGATCGGACCCCCCAACCGCCGGAAGAATGTCACGTACAGGTACGTGATTCTGCCTGTACGTGCCATTCTGCCGACGTATATCTACATGGGGCGGTCGGGAAGTGGTTAATGAAAACTTGAATAAGTAGTAGGATACTCCAGTAACATCTAGAAGCAAACATGAGGAATGTGGGATGAGTCCTTGTTTGCAGGTTGGACTGAACTTTTGAGAAACACTAGAACGGTGCATTCCCTTTAGGTTGAAGTGACTCTATTACACAAGATAGAACAGCAGCAGTATTGTGAGCAAATGTCCTTGTTCAAGTAGTTAATGGACTGAACTCTTCAGGACACCACAGACAATGTCTCCTTTGAAAAACACTGACTCTAGCACAACAGGAATGGCAGCAGCACACAGTCTTAAGAATCTCTCACTCCAGCCTGTACTACTGTCCTTGGATAATTGGTTGCCTCCTTCCGAAATCTTCCAGACACTTTACAAGTGGTACCAGGCCAAATGTGATCTCTTCCACAGGGATATGACATTTCTGCTCCAAGTATATTTATACATACTCCCAGCCACCATCTGGGCACCTCTCCCCAGGAATTGGCCAAGGCTGCATAAATATTCAGCTGCTAATTAAACTCTCCCAGCCCACTATCTTCCAGGCAGGGGGGAAGCAATTAACCCTGCAGCCACTGAAACACAAAACAGACCAAAACAATCACATGCAGCTACACTGATTACAGTGAGCCAGAACTAAATCTACCCAACCTAGCTAGAACCCATCTTGGAGGCAATCAACACGTTTATTTATTAACCTGTTGGTGCTGAGCGCATGCAAATATGAAGCTTCTCAGCAACTGGGCCTTGGTGCCGAGCAGCTGCATATTTGCGCGCAATAACGCACACTCTTGGCATAGGGAGCGGCGGCTAACAGAAACCTCCTGATCCCACTGATCATGTGACTGCTGTGACAGTCAGTCACAGCAGTAACATGGCCATAAGCCCATCCCTGCCTCCAGGCATTCTAAAGCCCTTATAGGGCCAGCGCCAAGGGGTTAATATCCATAATTTGCCAAAGCAATGAAATCAAGGAGGACTCGTGAAGAATTTCAACCTGATCTAAAATGCAAGCTAAATGAACCTGATGCATTATACCATCTATAAATTCTCAATTTTTTTGTGATATTTGAAGAATTCCACATATGGATATTTTATACATAGTTAAAGAGGTCCAACTGGGACCAATGTAACTATGTATATACCATACTTGGCTGATGCTGCTGAAAAATCACTAAAGTAGACACCCCTACTCTAATGATCTCCATTTGCTTCCAGGTCCCTTGCAGATCGGCTGGCCAGCTACATTCTGAACACAGGCGATCGGCCACTACGCATGGGCACCATTCAGAGAATGCTTTGCATTTTTTTTTAAATGCAACGTTTTTTATGATTGGATGAAGTGAAGATCACTGCCCCGCCTCTCTCATCCAGTCAAAAAATGCTTTGCATTTATTGAGAAAATACAAAACCTTCTAGGAATGGCACCTGATCTGTCAAGCTCCCATGTTCAGAATGCAGCAGGTCATCTGCTTAGGATGGGATCCAGAAGCAAGTGGAGATCACTGGAGTAGTGGTGTCTACCTCAGCGATTACCAGCTTCTAGGGCACAGCTCCCAACTGTCCCTGATTTGGAACAAAGTCCCTCTGTTCCTCTTTCCGCCTCATTTTGGTCTATATGATCTGATCTATAGAGTTGTATATAAAATGCACTATTTATCTTTCAATTTGTAAATTCTAAAAGTCAGTATAACAGAATAGTAGTGGTAAAAAAGCACTTGTAGGTTTAACCAATCATTTTTTTTGTACAATTTTGCTTTAAGGGGGTGTGGCCTATGCCTACATACATTTTCTAATAGGTGTCCCTCATTCCCATCTCAGAGAGTTGGGAGGTATGTTCTAGGGGAATTGGCCAATTATGGTATATGCATAGTTACATTGGTCCAAGCTGGGCCTCTGTAACTGTGTATAAAATATCCATTCCTGAGAACATGTGTCCCCTTGAAGGCTGAACCCCAGGATCTTTTTGCTACAAACCTCACTCTACCATGTGGGATAATTTCACTCCTGGGTCCAGGAAATTTAAGTTGTATTGCCTATGTGCAAGGCCGGACTTACCATTGGGCTTGACTGGGCTCAAGCCCATGGGCCCCACCCAATAGGGCTACATAGCTGAGTGTACTCGGCTCAGTCATGCCCAGTTCCGCCCTGATGGACATAACACAGGGACTGGGCGTGACTGAGCCAAGCCGTGTACTCTCTACTACTCTTGGCTCCGCTCGGGACGAAGAGTGAACCCGAGAAAGGACTCGGTTTCTCGGCTGCCCCATTTTTAAACGGCAAGGCTGCAAATGGACACTGGCAAGGCTGCAAATGGACACTGGCAAGGCTGCAAATGGACACTGATAAGGCTGCATTGAAATGTAAGTTTTTTTTTTCCTTAAACTTCCCTCCTAAACTTGGGGTGTGTGTTATACGCTGATAAATACGGTAATGTATAGAAGGTAGGGCCCGAAAGCGACTCAAGCCCAGGGGCCCCCCACCACCCTAAGTCCTGCCCTGGGCATGTACGATAGTTGGTCCAGTACTGTCAACTCATGATTGGTGCCTGAAGAAGCAGCTGATGACACAGGATTGGTGTTTTATCAACTGCAGTGATTACAGGGGAGACATTTAGGTCCAAAGACATTTTTGATGTCAAAGCCTGTCACCTATATGCCATCATAGGGGCCATTAAGACACTTAAAGCACCCCCAACATACAAATACATGTGTTAGCAGGAGTTGTTGCACTGCATCTATAATGCTTTACAGGGTGTGGGGGGGGGTTGACCCTGTTATTTAACTGCACCCCTGAAGGGGGCTCTGAAAAGGTCTTCAACTCTGTCTTAACCACTTCCCACCCAAGTTACATCCAGGGATGTCCTTGAATTTGTGAGGGTATATCTGAATGATACCTGCAGCTACAGACATCAGACATCTTTTAGTGCTGGCGATTCCCTACACCATAAGGCCGATCATAGCGGCTGTACTGCTGCTTGATCATTCTTACTGGCGGTGGGCGCCCCCCCCCTCCCATGCTTCTAACTCAACTCGTCCAGTGAGTTGAAAACAGGATTCGCTGGCCCTGGATGGTGATCAGAGATTTCTGGCAGACCAGATGGTGGCTGGAGTCCGATTGTTCGGAGGCCAGGTGCGATGTTATGTTTTCATGCCCTGCCTCTGCCTCCAAAATGAATGGCAGCACCTGGGAAGCCGTGATGACATTTTTTTGATTTCAGGATTCCCAGCCTAGAGGTGAGATGTGGGGTCTTATTGACCAATATCTCACTGTAAAGAGGACCGATCATGCCATATTTTTATTACAAGAAATTAAAAATTTTTTTAAAGCGTTGCTTATGAAGATTTTTACGCATCGAAGTTTGGTGTCATTCTACGAGTGTGTGCAATTTTAAAGCATGACATGTTGGGTATTTACTCGACACACTAGTTAGCCTAATTTTTGTTTAAAGCATGAATTCGGGGGGGGGGGGGGAAGTAATAGAAAAATTGCTGTGCAAATACCGTGCGAGATAAACAGTTGCAACAACTGCCATTGTATTCTCTAGGGTCTTTACACACACACACGAATTTTACATGTAGGAGAGAAATGTCAGAATTGGCCTGGATGCGAAGTGGTTAAGATGGCTGCTGAATGGCAGTGAGTATTGTGTGCAAATAAAAGCATTGTTACATGGTCCTGCTGCAGAGATTCTCCATCACACTGTTGCAGGAGGCAGTGCAGAAAGGTTTGGTAATAATCTGTCCCTTGACAAAAACCACAGAAGATAACATTTTGAAAAAACAGTTTTATTCAAGCATTTACAGGACATGTTTCAGTTTCATCTTGAGCTTCGTTGCTGCTTTTACGTTTGGTAATAGTCACAATGATAGTCACAAGGATAACTGCCAATACACAGCCAACAGATGCTGTGCCCTTTAGCCAAATCATGGAAGTAGACTCAATGTCACCTAATGGAAGATAATTGCACCAACACATTAAACAAAATGATGAACTTAAAACCAACTTTATTCTCAATTTACACAAGCTGGTTTAGAACAAGTTTTAAACACTGCTAGAAAAGCAGTTACCTTCCAATGCTGTAAAATTCGAACTCATAGGGTCAAGACTTGCAGTGTTTCAAGTCTTGTTCCGCTTGGGAGAACCCAAACAGTGCTGGAGCACCCTCCTGGCTAGGCTGCCATAGGCAAATTTAGTATTTGGCTCTCCTGTAATCAGAGCAGAAGGATTACTTGGGCTCTGTAGGCTGCAAGCCTGGCCAGTGGGGAGAATCAGATTCATGCAACTCCAGCCAATACCAGGGGAGAATTTGCCCAGAAGGTGGTTGGTTAGTGCATAAATCTCGTGCAGTGTTGTCCAGGAGAAGTTGCCAGCCAAAGAGGGCTGCCTATCCTGCTGAAGGTCCAGCCTGCTCCAGGATCCCAGCTCAGTCAGAACTCAGGAGGGGTGCAATGGCAGACCTGCCTTGGAGATCACAGGTTGATCTTGTTTGCTGGAATCAAGCATTACATTCCAAGCTGAATGACTGACTAAGTACTGACCTAAAATGGGGGGGGGGGGGGGGGGGGGGGGGAGGAGAATTGGAGAATTTTAGTGAACATGATTTTTATCATCCTTGTTGAACATAGCTTACCTGGTCGTGTCCAGCAGAGCCACTACAAAAGGGTCCTTGTTGTTCCTAATGTGGAGTACCACAGCTCCCTAAACCCTAGCCAAGTTAACTGCAATAAACCGGTCTGTACTTTAAAAAAAATAAAAATAAAACACCATTCAGCACAATTTGTCAAGAGTAGGTCTTTGCTATACCTGTATAATGCAGAGCAAAGGAGATCCCAAGGATGTTGTACTGAAATACAAGGCTGCCAATTCTGCCCTACTGAAGGTTACGATTGGAAAATCTCAAAGTCAATGTCCCGAATCCAAGCAGTCAGAAATTACAGGATAGAATCTATTGATATCACAAGCATAATCTGTTCCAGGAGAATGCTTTTAATCCAAAGCACTTGCATATCAAAGCGAGTTTCCCCATAGAAGTCAATGGAACTGAAGATAATTCATTCCACATTGACTTCTATTACATGCAATGCTGCATGTGGACAGAGGTGGGGGGGCGCTGGAGAGCCTCAGAAATACTCAGCTGAACTTGGGAACGGAGTGATTGAGCATTTCCGAACTGTACCAAGTATCCCCCAGCGTCCCCACACCTCTGGCAGAATGTGGTACTGCATGCCCACTAGCTTTTAATTTTGCAAAACTCGCAAACCAAGTCAGAACAATATAAATTATATATAAAAATGTATTCTTCATCATAGACACAATAAGCAAGCATATGCAACCTTTGGCTCAGCACAGCCATTATGGGTGCAACAGGTTCTCTTAATACCGAGTCATGCTGGGGGACCTATGAGGCTTTACACAAGTACTGTGAACAAGCCCCAATTCAGAATCCATTAAACATGACATCAAGTGCTCACCTCTCTCCATTTCACTGGAATTTTGCCTTTCAATATCTTCAGCCCCAAAGATCACAGGTCCGTTTGAAGTAACCATTAGCGATTGTTGCAGAGCCATATCAGCCATTCTCTCTGCAAGAGGAGACCATGTTTAGTTATTAGTATACAGTAGCACGATGCTGACAGATTGAAGCTGTTTAGGTGAGAAAGTAAACCAGATTACAATGCGAGTGCACATTTACATTACTGTCAGTTTATTAGTTTAATTCTAGCTTTAGTACAAAGGATAAGTTCAGAACGCTAGAAAAAAGTTCAAAATCCCATCTTACTTTTCTTTTGAGCGCAGTTCACTATGCAGGAGCCTGGGGCAGATGGGACACATACTGATGCACTGCAGTGAAAGAACACCTATAGGACACAGGTTAGTTAGTACCAGGCTGCACAACAGACCTAAGGCCAAGCACGCATTACCACACACTTACCAGACCACCAAGAGAAACCTGGGTGTCAGGAGCCACAAAAGTAAAGGTGCTGACCATGAAACGTTGATAGTGGGTTGGAAAAGGCACGCTTTGTGAAGGGGCTCCAACAGGAATCACCTGAGATAGGTAGTCATCTCCACGGAAAGGACAGCTAGAAGACATAAGCCATCTTTAGTCTTTACAATTTTTTTGTTCAATTTCCTTTAGATTCACCTTCAACTTTGTAGTGCAAGGGCCTGCCTGCACACAAATTGAAAGTGTTTAGGTATGACCTCATATGATTTTGGAAAATTAAAAATGTTTAGAATGGGGGGGGGGGGAAAAAAAAAAAAAAAATTGTATAGTGTATGGCCAGCTTAAAGCCGATTTGTGGTAGTCTAAACCTGCCATCAATTGCTTACCTGTTTGATAAGATTGGCCATTGAGGAGCATCAGTGGGGCTAGCAGAGTTTGTGGCCCAGCAGTTGTCCAATATGAGAACCAAGTTAGGATCACTCCTGTGCAGAATGTGAACCTCCAGGAAGACTGGGTCTCTGAGAACTTTGACTACAGGGTAGTCTGCATTAGCATAGTATGAACTATATTCTCCATCTGTAAGACAAGAAAGTTTTTTTAAAAGTAAGAAAGAGTAAGAAACAAAATCTAGTGAGGGGGGTCTTGCCATTCAGGGAGTGATGTGCATGTCATAAGCTACAACCAGCACATCAGCTTTTTGTAGTTGTGCGAGAACAGCAAGCTTTTGAAGTGAAAAGGTTTGTTAAGCGTTACCCATTTCAGACACCAGGCAAGAACATTGGGCCCAAAAGCTAGACAAGTTCTAAATTCAGAAGTAGCATGTGCCACACCGTTAAGAGCCACACTCACGTCCCGGCATACAGCGCTGACGATTCTCATTGCGCTGCGTGACTTGCGTATGCGCAGTAGGAAACCAGAAAGTGAAGCCACTTCCTGATTCCCTCCCTGAGAATGGCGCTGGCAGCAGCAGAGAGCAGATCGATTGATCGGCCTCTGCTGCCCACATCGCTGGAACCTGTGACAGGTAAGTGTCCATTTATTAAAAGTCAGCAGCTGCAGTATTTGTAGCTGCTGGCTTTTAATTTCCCCCCCGGTACCGTCCCGCTTTAACCCTTGTGTTTAACAAAGTGTTGGATGGCATAGCAGCAACTGCTAAGATATTCAAGTTGGAGTATTGCAGCCTTTGCCACTGCTTTTGCCTGAAGCAGCAGTCTTGAATGCACCAGTGTATATCCCCTCAAAGTTGTTTGCCTTATGCTGCGTACACACACACACGATCAGAATTCTAGTTGGAAAAAGCTAATGGTTCTCGATAGAATTACATTATGAACTGTCTTGCCTACACGGTCACAAAATCTGAAAATCAAGAACGCGGTGACATACAACAACATGAGCCAAATTCAATGCTTCCGAGCATGCGTAGGAATTTTGCGCGTCAGAATTGCTACAGACGATCGGAATTTACGATAATTTTTCTGATGGAAAAAAAGTTTGAGAACATGCTCTCAATTTTTTGCTGTTGGAAATTCGGCCAGAAAAATTCTGATGGAGCCTACACGGTCGCATTTTTCCTTTGAAAAGCTCTCATCGGTCTTTTTCTGGCCGGAATTCCGATCGTGTATACACAGCATTAGTGTTGGTAGCACTAGTCTGAGTGCACACAACATAGTTAGGGTCCTGGGGTAGCATTTGATTTAACCCACCCATTAAGGTGTTGGATCATTGATGGGTGTGGGTTCCAGGGCATGCTGGCTAGAGAACCTACAGGTTACTACTGCAACCTTAAAGTGGTTGTAAACCCTTTGACAAGTTTATCTGTTCATAAAGTAGATAACACAGGCAGCTAATCGCTGCCTGTGAAAGTGTACTTACTGCTGTCTTTTCCAAGGAAATTGTCTTTTAATCTTAGATGATGTAATGCGTCATCGCGCAGTAGGATCGTTGATTTCCAGCACCTAGAGTATGTAATTTCTGCGTTAGCTGCATGTCGGGAAATGTCTGGACGAGCTTCCCCTCTGAACGGCACAGAGGAGAAGTCTTGCGATGCTGCAGTGTTTATCTCCTTCCTGATACGGCGCATGTGCAAGATTTCACGAGGGATACAGAGTAAGGGCGGAAGTGATGTCAAGAAAGGATTCAGCAAACAGCACATACAATGGCACGGCCAATACCTGGAAATGAACATAATCTAAAGACCCTAAAAAAGGTATTTGCAGACCTTGTTTTAGGTCGTTTTCCATCTATTATACCTTGTAAAGAGCCATTGTATGTTACAATTAGAAAAATTGGCCGGGGTTGACTTCCTCTTTAAGTGATTCAATGTTCTGCCAATACATCAGATCCAGGCATTCCCAGGTTGCTAGAGAATCTCAAACCTTTCCATTTAGCCTTTGAATCCAAAAGAGCTGCTCCAATCTTACCTTTTGCTATTACCATTTCCAGCAGAAGAGGTCCTGGGGTGGACACTGGAGGTGGCGGCGGCAATGTCAATACTTCAACTTCCAAAGGAATAGTGCCAGTTTTTGTATAACTGCAGCGAACAGTTAGCCTGGACAAGGGAATAGGTATAGCAAATAATGTTACAGGTCCTAAAATTGTGTAGCATCTCAAAGTTATGCTTCTGTAAAACCACAGGCCAAGGCCCTTATACTTTTGTCAACAGGGCTGATAATCTTTATTTAGGCAGTCTTCAACTTACACTGACTAAGATAATGGCTCAGTGGTGAAACTAATTCTGCAGCCAGCCATTTCACGTCTGCCTCCTGATGCAGACCTAGAAACTTCTAAAAAGGTTTTACAATGTGTGGGCATTTGCTCACTGGACAAGCAAGATGAGGAAATTCTTAAATTAGCAGTAATGAAATCTCTGCTGTCCATACAAAGTATACAAGCAGTCTTTAACCCTGGTCATTAGATAGTTGGAGGCAGTTGCTTTTTGAAACAGCCATGTATGCAGACTAGGACCACTTTAAGACATACCTCATTGTACTGTCCCTTGTGACTGAAGATCCTTGCCATGTTTGCACCTCTTTGTTTGCAAAGAGCGTGCTTTCATAAGTCAAGCTGTCGGATGCCTGTAACAAAAAAAAAAAAAAAATTCAGGTCGAGCCTATCCATTTAGAAGGTTGCACTTGACAACTAGAGATGCATCTCCATGCACATTGTAACAAAGTCAAAGATTGAGTTGTTTTCTGATGGCTAGTCTGACTGAGAATGCAAAAGCTATTAGCAAGATAAAAAAAAAAAAAAAAAAAAAAAAAAAAATATATATATTTTCTACAGTCAGAACTCAACTGGAAGCAGTAGTGACCAGCTACATGAAGTCCACATATTGGACCTCTTATACAAGACCATCTGTATCATTTAGAAATATATTGTATATGGGGGGGTTATATAAAATGACAGCTACTTAGTCATCTTATACAATTGGTTTGATCACATTTTATGATTGTTAATCTACTGTACAACAGTGACATGTTTTGCTAAAGTATATAGCTTCTTCAGGAGATTAATGGTCTGTACAGCATATTCACCCAAAATGAATTTCAGGTCAGTATGCAAACACACCAGGGGCTCTAGTATGGGGCTCCTGGGAATGCATGGCAGATGGTCTTGGATGTATCAGCAAGTGCTTACCAAGACCATCTGCCATGCATTCCCCAGGAGCCCCATACTAGCCTCTGCGGTTTAAAGAGGCAGTTGATTTGATGCCCTTGGAAATTGAAAGCAGTTTGATACCTGTTTTTGGACTGCCCTTGTCTCTTAATGCTGTGAATGTTATAAGCTTCCCTTTTCCACATTGGCTCCCTCTGGTGGTTAATGAAGGAAATTACAACTTCCGCATCTGCTAAACTTATACTTGTTATAGATGGGCATCTTGGTTCTCCATTGACACCGATATCCTCAATTTCTGGTGGTCCAGAAGCCCTGGTGTGTTTGCATACTGACCTGAAATTTCAGGTGAATATGCTGCTGTACAGTCCATTATGAAACTCCTGAAGAAGCCATCTACTTCTGCAAAACATGCAGAGAAATGTTTTTGTACAGTAGATATACAATTGTTTTATACAACAATGCATTGTCATTTTATATATCAAGTAGGTTTTTAGGCACCTTTAAAGTTCCCTGTTCCAGTCTCCAAATATTTAGGATGTGGTGCCTTGCTCCACTTATCCTTGGCCGATTTACCCAATTTCCCATCTGTATCATTTAGTTCAAAAAAAAATAAAAAAAATAAATAAAATTGATCACCTTATTCACAGGACTGCATGACAAAGGAAAACTGAAGCCAACAAATGAGGCTGTTTTTGTGGTGCTCAAGCTGGGACATGAGGTGGAATCGACATTCACCACACTGACTGAATCCAGTATCAAAGATGGCAAAGTGAGGTCAGATGCCACAACCACCACCATGCTGCCATCCTCAGTGCATTGGGCAGTCACTGTAGAAGAAACAAATGTTAGACAGGTTTGACTCAGTTGCTTGCCCTAAACCTATAGCAAAAACATTGCGCAGCTCTTAGCTTCTATAATTTGACTGAAAAGAGGAATTCTAATGCAACCAGGCAAATGTGGCCATGCAACACCATTGTAGTCTAAACATTTTAGTGTTCAAAGAGGCAGTGTGCCAGACTGGCCACTTTGTCTTTAAAAGGGTTATATAGGGCAATCCAAGCAAGTCCTTGCCCCCATATACTATTTTACACCAAAAGCATGCCTAAAACATAGCCAACACTGCTAAATGCTGGTGGCACCCAACTAGTTGGCTCAATTCCTTTGGTTCTGCACAGACTAAGCAAGTCCTGTACTGACCACTCCTCTCAGACCCTCTAGTTTGGAAGGCAGGCTCTGAAATGTGCGACAGCAGTACCTATACTCTGGGCATAGTGAGTGATCTTTAACCACCTCAGTACAGTGCATTTTCACCCCCTTCCTGGCCAAGCCATTTTTCAGGTGATGTCACACTTTGAATGACAGTTGCGGTCATACAACATTGTACCCAAATTAAATTGTTATAATTTTGTCCCCACAAATAGATTTCTTTTGGTGGCATTTGATCACCTCTGCAGTTTTTATTTTTTGCGCTATAAATAAATATATTTTTTTTTACTATACTAAATATCTCCAAAAAAAAAAAAAATTAAAAAGGTTTCCCTCAGTTTAGGCCGATACGTATTCTACATATTTTTGGTAAAAAAAAAAAAAAAGCAAGCGATTGATTTGTGCAAAAGTTAGTGTTTAACTAATAGGGGATATTTTTATAGCATTTTTAATAATTTTTACTAGTAATGGTGATTTTTATTGTGACTGACATTATGGCGGAAACTTGACACATTTTTGGGACCATTGTCATTTATACAGCAATCAGTGCCATTTAAATGCATTGATTCCCATGTAAATGACACTGGCAGTGAAGGGGTTAACCACCAGGGGGTGGGGTTTACACATTCCCTGGGAGTGATTCTTACTGGGGGGGGGGGGGGGGGGGGGGGGGGGGGGGGACCGATTGGTGTTTCTCTGTACAGAGAACACACCATCGGCTCCTCTCCTCTAACAGGACTGTTGAGGTGTGTGTTTACACACAGATCCACGGTCCCGCTGTGTTAACAGGCAATCGCGGGTGCCCGGCGGACATCGCGGCCGCTGTGCATGCGCATCGGGTGCCCAGTGACACGGCGGGCGCGCACTCCCTGGAGGGCCGGGAAGGGGAGGACGTCATATGATGCCCTACCGTCCTGAGAGCTGCGCCGCCTGGCTGTCAATAGGCGGTCGGCTAGTGGTTTACAAACTTTTAGATTGTTCAGATAATTAGAAGTAAGCTAGATATGCAGACACTGTTCTGCTAACACTGGCTCACCTTGTGGAACACCACACTATCAGCAAGTGTTCAGTTTCCAAACTCGTTTAAGCGGATGCGAGTGTGAATCGCCCAACTTACATTTGTTTCCATAGTAACAGGGATTTTCAGGGTCACTCTGGGTGTAGCAGCATCCAACACTTTCACAGCGATCTCTGGACACACTTGTATTAGCACATGGAATTCGGTCAGCTGTTGGAATAGCAGAACATTCTCCAGCACTGGGAGCATCCATTGCTATACAGAAAGACACAGTAGTTAGTTTGATTTAGAGGATGCTGTGCACAATTAAACGAGACATACTTTTTAGTTCTGCTGGTTGTTCGCAGGGGCAGTTTACTGCAATGTGGGCTTTGCCTTTAGGTCCCTGGATGCATTTGCTTACAAATTAAACTAGTGGGTTTTATTTCCAAATTCAAAAATGAAATAATCCCAACAGGGACAGCATAAATGTTACAGGTCCACCGACTCAACCACACAGGAGGCAATTGGTTTTGTTTTTTTAGATTATGTAAGCAAATACACACACTATTTTTATGGTCAAACCACTTGGGCCTGTAGCACCCTACTTTTAGGAACTCAATGCCTTATTCTCATATATGCTTTTATTTCTGCTCTATGCAAAGACATCACCTTCAGCACTCCCAAGACATGTTATGCCTTCAAGCAGTGCTGGAACAAGGTCATCAGGTGCCCAGGGTGTAGATTGCAAAATGTGTGCACCCCAGTGGCTGCCTGCCCCTCCAGGCAGTCAGTTCTTTTAAAACTGGCCCTTTATCCTGCCCTGGTGCTTTTCGAAGCGCTGAGTAGCTTCCGCCCTGCGCTTGTAGCATCCATTACAACAGCCGGGCGGTTTGATTGGCATCTGAGTTTGATGTCACTTCGTTCTTTCTCCCATTGCGCCCGGGAGAGAGAAAACAGGCAGTATGAGAGGACCCCTCCATCGCTGCTGTGGAAGGAAACACTGCAGGAGAGGACAACACACAGCAAGGCAAGTACCGATGTGCTCCTGCGGAGAACAGGGAGGGGGGGCTTGATGCGACAGGCAGGCTGCATTTGGTGGGACTCCACTGGGGACACCTGATGGCAGGCAACATGGCTAGGGCTCCCACTGATTCTGCATTATCGCGAGTTGAATGATTTCATTTTATATTACAATGTTATAGAAATAATGCACTTGAATCATCCTGACAACCACGGTGTCGGAATGAATGAAGTGCCAACACTAGGCGTTTGGAATATCTTTATCTGCTGATTGCCAAATATATGTGTAATCTAGAAAGTTTAACATTGTTGTGTAGGATCTGGGCCTGCTGTCCCTCCATCCCTAGTTCATCTCAGACACTAGCCATGCCCACCATTTTGCTGAAACCACACCCATTTTCACCAAGTGGGAGGGGGGTCAAAAAAAGGGCAGGGTCTGGCCCCCCCCCCCCCCCATCCTAAAACTTCACCAGCCGCCACTGGTGCACCGCCTTAATTCTCCAGTGTGGCACGAAGAAAAAAAAAAATAAAAAAAAAAAAAAAAAAAAAAAAAAAAAGTGTCAGCAAGAACAGTGGGAAGAATAAAAAAAGAAAGAAAAAAAACTGGGCTTTGGCTCTGACTGATACATTTTCAGATAGGTGTCCCATTTTAACCCACGGCACCTTTGTGCATTGCGTGCTGTTATTTTTTGCTATAAAGGCAAAGCATCAGGTCATGGGTTGTGTACAGCTGCATCTCCCTGTTCAGGAAAAAAATAAAAGCGCAATAAAATGCAGCTCAATGTTTTGCTATCCTGCATTCACCCATGTGATTAGGCCCCCTATGGCCATGTTGGTTGGGAATCACTAAACAGGAGGTTGACTCCTCCAGAATTATGGCACCACCACACCTGCAAGTGGGCTAGGTTTTTTGTGCATTACAGAATGTGCAATGTTGTGCACAGATGGCAACACAAAGGGAGAGGTCTGGGGCCCAAGTTGCTCCCAGATCACACCTGCAAAGGCAGCAGCTTCTTCCACTCATGTAAAGGAGACATGACAGAAGGGCAGCCTACCACGCTGAGAATGATGTTAGTTTAAGTTCAGTTTCAGCACCACTTTCTTCCATCCCTGCAGGCTGAAGAATGCCAAATCATCCATCAGCAATCACTATCGTCAGTGGAGGCTTTGGTACCCACCCAACCCATCATGTTGACTGCTTGATGAGCTGTAATGTGACAGATACAGCAATCATGTCTCAAATTAATTCTTTCTAGGTGGCCAGATAAAGTATTCCATTTCAACACTGGCATTCACAATTATAAAGACTAAAAAGCCCAGGCAAAGAGCTACCTGTTGTGTAAACTTAATACAACAGCACATTCAATGTTATCCGCAAGCCTCTGGAGTTCAAATGAGCAATTACAATTGTTTGAAGCAAAGTTTACCAAAGAGAACTGGACATTTGAGATCCTTTTTGTGGTACTGAGACTTCTCATCATGAAGCAATTCTTCCAAACTAATGGTCATCACATGTTCCCCATTCTAAAAAGAAAAAAAAAAAAAAAAATCTACTTAATCCACCTAGAATGCAAGGCATTAATCACATTAGCTTCTTGCATAGTGTCAATGGCTACTACACTGCCCACTCCCTTTAAGTCAGGGGTAGTTAACCTCAGCCCTCCAGCTGTTTTAAAACTACAAGTCCCATGAGACATTGCAAGACCCTGACGATCACAGGCATGACAGGATTTGTAGTTTCACCACAGCTGGAGTGCTGATGTTGCCTACCCCTGCGTTAAGTGATAGAGTTGGGGGGGGGGGGGGGGTTAAATATGCTGTCCATATCCCACTGGATACATTTGTAACCTGGCCCACTAGCCAACATGTGAGGCCCAAACTCCATAGTGGGTATGGACAGCAAGATAGGCAACAACCTATCCAGGTGTGGACTAGGTCTGCTCACAGCATTTCACTGGAACCTCCCCAAATCAGAAGAAAGAAAAAAAAAAAAAAAAAAAAAAAAAAAAAACACCCCACACAACATTTTTAATCATTGCTGTCTTTTGCTGCAGATTTTATAGTTGGCAAGGTTGGGGAAAAAAAAAAAAAGGACCATCCTATGTGTGTGATTATAGGTCAGTATTGCATTGTATATCCCTGCATGTTGTGGTCATTCAGGTGCTTTTCTAATAGTTTGAAACTAATCAATGCCCCCCACACTGATACCACAGCCTGTGGAAGGGAATTCCACAACCATGCCAACATTCTGTTTGCTTTGTTGCAGCAGCTTAGCACTGCATGCCATTGCTGAGCCCATCATCTACTATGACCCCCAGGTCCCCCCCCCCCCCCCCTATCCTAGATTCCCCAGTGTATAGTTCACATTCATATTTTTGCCACCCAAGTGCATTTTACATTAAACCTCATTTGCCATTTAGCTGCCCACCCCATTAAATTAGTTCAGATCTTCTTGCAAGGTTTCCACATCCTGCAGAAAAGTTATTGCCCTGCTTAGCATCGTCTGCAAATAGAGATTGTTAGACGACCTGGGAGGATGGGGTAAACAGTTCAAATTAAATAGGATTGATCCCCAGCACAGAACCATGGGGGACCCCACTACCCACCCCTGACCTTTCCAAGTACCATCCATCACCACCCTCTGAACTCACCCTTGTACTCCCACTATGGTTCATGCCAACAGACCTCATTTTGTACAGTAAGCGTTTATGGGGGGGGGGGGGGGGGGGGGGGACTGTGTCAAATGCTTTGGCAAAATCCAGATACACCACATCTCCGGGTCTTCCTTTATCTAGATGGCAACTCACCTCCTCAAAAGGTTAATAGATTGGAAGAATCATTCTTGCCAAACCAGTCTGATTACTAAAATCTTGTCTATAGTCCCTTATCCCCTCCAAGAGCTTGCCCATCTTACCTCTTCTTTCATAAAGCAGCTATCAAATGAAGCACCAACCATTACAGATCCATCCATATCCTGTCCTACCCATGTGCCACAAGCAGAGTTATTGTGCAAGTAGTGAGGCTTTCCATTAGGATCTAAAAGGGAAGAGAAAAAAAAAAAAAAAAAAGTCAAGCTTTCAGAAGAGTACACGTAAAAAACAGATTCATACATTGAGTTATACCTTCTTGGTAACCTGCAGTTTGGCACAAACCACACACCTGAAGAGCATCTTGAGGCAAACAGTAAATCAGTATTTTTATAGAGCATGTCATCCAACATTTAATGTAATGGTGGTGCTGCACTTATAGCAATATAGATTACCCTGTGAGAGCAACCCCCATACAAAGCGCATTGTTTTTGCATGGGAGGTATAAAAGTGGTCATTTTAATTTTCCTTTTGGAAGATTAAGACTTAAACACTTGATATTTAGTGCGAGTTTATAAACTCTTCACAGGTTTTTGAGTCTCACCCTAGACAGTTTTATTTTTAAATCTGGCTTTAACCTACTTTTGGATCCATCATTGCAAAACTGGACAGTCACAAGGTTTTGAAGAGGAATATCTCACTTGTGTTCATTAGGCAACATGCAGCAGCCCTCCCAAGTGGGTGGCAACTTTGTTCAAAATGTAGCAATGTCCCAGGCCTCCTTCAATCTAATGAGAACCTTGAGGGCCAGAGATAACCAACATCCTTCTGTATGTGGTGGGTGGTGAGGCATGGTGGGCAGTGGCGGTGCGTGCATAGAGGGCGCAGGAGCGCCGCCCCCCCCCTCTCCTGCACCGCTCTATCACCAATAGATAGATTCATGCATTGCATGAATCTATCTATTGTCACCGCTGCCGCCCCCTATTCAGGTGTCCGGCCCCTGATCGGGAGCCGGGCATCTGAATTACAGTGGGGGGGGGGGGGGGGGTGTTTCTGGAAGCGCCCCTATTAGAGCTGTAAGCTCTAATAGGGGACCTTATTAGAGCGGTGTGCTCTAATAGGCTTCCCTAAGTGTAAACAGCGGGCGCACTGCTGTGCGTTTGCTGATTACACAGTATTGTGTTAGAGAAGCGAATACATCGCTTCCCTAACACAGACCCGCCTCTCAGCCAATCAGGTTGCCAGGTCTGTTACCTGTCACCTGATTGGCTGAAGTCACAGGCGCTGTGATTGGACGATAGGCGTCCAATCATAGCAGAAGACAGGAGGAGCGCGGGAGAAGACATCCGACGGAGACAGCGCTCGTCGCCTGACGCCGTCACCAGCTGCACACCGGGACAAGGTAAGTGCAGAGGGCAGGCAGGGGGCACAGTGGCAGCGTTTTAATGGCACAGTGAGGCTGTTTGTTTGCGCCCCCCCAAAAATTTTGAGCACCAGCCGCCACTGATGGTGGGTACAGAGTAGGTAAAGTTATTGGGCACCAGACACTTGAATGCAAAAGAAAGTTCCTCCTAATCTTTCTTTGGGGGAAAGAGGGTCAGGGCCAGGACACCCTTAAGTATTTGCCAGACTAATTTGCAGACTCCGATAGGAAGACAGCCTTGCAGGGAAAGGCATCCAGCAAGACGCCACATCTGCATGTGCAGGAATGTTGACTCCTATGGCAATAGTCCCTAACAAAGCACAACAGTTCTTCCCCCCCCCCCCTTCACTACAATTGCTCCTTGTAGTTCAGCCCACTGAGCTCCCCGTCTTTCATTAGATCCACTGAATCCCTTGAGCTCCTCCAATCTTCACGGTGGTATCTTCTCCAAGTGTCATCCCCGCTTCTCTGATGGGTCCCTAGCTTGGCACTCTAGATACCTCTCAAGCTTCACCCCCGCTGGCCTGCTCAGTCCCTGGCTTGACACACAAGGCTGCTCTGCAATTGTCACCTCCACTGGCTGGGTCCCTGGCTTGATTCCTACTGAAGTTTTCCCCAATTCTTCACCATCCCCGGTTGGTGAGACTGCTGCTCTGGTACTTGCTTCAGTTACTCACTGTGGTCCCTGGCAATTAGGCAGATAGTCCCTTACTGGCAACAGCTTCCCCTCTACCTCCGACCACGACAGGTTCTCTGGCCGGCAGAACCGGCACTTCTGGTTGGACTGCAAGCTGTAGCCCCAACCCTGCATGCTGCTCTTGCTTCTGGATAGGCCCTCAGACAGATGTGTTCAGGATAGGCCCGGCAGTACAACACATCCACCCCAGGTAGCACAGAACATAGATCACCTGACTCCACCCAAATATATAGGCTCTCCCAGCAAGCCAAGGAATTCAAGAAAATCCCTGCCCATTGGCCGATACCCATAACCTTACCCTGCCATTCTCATATCTAGTACCTGGCCACCTAGAGCTATTGATTTCTCCCGATCAACCATAACTACTCATGGCAAGTAAATTTGTGAGGAGCAACCCTGCCTAAACTCCAGGGTGCTACACAAGGTAGATCTGCCATCCAATCTTTATACCAGAGGGGTCCAAATACAACAGTGCAATAGATCCCTGCAGCAAAATTATTTATGTTGATGAAGGATCTGTTTTTCCCCTTCATACAGCCTCCTGGGTGAACACCTGAACATGTATACCCCACATTAAAGATATGAAAAAGGAAATGTGTTGACACACACAAAATGCACTTCCAGTCAGTCAAAACTATGCCCTCCCCCCCCCCTCAATAGGGCACCAAAGTTCTGGACAACAGTACTTTGAGGGATAAAGAGCTTTGTTATCCAGGTGGAAAAGGAACAATCATTGCATCTTCAGGAGGTTAAAGCCAGCTTTTAACCAAAGAAACCACTGAAAATAACCTTCAACACCTAGCACCCTCTATACAAATCCTAGAGTTACACAGAAGCCCGCTTTATATATTTTAAGTTAGTTATACAATAATGGACCTATACTGACACTTTACCGCAGTGTACTTATTGGGAAAGCACTGACTAGTCACCAATGACTAGTTACTCTAGTAGCCCCAGAAACCTAGCTATAGGAACCAAAAACACACAGTATCACATAATGAAAGTTAATACTGCTTTTACTCACCCATAACTGATAGAACAAAAGCAACATCATTCAGCAGTGAAGGGAGCGAGAATTGCATGTAATCATACCCACAGCGCAGGCGGGATGGGTCATCCCAAGAATCCAAACTACCAGACACAAAGCCACAGACCCATAGCACCCCTACCAGGATCAAAGCCATCTTTCCCAGCAGCTACCAATACCACCAGTTACCAAAAGCTCCCTATTTACATGCTGGCTCATTAACTGATTGGGTGGCTATTGTGGTAAGCCCAGGTGTATTGCATGTTGTTAAAGGCCAACTATCAAGTTCTAGGAAGTTTCATTAACTCATTCCTATCTTATATTCTTTAGGTAAACACTTTTGGAGGAGATTTCCACTACTGAGGTTAGGTTTACACGGGCCTGCACACTGGTAGCTGTTAAAGTTAGCTCTGGCAGGGAGCGGTGCAATACATATTTCAGTGCATCTCACTGCTTCCTTGTTTTTTTGTTTTATTAATTTTATTTGAAGTGTCCTATAGTGACACTTCATTCATGTTTCTGCACAGCGGTGCATTGTGCTGCTGTGTGGTGCCATGTGGTGGTATTAGGGTTGCCACCTGTCCGGGATTCATCTGGACAGTCCGGTTTTTACATCATGTGTCTGGGTTTCTGACTGCCAGACACCCAGACACATTATTCAGACAGCATACCTGCCAGACGTCCCCAGTGCCTGCCACCAATGTGTCTTCCCCTCATCTCTGCCCCACGTCCAGACTCCAGTGAGCACACACTGTCAGCACTTAGTTTACTACTGCTGGCTTTTGTTCCCCTCACTGATCTGCAGAGTTTACATATAATAGCTTTAAGTGGCCAACAACAGCATGCACCTCTCAGAACAGACCGCCAGCAGTTAAAGGACCCCTCTTCTCCCTGTCTGTGTGTCTCCTGGGCTGACACAGGAGCTTCACAGGAGCCCAGCAGAAGGAGCAGTGCAGCTGATCAGCCTCAGTATACTGCATACCTGTCATCTGCTGTTCCGTTCTGTAAGCTGTGGGTTGCACAGCTTACAGAACGGAACAGCAGATGACAGGTATGCAGTCCACCACGCTGAACCTGTGTCCACCCTGTTGCCCGCCTGTCCACCCCACTTCCTGTCTGTCTATCCTGCTGCCCCCCTGTCCATCCTACTGCCCCTCTGTCCACCCTGCTGCCCGTCTGTCCATCCCACTGCCTGCCTGTCCATCCCACTACATGTCTGTCAATCCAGCTGCCCGCCTGTCCACCCCGCTGCCCCCTGTCCACCCTGCTGCCTCCCTGTCCATCCCACTGCCCCTCCAGTCTACCCTGCTGCCCCCTAGTCCACCCCGCTGACTTAAGCCATCTCGTTGCTGTAGGGTTCTTTGGGGTGCTGTGCTTAGGATTGTGCGCTTTGGGGTGCCTTGGATAGGATGGACTGATTTGGGGTGTTGTAGATAAAATGGGCCACTTTGGTGTGGTGTGGATAGAGTGGGTTGCTCTAGGTAGGGTGGACTACTTTGGACTGTCAATGGAAGGTTGGGCTTCTTTGGGGTGCAGTGTATAGTAAGGGGTGCTAAAGGTAGGGTGGGCTAACTTAGGCCCCTCCCACTGTTAATGCAATTTCGCCACACCCACTGTTGTCAAAGTGTCCAAGGTCTTTTACAATCCTATTGTCTATAGTGTATACTACAAAAAAAATAAAAATGCCATGCACCAGTAAAGTGTTTGGGCTTGGCTTGAAGAAAAGGTGGCAACCCTAGGTGGTATCTAGTGTGCTGCATAAAATTACTGACATACTGCATTTTTCCACACTAGACATCACCCCAGCATTGAGTTGTGAAGTGGGCACATGTGCCCAAATGTTGACTAGGGATGAGCTCAAATTCATTCAAACGCACCTGACCTATCCTGCCAGGATGCTGTCACTGCGACCCACCAATCATAAGTGGCCGTAGTGACAGTTTACTGGCAGGATAGGTCAGGTGGGTTTGGACAAGTATCCAAATGCACCTTAACTCATCCCTGGTGGTGACCTGCGTTTATACACTGAGGAAAAACGCAGTGTGAATAAGCCTTTATTAAGGTTTGTGTATGGCTGGTTCTATAAGTGCTGCCTCTGAAAAAAAATGTTTTTTTCGTTGATTGAGCCACAAAAAAAAAGCATTTCCATAATTTATCTGGCCCCAGATATGTAACCCAAAATATAAGATATGAGATAGGTATCAATTCTGTCACACAGCAAGACAGATTCTAAGACAGATTTATTATAATAAATAAAATATACCTTGATTTATACATTTCTCCATCAGCTGTTCTAAGGGCCAGTACACACCATAAAAACGCAGTCTGAATGCGTTCCAGATCCTTTTTTGCATGTGCGTTTTTGATGCGTACCGGTGCATTTTTTTACCCCTTTTTTCTTTACCTTAAATAAGGACATGTGTGTTCCAGTGCATTTTTGGTGCTCTCCGGCGCGTTTCTTATGTGTTTTACCGCGTTCCAGTACAGTTCAGTGTAGAAAAAATGCAACATGTTCTACTTTTTTTGTGGAACAGGAACACACTGGAACTGACCGCACTGGTGTGAACTATGCCATTGAAAACCATATAACCGACTATCCATGTGTTTCTTATGCAGAAACAAAACATGTATGTGGTGTACACTGACTTAAAGAGGAGTTCTACAAATTCTGTAGCTGCTGACTTTTAATATTAGGACACTTACCTGTCCGGGGATCCTGCGATGTCGGCACCCCAGCCAATTTTCCATTCTCGGGGGCTGGCGCTGCCATTCGTGGTAAGGGAAACTGGCAGTGAAGCCTTTCAGCTTCACAGCCAGTTCCCTACTGTGCATACACAGAGTGTGCTGCGCTTTCTAACTGGCCCATTGGCGGCAGAAGGAAGAGGGGGCTGAACTTCTGAGGGATCTTGCCACAGCGAGGTCTCCTGGAAGGAGGGACGGGTACCTGTCAAAACAGGTACCAACTTCCCCCGAAAGATGTCAAATATGACACTGGAGGAGGGGAGGAAGCAAACAAGTGGAGCTTCCACTTTTGGGTGGAGCTCCGCTTTAAGTAGCACTGCCACAGAATAAAACCTGCCCCGATCACTTCTTAATGCGGTAGTAAACTCTTTTGATTAAAAAAAAAAGTTGTCCCCCTGCTGGCTAATCTCATAATGTGCTAGTATGCACCACATACTAGAACATTATGACAGACTTACCTGTAAAGTGAATCCCTCCAGCAGGGTGCTCTCACCGCTGACAGGGCTTCCATATTTACGCTATTTTCGTACGTTCAGGCCATTTGAATGGCCGAGCCGCAATGACATCACTCCCGCGCATGCACACTGGAGGCGGCTATTGCTGGACATTAGTTACCACCTCATTATCCCCCCTTCCTCTTGGCAAGGGGACCAATCAAATAGGGTGAGAGATGGATGATGGGACATGTAGTCACCTTGGGAGGGAAATCCATTGAAATTAGCAGGTGGGTTAAACTACAGTCATCACCAAACTTTGCTGAAGCTAAGGGAAAAAAGTTTGTCCGGGCAAATTCTACAGGAACAGTGATTGCCGTGAAGACAGAGCTAGTGAGAGGATCGTGCTGCGGGGTGCCATTCCAAAGAGGGAGAGAGACTGCCACTGTGCAATTTGGAAGCCTATTACTAATTGTGTGGGGAAGCAATATTGTGCAGAGCTGTGACCTGAGTGTGGAGAGCCGGAGCCACTGTCAAAATACAGACCCTGCTGCACTGCCTACCAAAGCCATTACGGGCAACCCAGAGTAAGGTGACACCTTGCCAGAGGGACCATTGCTGCTGTTTCCCTGGGTCTGGGAGAGGGCCTTGCAGCCATTAATTGCTACTGCCTCTAGAGACTGAGCCAATAGGAACTACCTAACCAGCTACCTTATAGCTCGAGTACTGCCTACAGGTCTTGTTGACTGCCTTAAAGCACGCCAACAGTTACCGGGCCCCAACATTTATCCGGCGTCAGGACTAAAGAGTGCCCCTAAAAATGTATACCCAGAGGCCTTTTGACCCCTGTTTAGTTGAAAAGGTACCTCTTAGGAGATGCTGCACCATACCCCAGCCAATCCCTTAGAGTGCCCTTTAAATCAGTGTAGTATCAGTACCACTTATACTGCATTTAACATTTATTTACATTGGTTATTGCTGATTTGTTTATTCAAGTACTGATTTCAGTTAGTGGTATAGAACCTGATCTTAGTCACTTTGGCTTGGCTATTGCTCTTGCCTTAAGAGTTACTCGCCATCAGTTGCCCCACCCAACCCCTACCCTGCCCCGCCCCCAATTCCGCCCCTAAACACGTCCTCATAAATTATCTCATGAAATTACACTGTTAAATGATTTGTGCAGAATTAAGTTACAAAAATAAATATTAACAACAACTTGATCAGTGCCCACTAATGCAGCCTGACAGTGACCATCAATGCTGCCTGACAATGCCCATCAATGCAGTCTCACCAGCCCATCAGTGCAGTCTGATCAGTGCCCATCAATGCAGCCCGATAGGTGCCCATCAATGCAGCCTCACCAGTGGCCATCAATGCAGCCTCACCAGTGGCCATCAATGCAGCCTCACCAGTGCCCATCAATGCAGCCTCACCAGTGCCCATCAATGCAGCCTCACCAGTGCCCATCAGCGCAGCCTCATCAGCGTCCATTAATGCAGCCTGATCAGCTCCCATCAGTGCAGCCCATCAGCACAGCCCATCAGCGCAGCCCATCAAGCCCATCAGTGCAGCCCACTAGCGCCCATCAGCGCCCATCAATGCAGCCCGATCGGTCACCATCAGCGCAGCCTCATCAGTGCCCATCAATGCAGCCAGTGTCCATCAATGCAGCCAGATTGGTGCCCCTCAGCGCTGCCTCATCAGTGCCCATCAATGCAGCCCAATCAGTGCCCATCAATGCAGCCCAATCAGTGCCCATCAATGCAGCCCGATCAGTGCCCATTAATGCAGCCTCAATGCAAAGCATTTGATTTTGAGGCATTGGTATGATAGATTGGGGGGGGGGGGGGGGGGGGGGGGGACGGGTGGCATTGGAGGCATAAGAATGTTTCATACCTATGCCTCCAATTCTACCCTCCCCCCCGATTTATTACACCTATGCCTCCAAATAGCCCCCCCCCCTTTCCTCCCAGCACACGTCTTGTTCAATTTCCAATTCAACGCCTCCATGAGCTGCTTTCAATTACAAAACACTGACAAAGTTACCTGCAGCCATGGGGGTCAGACATAGTCTAAATACTGGGTCTGGGAGAGGTCTGGGAGAGGGCCTTGCAGCCATTAATTGCTACTGCCTCTAGAGACTGAGCCAATAGGAACTACCTAACCAGCTACCTTATAGCTCAAGTACTGCCTACAGGTCTTGTTGACTGCCTTAAAGCACGCCTACAGTTACCGGGCCCCAACATTTAGCTGGCTAAAGAGTCAGGACTAAAGACTGCCCCTAAAAATTGCTACCCAGAGGCCTTTTGACCCCTGTTCAGTTGAAAAGGTACCTCTTAGGAGATGCTGCACCATACCCCAGCCAATCCCCTAGAGTGCCCTTTAAATCAGTGTAGTATCAGTACCACTTATACTGCATTTAACATTTATTTACATTGGTTATTGCTGATTTGTTTATTCAAGTACTTATTTCAGTTAGTGGTATAGAACCTGATCTTAGTCACTTTGGCTTGGCTATTGCTCTTGCCTTAAGAGTTACTCGCCATCAGTTGCCCCACCCAACCCCTACCCTGCCCCGCCCCCAATTCCGCCCCTAAACACGTCCTCATAAATTATCTCATGAAATTACACTGTTAAATGATTTGTGCAGAATTAAGTTACAAAAATAAATATTAACAACAACTTGATCAGTGCCCATTAATGCAGCCTGACAGTGACCATCAATGCTGCCTGACAGTGACCATCAATGCAACCTATCAGTGCCACAAATCAGTGCCCATAAATGCGGCCTGACAATGCCCATCAATGCAGTCTCACCAGCCCATCAGTGCAGTCTGATCAGTGTCCATCAATGCAGCCCGTAGGTGCCCATCAATGCAGCCTCACCAGTGGCCATCAATGCAGCCTCACCAGTGGCCATCAATGCAGCCTCACCAGTGCCCATCAAGGCAGCCTCACCAGTGCCCATTAATGCAGCCTCATCAGTGCCCATCAGCGCAGCCTCATCAGCGTCCATCAATGCAGCCTGATCAGCTCCCATCAATGCAACCCAATCAGCGCCCATCAGTGCAGCCCGTCAGCACAGCCCATCAGCGCACCCCCATCAAGCCCATTAGTGCAGCCCATTAACGCCCATCAGCGCCCATCAATGCAGCCCGATCAGTCACCATCAGCGCAGCCTCATCAGTGCCCATCAATGCAGCCCGATCAGTGTCCATCAATGCAGCCAGATTGGTGCCCCTCAGCGCTGCCTCATCAGTGCCCATCAATGCAGCCCAATCAGTGTCCATCAATGCAGCCAGATTGGTGCCCATCAGTGCTAATCAATGCAGCCCAATCAGTGCCCATCAATGCAGCCCAATCAGTGCCCATTAATGAAGCCTCAATGCAATGCATTTGATTTTGAGGCATTGGTATGATAGATTGGGGGGGGGGTGGCATTGGAGGCATAAGAATGTTTCATACCTATGCCTCCAATTCTACCCTCCCCCCCAATTTATTACTCCTATGCCTCCAAATAGCCCCCCCCCTTTCCTCCCAGCACACGTCTTGTTCAATTCCCAATTCAACGACTCCATGAGCTGCTTTCAATTACAGCACACTGACAAAGTTACCTGCAGCCATGGGGGTCAGACATAGTCTAAATACTGAGTACGGACCAAGAGGGTTTGAGCCTGCCCACCTAGGATTGCCTTGATGACATCCCAGGTGCCGGACTGCTCCTTCTGAAATGCCCCTCTGTGCGACCCTGTGCGGGGGGCAAGGACGAGCGGCAGGAGGGGGTGGAGAGGGGCCATCCCAGGCGCCGGGCTGCTTCTTCTGAAATGCCCCTCTGTGCGCGGCGGGGGGGAAGGGAGGCACTGGCTATACATTTCCGGATAGCACAGCCCTGACCATACTCGCACTGCTCATAATTTCACTCGCCAAATGTGAGCAGGCGAGTTGAAATTTTAAGGGCTGCTCTACGGCAATATATTCTAAATTTGTATTAATAGATGACGTGCCACCACTTTTTTAAGATTTTGAGTGAGATTTGTCAATTCATTGAATGTACTGATTTAATTTGCTCCAGAGCTTAGTAAATGAGGTAAAGCTTCACTTTACAAAGAATACCCAATCACATGCAAGGAAAAAAAAACAAAAAAAATCTGAATTTTTGCTTGCACATGATTGGATGATGGAAGTCAGCAGAGCTCTCCCTAATTTACTAAGCTCTGGAACATCTCTCTGGAACAAATTAAAAATGTTAATTTGTGAACAAGGCTTTTTAATGCAGAGGAGAGTGGAGACTGGAGAGTGCAAAATTTGGTGCATCTCTGCATAGAAACCAATCAGCTTCTAGTTTTTTTTAGAAGTTAGAAGCTGATTGGCTACCATGTACAGCTGCACCAGGTTTTGCACTCTCCAGTTTTAGTAAATCAACCCCGAAGTCTCTTCTGTGGACACACATCATCACTGGAATGGAGGCTTTAAAGTAGCACTAAAGCATCACATTTTTCTTAGATTTAGATCTATATAGGCTAGGTGAGCAAAGGACGATAAATGTTTAATTCGAGAATGGTGCAGGGGCGCTTACAATTTGTTCACCTAATAGTCTGAGGGTGGGAATGGTTGAGCAGTTTAGTAAAAGACAAAAAGGAGGGTTGACACCACTCAATCCACAAAAATACTGTGTGTTGTCAGCCCACAACAGCAATTAGGAGCCAAATGCTTTTTTGGTTGATCGACAGGTATTTTTTGTACTTGTAGAGTCTTTGCTTCCTAACCAGCTGCTGCAGTTAAACTGCAGCAGGTTGGCTCCTCTGGGTGAGCCGTCGTACTTTGGCTCTCTAAGACGCTGTAGCAGGCGTGTGCGCGCGCCCGCAGCTTGTCCCTGGAGCCGATGGGCACCCGCAATCACTCATGACAGAGCGAGAACCAGGATCTGTGTGTGTAAACCCACAAATACCGGTTTTGTCAGGGGAGAGGAGACAGATCGTGGGTTCCTACTAAGTAGGAACCCACAATCTGTCTCCTCCTCTAGTCAGCCACATTCCCCCCACAGTTAGAAACACACATAGGGAACACAGTTAACCCCTTGATCGCCCCCTAGTGTTAACCCCTTCTCTGCCAGTGACATTTATACAGTAATCAGTGGCTATTTTTAGCGCTGATCGAAAAAAGTGTCAAAAGCACCCCGAGGTGTCTGTCACAATGTTGCAGTCCCAATAAAAATCCCAGATCACTGCCATTACTAGTAAAAAAAAAATTATAATAATAAAAAATGCCATAAATCCATCCCCTATTTTATAGACCCTATATCTTTTGCGCAAACCAATCAATATACGCTTATTGCGATTTTTTTTTTTTTTACCAAAAATATGTAGAAGAATATATATCGGCCTAAACTAATGAAGAAATTATTATTTATTTTTTTTAAATTTTGGGGATATTTATTATAGCACAAAATATTGTGTTTTTTTTCAAAATTGAGGCTATTTTTTTGTTTATAGTGCAAAAAAATAAAAACCGCAGAGGTGATCAAATACCACCAAAAGAAAGCTCTATTTGTGGGGGAAAAGGGACATAAATTTTGTTTGGGTACAACATCGCATGACTGTGCAATTGTCAGTTAAAGTGACGCAGTGTCGTATAGCAAAAAATGGCCTGGTCAGGAAGGGGGTAAATCCTTCCGGGGCTGAAGTGGTTAAATGTATAACACATGGGGAATGTGCATGTATGGTGGCAGAGATGTACTACTATTTTTTCCAGATGTACACTTCAATGCCATAGTCCTCCATCATGCTAAACCTGAGAATGTTTGCTCCCCTTTGTACTGCAGAATGTTGATTGGAATGCTGTTTACAGTGTCTGGGTAATGAAGGACGGTTTCCCCAGTTTACTACAGGGATAAAGGACTCATTCACACTAAGCATTCCGCTGCAGTGCGTTAAGTGATATTGTAGCTGTTTTGAATAAATTGGGAGCAGGAAGGTTTTATATTGCAGAAGAGATATATTTTGTCTCCTCTGCAATAACGGTTTCTTACCCTCCTGTTTGCATTCTTCTTTTGTGTGCATGTGCAGCTCAGTGCACAATCCTGGCATGTGCCGGGTGCTGGCATGAATGAACTCCAGTCAGTGCCCATGTGCAGGAGTTACGACATCCCGGTCAGGCTGAAGATGGTGAACCTGGAAGAAACTGAACAGAAGATATGGGCACTGGCAAGGAAATTCCTGGACATTGCATCACTGGAGCACAGGTAAGTTTAGTCACACTTTAGTTTGTTTCAATGGGCTGCCAAAGCATCACAATGGATGAAATAAATGTGCTTGGCAATGCCAGCCACCACAACGCACAGTTCACACTGTCTATGTGCTTCTTTCTTTCTCTCTTTCTTTTGTTCAAGCTGGAGAGAATTTTGTTGTCACAATCTAAAGGTTTGTAGAGGGTAAGGATGGCCATACAGTATACAATTTTCTGGCACAATTTTCCTTTAGGCCGGTTTCACACTGGGGCGGTGCGGGCGGCGGCGGTAAAGCAGCGCTATATTTAGCGCTGCTTTACCGTCGTTTTAGCCATGGTATTCGGCCGCTAGCGGACGTAAAATGGTTAAAACCCCTGGCAAAGCGCCGAAAAGCGCCGAAAAGCGGCGCTTTGCCGGCGGTATTACCGCGGTGTCCCATTGAAATTTTCAATGGGAAGGAGCGGTATAGGAGTGGTGAATACACCGCTCCTTCACCGCTCCAAAGATGCTGCTAGCAGGACTTTTTTTTTTACCGTCCTGCTAGCGCACCACCCCGGAGGGCTTTCACACTGGAGTTAAAGGACCCGCTTTTTTCAGGCGCTAAACAGGCGATATTTTTAGCGCTGTAGCGCCTGAAAAACGCTTAGGTGTGCAAGGAGCCTTAGATTAACCAAAACCCCAGAATATGAGGTCAGATCTAAACACTTTCAATTTGTATGCAATCAGGAAGGTCCTTCCACTACATAGTTAAAGGTAAATCTAAAGGAAATTGGATAAGAAAATTGTACAATATATGGTCAGCTTTAGAGGCAGTCCTGGAATCACTGTCCTTGTGCTATATACTAATGTTATAACGTTTTATTATTATTTATTTATCTATCTATCTATCTATCTATCTATCTATCTATCTATCTATCTATCTCTAACTTTTGTATATTCTATCTATCTATCAATCACTATCTATCTATCTCTTTCTATCTTTTGTATATTTTATCTATCTATCTATCTATCTATCTATCTATCTATCTATCTCTTTCTATCTTTTGTATATTCTATCTATCTCTCTAAATATCCATATATCGCTATCTATCTATCTATCTATATATCTATCTATCGCTTTCTATCTTTTGTATATTTTATCTATCTATCTATCTATCTATCTATCTATCTATCTATCTATCTATCTATCTATCTATCTATCTAGCTCTTTCTATATTTTGTATATTTTATCTATCTATCTATCTAAATATCTGTCTGTCTATCTAGCTATCTATCTATCTATCTCTTTCTATCTTTTGTATATTCTATCTATCTCTCTATCTATCTAAATATCCATATATCGCTATCTATCTATCTATCTATATATCTATCTATCGCTTTCTAGCTTTTGTATATTTTATCTATCTATCTATCTATCTAACTATCAATCTAGCTCTTTCTATCTTTTGTATATGTTATCTATCTATCTATCTATCTATCTATCTATCTATCTATCTCTTTCTATCTTTTGTATATTCTATCTATCTAAATATCCATATATCGCTATCTATCTATCTATCTAAATATCTATATATCGCTTTCTATCTTTTGTATATTTTATCTATCTATCTATCTATGTATCTAGCTCTTTCTATATTTTGTATATTTTATCTATCTATCTAAATATCTGTCTATCTGTCTGTCTGTCTGTCTATCTATCTATCTATCTATCTAGCTATCTATTTCTATCTTCTGTATATTCTATCTATCTCTCTATCTATCTAAATATCCATATATCGCTATCTATCTATCTATCTATCTATATATCTATCTATCGCTTTCTAGCTTTTGTATATTTTATCTATCTATCTATCTATCTAACTATCAATCTAGCTCTTTCTATCTTTTGTATATGTTATCTATCTATCTATCTATCTATCTATCTATCTATCTATCTATCTATCTCTTTCTATCTTTTGTATATGTTATCTATCTATCTATCTAGCTATCTATTTCTATCTTCTGTATATTCTATCTATCTCTCTATCTATCTAAATATCCATATATCGCTATCTATCTATCTATCTATATATCTATCTATCGCTTTCTAGCTTTTGTATATTTTATCTATCTATCTATCTATCTAACTATCAATCTAGCTCTTTCTATCTTTTGTATATGTTATCTATCTATCTATCTATCTATCTATCTCTTTCTATCTTTTGTATATGTTATCTATCTATCTATCTATCTATCTATCTATCTATCTATCTATCTATCTATCTTTTGTATATTCTATCTATCTCTCTATCTATCTAAATATCCATATATCGCTATCTATCTATCTATCTAAATATCTATATATCGCTTTCTATCTTTTGTATATTTTATCTATCTATCTATCTATCTATCTATCTATCTATCTATCTATCTATCTATCTAGCTCTTTCTATATTTTGTATATTTTATCTATCTATCTAAATATCTGTCTATCTATCTATCTATCTATCTATCTATCTATCTGTCTGTCTGTCTGTCTGTCTGTCTGTCTATCTATCTATCTATCTAGCTATCTATTTCTATCTTCTGTATATTCTATCTATCTCTCTATCTATCTAAATATCCATATATCGCTATCTATCTATCTATATATCTATCTATATATCTATCTATCGCTTTCTAGCTTTTGTATATTCTATCTATCTATCTATCTAGCTCTTTCTATTTTTTGTATATTTTATCTATCTATCTAAATATCTGTCTATCTATCTATCTATCTATCTAAATATCTATATATCGCTTTCTAACTTTTGCATATTTTATCTATCTATCTATCAGATTCTATCTATCTATCTATCGCTACCAATCTCAATATGTCCTATCTTTCAGAAATATGTACTCAAAACAAATATCAGTTGTAAGGAAATTAACATTTACTGTAATACTCCAAATATACTGTTGGGCCATGCTTGACACCATGGATGGATATTTCCAGGGACATCATTTCTAGTGATGAACTGTCTATTATTTTTCTAAGTAAACATTTGCAGGGAATACAATGGTGCCCCTTCATTCCCTCTCACCTCCTCCCCGCCATGTCCCCTCGGTGTAGCTCCCCTCCTCCTTGGCACTGTGGAATCCACTGATCACCCACCACTAGTAGGACACGCAACTCTCACACTACACCGTGGAATTTCCAGCCTTCTCACTTCTTCAGCCATGGATTACAAGGTTCTGATGATTTTGCTGCCAACCCTTGTTCTGCTAGGTAAGTGCTGTCTGTCGGTCAGTCCTCTGTGTCTCTGGCATAGCTTCTACTTGTACCTGAGTGCAGTGTCTGTGCTGTGTGCTGTGTACATTCCATATAACATACCTATACATCATATAACAGAGGGGCTGTTGTAGGAAGCGTGCACACAACACTCATCTCATCTCACTCAAGCAGAATTATTTAAAGGACGTCTAAAGCTTACATAAGAAAGAATAAGGAGGATGAGCATGTGTATGGGGTCATAGTCTTTTGTTGATCCTTTACAAATTCCTCTTAGGGCCAGTTCACACCATAGAAACGCAGTCCGGATGCGTTCCAGGTGATTTTCTGCATACACATTTTTGATACGTTCCAGTGCGTTTCTATGCGTTTTTGGTGCGTTTTTAATGCAGTCCAGTGCTCCCCCCCCTCTTTTTTCTTAACCTTAAATAAGGACAAGTGTGTTGCAGTGCGTTTTTGGTGCATTTAGGTGCGCTCCAGTGCATTTTTGATGCGTTTTACAGCGTTCCAGTACAGTCCAGTGCAGAAAAAATGCAGCATGTTCTACTTTTTTTTTTCTGGAACTGGAAAGCTCTGGAACTGACCGCACCGGTGCGAACTATGCCATTGAAAACCATATAACCTACTTTCCATGCGTTGTTGATGCAGAAAAAAAAACGCACTGGACTGCATGTGGTGTGAAGGGACAGGTCACACCATAGAAATGCAGTCCGGATGCTTTCCAGATGCTTTTCTGCATGCACGCTTTTGATGCGTTCCAGTGCGTTTTTGATACAGTCCAGTGCATTTTTCCCCCTCTTTTTTTCTTAAACTTAGGGCCAGTTCACACCACATGCAGTCCAGTGCGTTTTTTTTTTCTTTATCAAAAACGCATGGAAAGTAGGTTATACGGTTTTCAATGGCATAGTTCACACCAGTGCTTGCAGTTCCAGTGCATTCCAGTTCCAGAAAAAAAGTAGAACATGCTGCATTTTTTCTGCACTGGACTGTACTGGAACGCTGTAAAAACACATCAAAAACGCACTGGAATGCAACTAAATGCACCAAAAATGCACTGCAACACACTTGTCCTTTTTTAAGGTTAAGAAAAAAAGAGGAGGGGGGGAAAGCACTGGACTGCATCAAAACCGCACCAAAAACGCATCAAAAATGCACTGGAACACATCAAAAACGTACATGCAGAAAAGCACCTGGAACGCATCCGGACTGCGTTTCTATGGTGTGAACTGGCCCTGAAGGACATGTGTGTTCCAGTGTGTTTTTGGTATGTTTTCGGTGTGTTCCTGTGCATTCCAGTGCCTTTTTGATGCGTTTTACAGCATTCCAGTACAGTCCCGTGCAGGAAAAATGCAACATGTTCTACTTTCTTTTCAGGAACTGGAACGCACTGAAACTACAAGCACTGGTGTGAGCTATGCCATTGAAAACCATATAACCTTCTTTCCAATGCGTTTTTGATGCAGAAAAAAACGCCCCCGACTGCATGTGGTATGAACTGGCCCTCGTGAGCCGCATGCAGCCCATTGGCATTCTGCATGTGGCCTGCGGATTATTGGGCACCATACAGGAAGCGTCATGAGAGCTGGGTTTTACGGGAGCTAGAGCACTCTCTGTGTTCTAGCTCCCGGCACTAAATGAGAGAGACTGGAGTTATCTCCACCTGTAAGCAGTTGCTAAATGTTGCTGTTACTTGTTGATTATTTTGCCAATGTTACTGTATTTATGGCGCAATATCTTTTTAAGTGTCGGTTCACATATATGCGGTGCGACACATCGCATGTGATTCACACAGGAATCACACCGCATTTGTATGGCTCAAATCGAATCGTATCCATACAGAAAAGATGTAGGACCCTTTTTTTTCCCCCCGCACTGGAATCGGATCGCATTGGTGTTCACAACTATGCAATCCAATTCTGTCAACCGCACTGTTTTGCAAACCAATTTTGGGGTGTCGTTAACTTAACATTGACACCCGCTGCGGTTTGCATGAACGCCGTGCGATTTCAATGTGGTGTGGGAAACACACAGGATTCGCTGCGTTTCTCACACCGCAAATATGTGAACCGAGCCTATTTTGGCTGTTTGCTGCAGGGGTTGGATTGTGTGTGACTTCTTCTGCAGACGTGGCATATCCTGTTTGTTTTGGGGTATATATCTGCAGAGGACTCGTCTGGGGCTGTTGGGCCTGTTGACCCATGGGAGTCCATTGGTCAGAACAGATTGCTGCTATGTGTAATCCCCCTTAAGAGGGCCCATCTTCAGGGGTTCCAGTAATTATGGACTTTGTTACTATGTACATTATCCAACACAGGTATGGACCGCATTATGCCTAATCTTTTGGGATAACTGCTAGGGACAGTGTTATGTTCTGCAGCACAGCCAATTCTACCTCAGCCAAAATAAGTGAAGCGATTGTACATGTATGGGAAGATTGATGAGAGATGTACCTGCACTGTGCGAGTGCCTCAGTAAAAGGCATTTTAATCAACTAAAGAAGTTGTTAGTGTCTGTTCCTAACAAAAGAGCATATTGTAGAATAAGTGTAACCTTGCTGTATCTGAAGAACCTTTCAGCTAAGTGAACATTTGTACCAGGTAACCCCCACACTTAAACGTTAAAGGTTGGGATAGAATCTCAGGCAATGGCAGACAGTCTGAAGACGGAGCATGTGACTGTGGTGGGAGATGGTGGCCCTGCTGGTTGGGAGGACAGATGCACTTTATGTCTCTCACATCATGACAGAAATACTCAGATTTGGACCCGCTGTGACACAAGGTTGACCTAGGGACCTGGCCTGGGAAGTCACGAGAGCAAGCCTTGTGTTAGTTTAACACAGTGGCTTCTGGTGGAGAGAATGGTGAGAGAATTAGTGAAACTGAGTACCAGTATAAGTGTTGTATGCCCAATGAGGGACATGGGTGACTGGCAAAGTATGGGGCTTGCTCAGCATCCAAAACCTAAAACAGTTAATCATCATGAGTAGGGTGAGAGTGAAACACTGGTGTCTGTTGCTTATAGGTGTGAAGAAGTTAAGTGCCTAGGAACCAAAGTTCACCCCTTTTCTAGGGGGTGAGCACCCAACACCTCCTCTCCTACTTCTCCCCTTCCCCAAGACGCCCACAGTCAGGGCCGTCTTTAATGCGGGGCAAAAGGGGCAGCTGCCCAGGGCCCAATCATTGTTGAGGGGTCCAAAGCAGCTGCCCTTTGAGCTGCCCCTTGAGCCCTTGTCATGGGAAGTCCTGGAAGTCCAAGTCCTGGACTGGAGGTGGCGGGAGCAGGGTGAAGAGAGACTAGGAGGGAGAAGAGCTCCTACCACAGTACAATTAAAATCCCTGCTTGGGGAGAGGGAGAGAGCGGCATGTGAGCGCGTGACAGGAAAGTGATCGCCAATGAAGGGATGTGGGATAACTTTCACTGTCATAACCACCAATGCAAGGAGGAATGGGGGCTAACTTCCACTTCCACTTACCATCAATGTAGGGGGGGGGGTTACATTTTACTCCCATGATCTCCAATGCAGGAGGGAGGAGTTACATTTCACTGCCATGACTAGCAATGCAGGGGGGGTTACCTCTTTCTGCCACTGACCACCAATGTAAGGGGGAGGAGGGGAGTTTACAGCCATGACTATCAATGCAGGGGGGTATTGGGGTATTAACTTTCACTGCTACTGAGCACTATTGCAAAATGTGGGGAACATTTCATGGCTACTGACCACCAATGCAGGGGGTCTAAATTTCACTAGCAGTGGGAGAAAGCTCCTGCATTTATGTATTTTACTAGTCAAGGTGTTGCTGGATAGATGGCTAAACCCAGAGGCGGCTATAGACTTTGTGAGGCCTTAGGCAAAATTTAGACACAAGGCCCCACTCACACCCTTTGCAGGGGTTAAGGAAGAACCCAGAGGCCGAGAATCTTATTACTGCTGCTGCTTGTGTGGGTGGGATGTGTACTGCTCCAATCACATGGGATGAATAGGAGAGGAGGGTCAACAGTACACATCCCACCCACACAAGCAGCAGCAGTAATGAGATGCTTTGCCTTATGGTGAATAGGGGTGGGTGGTATATGCAAGAGGGGGGCATGGGGTAAATAGGGGTGGGTGGTATGCGCAAGAGAGGGGCACGGAGTGAATAGGGGTGGGTGGTATGTGCAGGAGGGGGGCACGGGGGGGATCTCCGATCTAGGGCATTGAGCACTCAGCATCACTCCATGAGCATTCACTCCCATCTCCCAAGCTGCAGCTCCACCTCCTCCCTTGTAAGATTTTTGCTGACGGCGTTGGAGCACACTGAGTGGGGGTGCCAGAAAGAGCTTAGAGAGAGGGAGGATATTTCATGCCCACGTGCGTCCGTGTCTTTACAAATGTGACAGGAGCCAGAGAGTGACAGGTGTGGCTTTGTCTCATCCATGGGTGCCCTGTGGGACAGCCTCAGAGGTAACTCTCAGGCAAATTAGGCAGCTGCGAGGCCCCAGTGAGTGTGAGGCCTTAGGCGACTGCCTAATTTGCCTAATTAGAGAGCCGCCTCTGGCTAAACCCTTCTTGTTCATTGGAAAGCAAAAGGAAATGACTTCATAACCACGTACAATGTGTAAGTTCCACCCAAAAGAACATTATGTTATGCAAACAATAAACACTACCACCTAGTGGCATAACTACATTTTACAGTATAATATATAAGAATGGTTGTTGCACCTATTTCTACATAAACAGCATGCTAACAAAACCCAGGATGTTCCAAACCTCCCACAGATTTACAGCTTACTTAATGTTGTTGAATGAAGATCCAGTATAATTTACTGTTTAATATCACCTTATTTTGCTTTACAGCTAAATGTGAAATCAAGACTAAACCAGATAGAACTGCCGAGAAGAAATTGGTTGGGGTATCTACCAAATCTACAACTAAGAAGCCTAAACAGGATGCCATAAAACGTCCACCAAAGGTCAAACCCCCAGCATCTCCAGCCCAGAACCAGGCAGGAGGGTCCATCCTTTCCCAAGTCGTGCAGAGAGGGAAGTTCCAGCAGGTTGGGGACACAATTACTGTGAAGGCCGGCCAAACCTTGGATCTTCGCTGCAAGGGGACCTCAGTCCGATGGAACTACCCCCACTACCTGCATGAGGATGACGAGGGAAGACTCAAGTAAATGCAACTAATATAAGTCTGTGTTGAAGAGTCCCTGTTGCTAGATCTTTTATTTCAACACCACTCTTAAAATAGGATTTTATGTGCATATAACATCTTTTATGCATGCTATTTATTGTAAAAGCCTCCCTTATGCAGGCATCTAAAAGCCCTGAGAATGTTGCTGGGTGCCACCATCTTGGATGTGATGTTAGCAACCCCAGCAGATGAAGAGCTTTCACGCAAGTCAAACTCTGTGGTATTCCCCTTTACTGACCCCAGCCAGCTAAATTATTATTATTTTTTTAGGGAGGTGATGGGAAGGGAGTTGGGCCAGCACAGTCAGTAATTAGACACTCCCAGAAAAGGAGAGGGCTATTGCATGGCAGGAGGGAGGGGGCTGTTCTAAGGAATTGACTCTTCCTAAAGGAGTCAAATTTACTAGCAAATCTAAAGACATATTGCAAGTGGAAAAAATATGAATGGAAAACACTGCAAGCAATAGTTTGACTCATAATGTCCTCATAACTAATAGGCAGATCTCTGTTTTACATCTTTATTAAATAATAATATTAGTAATATTAGAACAGCTCTATTAAGGAAACCTATACTGAGAGAAATAGGGGGGCTGCCAATGCTTACTTTCTGACAATGCTACTTACCTGGTTGTCTCTAGATTAACCACTTAAAGACCACCTACCGCAGATACACTACAGCAGGTCGGCTCTATTGCGCAAAACGATGTACCTGTACTTCATTTCGTGCAATAGACACTGGGGGCAAGCACTCGTGCCGATTGGGCAGGGGGGAGCCAATCAGCAGGTCCGACGGACCCGATGTCCGCCAGCCACCCGCGATCGATCCCCAGAGAGGCAGAATGGTGATCTGCCTATGTAAACAAGGCCGATTGCCATTCTGACAGGGAAGAGGATAGAGATCTTGTGTTCCTGCTAAGCAGGAACACCAATCTCTGTCTTCATCCAGTCAGACCATCCCCCACACAGTTAGCAAGCACCTCCTAGGGACACACTTAACCCTTTGATTGCCCCTAATGTTAACCCCTTCCCCGCCAGTGTCATTAGTACAGTAACAGTGCATATTTTTAGCACTGATCACTGTAATAATGTCACTGGTTCTCAAAAAAGTGTCAGTTACGTTTTCGATTTGACCGCTGCAATGTCACAGTCCCCCTAAAAATCGCTGATCGCCGCCATTACTAGTAAAAAAAAAAAAATGGCATAACTCTATCCCACAGTTTGTAGACTCTATAACTTTTGCGCAAACCAATCAATATACGCTTATTGGATATGTTTTTTAGCAGAAAGTTAAAAATATTGTTTTTTTTTTCTAAATTGCCACAATTTTTTTGTTTATAAAATAATAATAATAATAATAAAAAAAATAAAAACTGCAGAGATGATCAAATACCACCAAAAGAAAGCTCTATTTGTGGGATGAAAAGGACATTGATTTTATTTGGATACAGTGTCACACCATCGCGCAATTGTCAGTTAAGGGGGTAAAACCTTCCGGAGCTGTAGAGGTTAAGTAGAATTGTGGCTGGTGCGCGATAATCCGGGGGGGGGGATGGCGGGAGGTCGGAAAACCAACCCGGGAGACGGACATAAATAATGAGGGGAACACTGGAAACAGCGCCCCCCCCCCCCCACCGTGGGAGACGGACGGCCTCCTTACTATAGGAGGCAGATGTCCTGCCCGGGATTACTTCGATCTCCCCTCCTGCTCTCTCCCCTGTCTGACCCGAGGAGTGCTGGATGGCTGAGCCAGATGCTGGATGGTGAGCCATCCCTGGAGTCTGAATGTGGCCGCTGGTGGGTCGGTTGGTCTTCCCCTGCTTCTCCCCCGTCCGTTCATCTCCTCCGGCCGTGTGTCTCCTCCCTCCTCCCCCTTGGTCAATAAGATCACTTCTCCTTTCGGCCAATCGGGAAACAGGTCGCACAACCCGCTTTCTGATTGGCTGGTAGAAGAATCAGTGTGAGAATTGCGAATATTCATTCGCTATTCTTACACAACTGGGAGGGCTCGGAGTGCGGTGCTCTGCGCCCCAAGCCCACCCTTTTTTGAAGCCTATTAGAGCCTCTGGCTCTAATCACATGCTTAAACCCCCCCCCCCATTGGAATCCATGCATCCGCTGCTCCTGCATGTAGATTAAGGGGCTGGCTGCATAGATAGGATGGATGGGCCGCCATTGCTGCATGGATAGATTTAGTGCTACTTTTTGTTCTGATTCCTTCTGCCCCAGGACAGAAAGGGGAAGTCTAACATTTGATAGCTGTCAGTAGGAAAGGAGTAGAGGGGATAACTTCAAATGGGGTCACCCGTTCTAGTGACAACTGCCAAAGGTAGAATATCTTCTCACTTTAGAGAGATTTCTTCACATGTCACTCCTCTGGTCCTGCATCAGTGTAAGGACTTACCTTGTTTAAAAAAAAAATGAATAGACAGGTTTTTATTGTAGAAGGGACCAAGGGGATAATTTAGGCAAACAGAATGGGGTTGATTTACTAAAGGCAAACAGACTGTGCACTTTGCAAAATGCAGTTGCACACTGCCAGTGCAGTTGTTCCAGATCTTAGTAAATGAGCAGAAGCTCTGCTGACTTCCTTCATCCAATCATGTGCAAGCAAAAATGCAGTTTTATTTCCTTGGACGTGATTGGGTATTCTTGGCAAAGTGAAACATTACCTCATTTATTGAGCTCTGGAGCAACTGTACTTTGCAAAGTGCACAGTCTATTTGCCTTTAGTAAATCAACCCTAATGAGCATGTGCTGCAGAGCTTAGTAAATTAAAGGAATAACCAATCACATGAAAAAAAAAAAAAAACAGCATTTTTGCTTGCACCTGATTGGATGATGGAAGTCAGCAGGGCTTCTGCTAATTTACTAAGATCTGGGGCAACTGCACTTTGCGAAGTGCAGCAGAGCTTTCCCTTATTTACTAAACTTTGGAGCAACAGCACTTGCAAAGTGCACAGTCTATTTGCCTTTAGTCAATCAACCCCTTTGCCTGACTCCACTTGTGTGATTACAACAAAATGTTCATTTTTGCATAGTTTCCACTGTCACTAAATTCATACAACAGCTCCAAAACACTTTGGGTTCACATTTGTACGCCTGCATTTTCTTGCTTTTTTTTTTTAGATTATGATGCCTGTGTTGTAGTGCAATTTCATGCCTTCTGTGTTTTTTTGTTTAGCCAATGAATGTTAAATAAAGTAGGGGTTGCTAGGGGGTGTGGGCTTATTTTCATGCGCTAAAGTGCATGAAAGTTTTTATTTTCCTGGCATGTGTTTGGGTATTCTTTGCAAAGTGAAAGGATATCTAAAGGTAAATAAAAAAACATGTCATACTTACCTCCTCTGTGCAGTTAGTCTTGCACAGAGTGGCCCTGATCCTCCTCTTCTGAGGTCCCTCAGCAGCTCTCTCGGCTCCTCCCCACATCAGATAACCCCCTAGGAGAAGCGCTCTCATGAGGGGATTAGCTTGCGGGCACGCTCCCGAATCCAGCATTCGCCGTTCCTGGCTCCTCCTCTTCTTTGAGTCCCTCAGGGCACCCGTGCGGGGCGAGCTCCCGTGTCCTGCTGTTGCATCTATTGACACAGACAGCAGGAAAAATTGGATTTGATTGACAGCAGCGGGAGCAAATGTCTGCACTGCTAGCAATCTATCCAATCAGGACACAAGACACCAACTGGAGCTGGTTCAGCTAAGTAAAATGGGGGGCACTGGGGGGCTGCTACACTAAAGGAGGTTTTTCACCTTAATGCATAAAATGCATTAAGGTGATAAAACATCAAGGGTTTACAACCCCTTGAAGCTTTACCTTATTTACTAAGCTTTGGAAAAATTGCACTTTACAATGTGCACAGTCTATTTCCCTTTAGTAAATCAACCCAAAGGTGTCTATTTGAAAGGAGCACATGGTGCCATCTAGCGGTGAACCTCAGAGTATGGGATCAGCAGGAGCCAGCCCAGATTTAAACCGTTAATGGGCAGGCTTAATGTAACAGGTTGATCGCTCAGCTTGGGTACAACCAGTGGCTATAGTCACTAGCGATAATCACTGTCTTCTCCTGGTGGCGGCGACGACTTTCCCCTGCCCCCACCCTGCCGGGAGCAGACAATTTCCCCGGCAGGAGGGATTCTCTTGTCAGCAATGTCTGTGCTGATGGGGAATCGTGTCAATTTCACGATGGTTGCAGGAAAGAAATTTGCACTGTCTATGGCCTGCCAAAGAAGGGGAATGCTCTGCAGCACATCATTTTGGCCTGCAACAAGAAATGTGACTGAGATCCAACACCGGCTGGTCTCCCAATTACACAGTGCTTTCATTGCAGACCAGTCTCATTCAATGTAAGATTATTGCAAAGGTGTCGTCTAACCTGACCAATGTTTCCTTGACAGGGTTAAACACTTTGGCCGATACAGTCAGCTCATCGTGTTGAACACCACAGCAGCAGATACTGGTGAATTCAGCTGTGGTGGGTATCAGTGTACTGGAGATGGCTGCCATGACGGCGAGGAGAGAACTGGCAAGACTTTTGTGTTTGTCACAGGTAATGTATTTTCTGTTCCCCATCATGCACTAAACATTTAAATATGATTAGTAGAATGTAAATATTTAAAGCCCAACTCTCTAAGGTTCTAGATACATTCTCCAGTATGGACTGGTGGATCCCCCAGCTCCTACGTTCCTCTTCTAGCAGGTCTGATAGACCCCTTTATTCTAGATGCCCCCTCTAGTGGATTCCAAGCTTCTATATTCCTCCTATAGTGGGGACTGGCGAGTCTTTAGATACTAGATGCCTCCTTTAGGAGGGACGGGGAGCTCCCTAGCTTCTATATTACTCCTAGTGGATCCTAGGCTTTTAGATGTCCCCCTAACAGTGGCGGCTGGTGGGCTTGGATGCACCCCACCCCTGCCCACACCAGGAGTGGCTTGAGGCACCGACAGCTGCTAGCCCCCCCCCCCTCGCGCGCAGGAGGTCTGGCACTTACTGCCTCAGGTGGGCTGCTGTGGTGTGCTCAGCTCTCCTCCTCTAGAGTGGGGCATGCAGGCAGCGGCGGCTCCGACTCCAGTGTGTTTCTCCTCTTACAAAGCGCTGGGCATCCAATAGGATCGCCTGGCGCTTTGGCCAATTGGGAAACAGGTCTCATGACCTGCCTCCTGATTGACGGGGAGGCACTGTAGAGTGAATATAGCGAAAATGTATTCGCTATGGTCACATAATTGGGAGAGTGCGCCCACCCAGAGCCCACCCCTTTTTGAAGCCTATTAGAGACTCTGGCTCTAATCACGTGCTTCAAACCCCCCACCCACCATAGGAATCCACGCTGCCAGCGTCCTGAAAGGGGACGGCACATTGATAGGGGGGCGGCTGCAAGGATAGGGGGGTGGCGCCCACAATCCACAGGCCACCACTGTATATGTTAATTATATTTTTGAGGTGCAATGCAGATTCCATCTGGGATCATTCTCTTTTCTTACACTCTGGATGTTTTTGTACGTTTCTACAGATGCTGTTTTTGGCTTCAGACGTTTTTTTCTACAGTCAATAAACTCCCCATCATGTTATCCTATGTGTCTATGCACACATAGGCTGTTATCAACTCTTTTTGGCTGGGGTGTTTTTTGGCTGTAAAATAGAGAGGAGTTTTTCGGCTGTTTTCAGCTGCAAAAATGCTCTAACGTAAAAAAACACTGATAAACGCCAATAAACGCTCAAAAACACTGCTCACCAGCGTTTTTTTAATGTTTTTGATCTATTGAAAAAAAAAAAAATAAAAATTAAAACTACTAAAAACAGCTAATATGGAAAACTGCTAAAAACGCTATTGCAAAAGCGTTGAAAAACTCACTACAAAGCTACTGTCGTTTTTATAACGTTATTGTAACGTCCAGTGTGCATGAGGCCTTACAGTGATTTCTGGCTCAGGGTCCCATAGGTATGGCACTAGCTGGATCAATGTACCTATGTAAAAATTGCCATACCTAAATACCAGCTTTAAAGCCCCATACACACGCTCGGATTATCCGAGGACCAGGTCCGTCGGATCATGTCCGTCGTACTTTGTCCGATGTTGGTTTTGTGTACACACGGTCGGACAAAGTTGTCGGAAAATCCGATCATTCTGAACGTGGTGACGTTTGTTGCCTACGACGGGACTACGTAGAGGCTAGTAGCCAATAGCTTTGGTTTTGTAATGTGATCTGAGCATGCGTAGCACTTTGTCCGTCGGACAACGGTACACACGATCGGATTTGGTGTGATCGGACCGTGTTGTCGGAAAATCTATCCAGCAGGAGATAGGACTTTGTCCGTCGGACAATCCGACGTACACTGTCCGATGGTGCATACACACGGTCTGATTTTTCAACAACATTGTCCGATCGGACAGAATCCATGCGAAAATCCGACCGTGTGTATGGGGCTTAAGAGTGCTGAGCCACCATAGGACAATGAATAGGGATTATTTCATTATATGGCAACATGGCAAGCTACAACAAATATTTGTATGGCGTGTGAGGATGGACTGTGTCTTTTTTTATAAAGATTTCATTTTTGCAGTGGCCTCTGGGATGTGGCTTGGTGTTTCTGGGTGAAATATTGGTAAATTTGGTGCAAAGGCCACCTTGTAGGTTCACCCCTCAATGACAGACTCTTGAGCGTGTAGAACTGAATTTTTTGTATGTTTGGTATGCCGGAATCTAATTTTTATTTCATGGTGATATGATTTTTCTGTAAGCATTGCATTCATCCTTGGAATGATCAGATATGATGCTTTCATTCTGTTCTTTTGTAGATCCCCAGGAGCTCTTTGTCCCAACTGAAGATTATTATGTGGCTGTCCAGATGCGCACAAGACAACCAGCTCTGCTGCCCTGCCAGGTCACCAACCCATTGGCTAAAGTGACTTTACATCGAGAGTTCCCACCAGAGCAGATCCGCGTGGATGGGGTAAAGATCTCCTTTGACCAGAAGAAGGGATTCGTCATATATCAACCACAGCTCTCTCTTGCCGGTTCTCTGTATTGTATCGCAGAGTTCGAAAACCTTCGCCAGATGTCCACCAAGTATATGTTGATCTACGTACACTGTAAGTGCTCTTAGTGAAGATCTCACAGTGTTCCGATGAAAAAAAATATTGTAAGAGAAAAGATTTTGAAAAAACTTTTATGGTTTTCAAGTTAAAAAAGAAGGAATTTATTTTGTATATGTACTTATATAGCGCCATCAACTTGAGCAGTGCTTTACATATATATTGTACATTTACATTAGTCCCTGCCCTCAAGAAGCTAAGGTCCCTATCTAACTTACGGGGTGTACTTATATAATTATCCAGTGAAACTGCTAGTAGTGCAAAATCAAATGTTCTTCATCCCATTCCTCTACAGGTCAAATGTTATTTATTTATTAAAAAATAGAGTTCTTTGCCTTGTAAGTATGGAGCCCCAAGCTCCTTCTTGAGAGGCCTTGATGTACTCCCCTTCCTACATTTTACTTCCCTTGTTCAACCCAAGATACTGATTTCTATCCTGGTTTCTTACCCTTTCATCGTTGCCTACCTATCGTTCTCACTACTACAGCTCCTTTAATTCATACTTTCCTACTCTTTTGGCAAATGGGCTTCCTGGTTCTTACTTTTTCTAGCCTTACAGCAAACCATGCCTCCCACAGGCTCAAAACTTCCTCCAGACCTGCATGTAGCCAACCACATACATAACTTCAAGACATTTATTCTTTGCTTATATACCACCAATTCCATAGCTCCCAACTGTCCCTGATTTCGAGGGACTGTCCCTGATTTGGAGCTTCTGTCCCTCATTCCTCCTCATTTGTCCCTCAATTTGGTCTGATCTATGATCCTTTTTATCTATCAAAAAGTGTTTTCCAGTGCTAAACCTTTCATCTAGATTTTAAATTGCTGCATTTGTAAATTCCAAAAGCCAATATAAAAGAAAAATAGTGGTAAAAAAAAGCACTTGTGGGTTTAACCAATCTTGTTTTTTTTGTACAATTCTCCTTTAAGTGGGCGTGGTAAGGGGTGTGTCCTATGCCTGCATACTTTTGCTGATAATGTCCCTCATTCCCATCTCAAAAAGTTGGGCGGAAAATTGTATACTCACCTTTCCGTAATTTTCCTTTCCTGACGCACCCCATGGCAGCACACACACATTGGGTTGTGACTCCGCCTCCACAACCTGATAGGACTGGTTAGCTATAAGATTCGAAGAGGAGTCCACCGTTGCATTCTCAGTAACTATCACCTTAGAGGGGTGGGTTCTGTGTGCTGCCATGGGGTGCGTCAGGAAAGGAAAATTACGGAAAGGTGAGTATACAATTTTCCGTTTTCCTGACGCACCATGGCAGCACACACATTGGGAAATAACTCGCTACATGGGTGGTTGCTTGCAAGAAAAAATTTATTAGCTTAAGTACAAGGTATGGATGAATTCGTTTGGATGATTTATTTTCCAAACTCGGCCGTGGTTAACTGAGCCGGGTCTATACGGTAGTGAGCCATGAAGGTGGTCTTTGAGGTCCAGGTTGCTGCCCTGCAAATGGTCTCTGGTGACACCTTACAATATGCTGCCCAGGAGGTTGCTACTGCTCTTGTCGAGTGGGCCCTGAACCGTTCTGGTATTGGAAGATGCTGAATGGAGTAGGCTTTTTTTATAACCTTCACCAGCCAAGATGCTATTGTTCTTGAGGATGCTGCCTGGCCTTTCTTTGTGCCGTGCGGTATGACCAAGAGGCGTTCCGTTTTTCTAAATGTGTGAGTGATCTCCAGGTAGGAGGAGATGGCTGACTTGACGTCTAAGGGATGGGGATTCGAGTACTGGAAGGTTGATTTCTGATCTGAAATGGAATGTCGTTGCCACCTTGGGCACAAATTGCTCCGATGGTCTGAGGATGACTCTGTCTGGGTAAAATACCAGGTGTGGTTCCTTGATTAGCAGGGCCTGTAGTTCCGAGACCCTCCTGGCCGACGTTATTGCCAGTAGGAAAGCTACTTTTAGTTTAGTTTAGAGTTAAGTCCCACAGAGATGTTAAATCCAGAGGAAAGAATGGTTCTTTTGAGAGTGCTTCTAGTACAATTGGTAGATCCCAAGTCGGGAAGATTGGTTTTCTGGGAGGCTTGATCTTCAGACATGCTTTTTGGAATTGAATTACTAGAGGATTTGCGGCCCATTTGACCCCTGTCATAGCGGATAGAGCAGAGACCTGGACTTTTAAGGTGCTAGAACTTAGCCCCTTCTCCAGTCCCAGTTGCAGGAATTCTAGGACTTGAGAGATAGAGGGGGATATTGAATCCAAGGATTGCTGGAGAGAAAAAGTGGAAAATCTTTCCCAGATCTTACTGTATACGTTGTTGGTTGATTTTTTTCCTGGCTTGCTGTAATGTGGATATTACTCTAAGCGAGCACCCTTAATCCAACAACCTCTCCCTCTCAAACTCCAAGCCACTAGATGAAGGTGTTCTGGGGATGGATGCAGGAATTGGCCCTGCGAGAGTAGGTCCGGGTATAGTGGAAGCGGAAGAGGCTCTTCGGTGTTGAGTTGCAGGATGGTCGCAAACCAAGGCCTCCTCGGCCAGAATGGCAGTACCGCCACTACCGTGGACGTCGAGTTCCTCAATCTGGCCAAGAATCTGGCTATTAGAGGGACTGGAGGGAATATGTACCCTAGCTGGAATTCCCAAGGATGGTGCAGACAATCGATCCCAGTTGCTGTTGGGTATGCTGTTCTGGCTAGGAAGCGGGGACATTTGCTGTTCTCCGGTGTTGCTGCTAAGTCTATGTCTGGCGTTCCCCATCTGCGTGTAAGCAGAGCAAACGCCTGATTGCTGAGGGACCACTCGTTGTTTGACATCCAGTCTCCTACCCCCGTTGCTAGTTGTTTGACACAAACACACGACTTAGGTCGTCCGCGAGCTGGTTTTGTGCCGCTAGAAGGGACGTATATTGCCCTCAGATCCATTAGATGGACTTGTGCCCATTCGAGTATGGGTCGCAGTTCCTGCATGAGAGTGTTGCTTCGGGCACCTCCCTGTCTCTGTACGTAGTTTACTGCTACCGTATTGTCCATTCGTAGAAGGACGCTTTTCCCTGTGAGGAGGTGTGAAAAGGTTCGAAGGGCTTGCCAGGCGGCCCTGAGCTCTAGGACATTCGAGACTGTGCCCTGCGGTCGAAAAGGCCAATGGCCTTGCACTCCCTGGTGTTGGTAATGTGCACCCCACCCATGGAAGCTGGCATCCGTCGTTACTACTTCTGGTAGTGGGGGAACAATAGGACGATGACGTGTTAGGTTGGTGATTTTGGTCCACCACCGTGCAGAATTCTTCACTGCCTGCGTGATCACTATTCGTTGATTCATCGAATGTCCATTCCATTGCTTCAGGAACGAGTTCTGGAAAGTCCTCGAGTTCCACTGGGACCACTGGATCATTAGGAAGGTGGAGGACATCGACCCCAGAATGCTTAGGCATGATCTTGCAGATAGGTGGTCCGCTGCCAGGAGTCTTTCTACTTTGCCGATAAGTGGGTGTAGTTTCTCTTGGGGAAGACCCACCGTGTTGGAACTGGTGTCTAATTCTGCTCCTAAGAAGACCATCTTCTGTGTTGGTACCAGGCTGCTCTTTTTCCAGTTTATCAGCCAACCGAACTGTTGGAGTGTAGAGATTAACACGGCTCGATGTTGTAAGAGCGTTTCCCGACTGTCCGCCAGGAGGATAATGTCGTCTAAATACTGTAGGGCTCTTAGTCCCTTCTCCCTCAGGTGTGCTATAACTGGAAGCAATACCTTTGTGAAGGTCCTGGGTGCCGTTGAAATCCAGAATGGGAGACTTTGAAACTGGAAATGTTGTTGGCCGATAGCGAAGCGCAGGTATTTTTGAAAGGTTTTGTGGACTGGTATGTGCAAATAAGCGTCGGACAAATCGACTGAGAGCATCCAGTCTCCTACCCCCGTTGCTAGTAGTATGGACTGAAGACTCTCCATCTTGAATGATTCGACTTGTATTGATCGATTGAGTCGTTTCAGGTCTAGCACTGGTCTCAAGTCGCCCGTTTTCTTTGTGACTAGAAAAAGGGGGGAGTAGAAACCTGCACCCCTCTCTTCCTTTGGAACTTCTGTGATTGCTTGCTTCTGTAGAAGCTCTATGATGTATTTGACTAAAAGCTTGCGTTTCAGGATTGAAGATGGAAGTCTGGTGACCCTGTAGTAATTTTGAGGAGGAGTGTGTTTGAACCTCCACCTGTGGCCCTCTCGAATGGTGGTGATCGTCCAATGGTCTTGAATATGATCTATCCATATTTGAGCGAATAGCCTCAGCCTCGCTCCTACTATTGCGGGCTGGGCGGTCGTGGCATCAAAAGGACTTTGGTTGGTCCCCGGGGTTCGTGCCCTTGGCCTTCTGCAATCTGACAAAGGATGGCTGTGTACCCCGCCAGTTCCGCTTGAACTCCTTGCCTGGTCTGTATGATCTTGCGTCCCTGTACCTCTCAGGCAGATGGCGTCTGAAGGGGGGTTTTTTTTTTTTGCTTGGGCCTCCTATCCGACGGGATAAGGCCCGATTTTCCTCCCGTGACCTTAGAAATTGCCGAGTCCAGTTTGGGGCCGAAAAGGTTGCTACCATCGTAGGGGATCCTACACCAGCTGGATTTAGAGGTTGTGTGCGCCACCCAGGGCTTTAACCATAGTGCTCTTCGAGCGGTCACGGAGGCCAACATTGCTCTCGCTGAGGACCTGATTACATCCACCGCTGCTTCTGCTACAAAGTCCCCTGCCAGGTTAAGTTCTTGTAGGGCGGATATGATCTTTTCTTGATCTGCCGCCTCCAGTAGCAGTTTCTCTGTGTTGGTGGCCCAGCATGAGATGGCTCTACCTACTGCTGCCAAAGTGATCGCTGGCCTGCAAGCTCCCCCTGCCGCTGAATAGGTCTTTTTAAGGTCAAGATCTATCTTGCGGTCCATCACGTCCTTAAATGTTACTGCGTCTTCTATTGGCAGGGTTACGTGGCGTGCTAATCGCATAAGTGAGGAATCCACTACCGGAGCCGAAATGAGGGGACTAACCGTCGTTTCTTTCAGCGGGTAGAGCTTGCTTAGCCTGTTGTTTAACCCTGATTTCTTGTCTGGTTTCTGCCATTCGTCTTTTATGAGTTCATCGAGTTCCTCGATGAACGGGAATGTTTCCGGGTCCTTCTTGAGGTTTGGAAAGTATTTTCTTAGCTTAGGAGGGGATTCCCCCTGCTCCTCCCATCCAATCGCCTCCTTTACCGATTTTGCGAACGGTTCTATCAACGCAAAGTCAAAGGCCGTGGGTGGTAACACTTCGTCTTCCTCTGGGGAATCTTCCTGTTCTTGCTGGGAATAGGAGGTAGAGGCTGAATTAGCAGGTCCGACCGGCTCATAGGCTGCTACTTGCATGATTGATTCCTTCACTGATTCCCTTATTATATTAGATGCCTCTCTTGCATCGGACTCCTTGTCACGGGTTGCTTCCTCCAAACAGGCTTGGCATGCTAATTTGCCTGGTAGGGCTTGCGCTCCGCAAACCCAACAGGTGTTAGGCGCAGGACGTGTATGTCCTCCGTCGCGCTGTGGGTGAGCAGAAGATAAGCTTCTGTGGTGAGAGGATCTTGACCGACTCCTATGGGAGTGTGAATGCCTTGAGGGGGAGCGCTCTTTTCTTTTAGAATGCGATGACCCCGATGATCTGCCGGAACTGCCAGAGAAAGAATGGCGTTAGTGGCAATGCTCTCTTTTTCTCCTCTTCTTACTTACCTAGTCATGTTGCCCCCTTACCTTGTAGTTCGCGGCTGGTCTGCTGGAGCAGCGGCCTCCATAGGAAAAGTAAGGTATACCTGAGAGGTTGAAAGGTGTGTGTTTTTTTTTTTTTTTTAAATAAAAATGCATTGCAGAGTATGCAGCAGGTGCTGGTATTAGGAGACAGAGAAGTAGGGTACTGCTTACCAGAGACTGAGGGTAATGGGCCAACAGGACAGCGTTTTTGGAGAGAAAAAGCCAAGATGGAGAGTGTTGTTTGCAGCATGTCATTTGCAAAAGGCACAGATCGCCTTTTAAACTTGCCGCCGTCGCGGGAGTGATGACGTCACTGCCGCGCATGCGCCGTAGCGGTCCGCGATGCTCTGCGCCATTTTGGAAGCTGGCAGCTATGGGGATAGCGCTTATGTCACTTCCTGAGCGCCGAGGGAGTACTGTGCGGCCGCCATGATGGAGGAGGCAACCTGGCCGAGGCACTACAAGGCCCAGCGCGGCCGGAAAAGGGGGAAAATTAAGACACAGGATGCGGAGGTGAAATAGCAGGTATTAGCTTTTGTAAACAATAGAGGAGGTAAGAGTAAAAAAAGGGGATGACCGCTGCATACCATATAAAACCTGTTTAAGGTTTGTCAGGCATCTTCCATGTTCTTTTTAGCCCCTGAGACCACCAGAGTGGGGCTTCCCTTCGTTTTAGCTCATTTAGAGACTGTACAGATAGGGCTTCCAGCTAGGAGAGGCTGAACCTAGTGGGGCGAAGTGGTAAGGGGGGTCCCATATTCTAACCGATCCTTCCTTGATCAAAACGATCGACTATCAGGTGAGGAAAAAAAAGGAGAATGCAACGGTGGACTCCTCTTCGAATCTTATAGCTAACCAGTCCTATCAGGTTGTGGAGGCGGAGTCACAACCCAATGTGTGTGCTGCCATGGTGCGTCAGGAAATTGCATTATGGTTGCTAGATGTAGCTGAAGAGGTTGGAAAATAAATTTCCAAACCAGTGTACCCCCAATGGGAACACAGCCAACAATAAAAACTTGACAGAGGGTCTAACCCTTTCCCACTCTATCCAACTAAAAAAAGTTTGGCTTTAGGTTTGGTTAAAGCAGAAGAGATGTCCCTCCATCACCTAGGGTGTCAGTCGCAGTGACGGGAAAAACAATTTATACAAACCACAATTGTCATCTCAAACAGACCTCAAAATTTTAGACATTGTTACTTCTAAACTCTTTAATGCCATTGCATCTACCGTGTTAAAGCAAATAGAATTGCAGCATCTGCTTATGATTTATCTACATGGCATAGTCCTCACTAGCTCCACCAGGTGGCTCCCTTTTCACAGAAAAAAGACGTAGCCTGTCCCTGCTCATGGCTATTTATCATAAAGGGTTCTGTATAGTGTGGATTTTTTTTTTTTTTTAAGTATGAATACATTGATTGGTTCCTGTATTGGTTCAGCAGTTTATCCTCCTGTAGGATGGTCATGCTTGTGTCTTAGTTCCTTTCTAGAAGAACCGCAGTTCTTCTGAGTTTTTAGAAATTAGTGTTTCTATCAGGAGTCTCCAAACTTTCAAAACAATGGGCCAGTTTACTAATGTTCACACTGTAGCTAGTGAAAGTGGAAAAATGCCCTGGCATCGTTGGGAGTAAACAATACCATAGGCTTGGTGGTCAGTGGGAATTAAAAAAAAATACATAATTGGTGTCACTGGGAGAAATATTGTTCCGTCGTTGGTGTCAGTGGGAGGAATAGTGCCCCATTGCTGGTGTCAGTGGGAGGAATAGTGCCCCATCATTGGTGTCAGTGGGAGAAATAGTGCCCCATAATTGGTGTCAGTGGAAGGAATAATGCCCCATCTTTAGTGTCAGTGGATGTAATAGTGCCTTGTATCAGTAGAAGAAATAGTGCCCCATAATTGGTCTCAGTGGGAAGAATAATGCCCCATCTTTAGTGTCAGTGGATGTAATAGTGCCTTGTATCAGTAGAAGAAATAGTGCCCCATAATTGGTCTCAGTGGGAAGAATAGTGTCCCATCTTTGGTGTTAGTGGATCGAATAGTGCCTTGTATCAGTGGAAAAAATAGTGCCCCAAGGGCCGGATAAAGGCAAGCAGTGGGTCATATGCGGCTTGCGGGCTGCAGTTTGGAGACCCCTGGTGTATATGGAACATTTACATCAAATTACCTTCTGTGTTAAGTAGCAATAAACCGGCACCATATTGCCCAACTGACATTTTCTCTTTTGGATTCCATTCCCTTTGGACCTCTTTCCTCCCGAGTTTGATCAGATGCAAAAAAAAATAAAAAATTTAAGGGCGCACCAAGCAAAAGCAAGGTGTAAACAGGACTGTAAGCTAACCATTTTATTTAGTGACAGGAGCTTTGACTAGCGTTCAGAGAGCTTTAACAAAGCCTATCCGAAGCCATGTTTTGAAGAAAGTGTAAACTAGCTCTTAAAGCAGGGTGGATAAAAATCAATGAATTTTTTAAGCACCTCAGTACAGTGCATTTTCACCCCCTTCCTGCCCAAGCCATTTTTCAGCTTTCAGCGCTGTCACATTTTGAATGACAATTGCGCGGTCATACAACACTGTAACCAAATGAAATTGTTATTATTTTGTCCCCACAAATAGAGCTTTCTTTTGGTGGTATTTGATCACCTCTGCGGTTTTTATCTTTTGCGCTATAAACAAAAGAAGAGGGACAAGTTTAAAAAAAAAAACTATATTTTTTACTTTTTTGCTATACTAAATATCCCCCAAAAATATATTAAAAAAAAACATTTTTTTTCCTCAGTTTAGGCCGATACGTAATCTTCTACATATTTTTGGTAAAAAAATCTCAATAAGCGTATATTGATTGGTTTGCGCAAAAGTTATAGCGTCTACAAAATAGAGGATAGATTTATAGCATTTTTATTATTTTTTTTTTTAACTAGTAATGGCGGCGATCTGTGATTTTTATCATGACTGTGATATTGCGGCGGACATATCGGACACTTTTGACACATTTTTGGGACCATTCACATTTATACAGCGATCCGTGCTATAAAAATGCATTGATTACTGTATAAATGTGACTGGCAGGGAAGGGGTTAACCACTAGGGGGCGCTGAATGGGTTAATATGTTCCCTGGGAGTGATTCTAACTGTAGGGGGAGGGGACTCACAAGGGGAGGAGACCAATCAGTGTTTCTCTGTACTGAGAACACACCATCGGCTCCTCTCCTCTGACAGGACCGTGGATCTGTGTGTTTACACACACAGATCCACGGTCCCGCTGTGTTACCGGGCAATCTTGGGTGCCCTGCAGACATCGCGGCCGCTGAGCACGCGCATCGGGTGCCCAGTGACACGGCAGGTGGGCATGCGCGCTCCCTGGAGGGCCAGGAAGGAAAGGACGTCATATGACGCCCTCCCGCCCTGAGAGCTGTGCCGCCTGGCCGTCAATTAACAGCCGGCGGTCAGCTACTGGTTAAAAACATCAAACAAATTGGATTTTTTAGATTTTTATCAAATTCATTTTAATAAAATACTTTTGGAGTAAAAATCTATCTAAAGATAGTTTTCTATTTAAGATACATTAATAATTTAGTTTATTCAGCATGAAATGGAGCTTAGTTATATAGCATGAGGCTGTATATTCTGCAATATTTACATTTTTGGTAAACTCATTCATATGAATCCAAGCTCTGCAAGCTGAGATAACATGCACTGCATTGATGCATTCACACAATTTCACAGTAACTATGAGATAAAACAAAGTTCAGGAATATTCTTTTATCCCATTGTTTTGCAAATCTATGTACACTACAAACTGTATGATTGAATCGTAAATAAGTTTGTTTTGGTATTTCGGCCCGCCTCTATCAAACAACTCTCTGCGCTCAAAAGGATAGACTGTCTTTAGTATATGTTTGAGTAAATTTCTTCAGTATATTAATAAATGAATATAAATATGCTTGGTTAAATGTGCAACCCAGAATTGGTGCACCAGTAGCAGCTGCTTAAAAGAGATGTCGTATATAAATGTACAATAAACCACAAGTATCACGGAATAAATAATTGAATGAAACAATTATATGCATCCAACCTGTACCAATATTGTAGCAGCGCTTAGGTATCAGAAAAAAACTGATCAGGTGGAAAGAATATCACTTAATAAATACATAAATAAATAGATCAAGGACTAGATCTGGATGTATGTATCAATAAATAAATAAATAAATAAATCGATCAATGAGTATAAATAATAAATATAAATATAAGGTGCGGTAGTATGAAATAGATCAAGCAGTCCAATCCTGATAAGTGAATCGGTGAGTAATAATCGATAAGTGATTAAAAAGTCCAGCTTTCTCCAAAAATGATTAAGTGTGCCACATATCTGTTAAGTCCATCCACCAGTAGACTCCACCGCGTGATAGGAAGATTCCCCTTTGGGGATGCACTCACCAGAAATAAATAATAAAATGGCATAAACACTGTCTCATCTAGGTGCTGCTTAAATCCTTTTTCAATTCTCCAACAATTTCTCCTCCGCCTTTGGTTCAATAGCTCCCCAGACAGGTCATGTATTGAGAAAGGAATTCACCACATAGCGTGATACTGTATAAACAATTTATTTACCCCCCTACTAGAATCAAGTAGAAAAAAAACCCCTTTGTACAATAAGCGTACCAGATCAAATATATATACAAGCATTAGGATAAATGTAGGTCTGTGTACTCTGCCTGTAAGAAGCCTTCCGGTCGCGCTCTTGCCAGTTTCCGCTGTATGGAGCGGTGTATTCAGCGTTCTGAGGGCTTCCTGGTCGGCTGGCACGCAGGCTGAGGCGCACACGTCACTTCCTGTGTTCTCTGGTCTCCGTCCCTGACGTACGTTTCGTCCTATCGGACTTCCTCACGAGGGCGTGACCAGAGAACCGGAAGTGTCACTTTTATATTGATGGATCGCTCATTTAGCCAATAGGCGCGCACGCATGAATGCCATAGGAACTAATACAGCGCCAGTCCGCTCTGTCTGATTGTATACAAAGAAGGTTATTGCTGAAGGCTATTTAAAACTTCATAGGCAATCATTATATATGTATCGTGTGACAATAAAGAGATGGACTGCCGTACTTTATCATTTCTTTTAAAGACTTTTAAAGATTGACTTTTAAAGATTCCCTGCATACATGCGCATGCCTCCTTACATTAACCCTTGAGTGATCAGCTTTGTTAGTGACAAATTCTGATTGAGAGTGTGGTTCCATGAAGAGGAGGGCTATGGCTCAGTTGTATTGTAATGACAGCTTATGAGCATATATACATAATGCATAGATATTAACAACAAATAAATTTAATGTACTCCTTGGAGTCTAAGTTAAAATATGCGAATAAATATAAATTGTAAAATATGCAATGCGAATTTACATGCATAAATTGCATAAAAAACGCCCAAAATATCACATATTAAAATCGCATATAAAAATCGCATATAAAAGCGCATATAAAACGCATATAAAAATATTTTGTATGTAAAATGGGAAAAGACGCATTAGATCCCATAGATAAAACCATATTAATAAATACCAGTTTAAAAACCACGGGCGGGTTTGGGTAGAAAAATATATAAATATATAAATATATAAAATGTAAAATATATTCATATAAAGGTATTCGAAATTGGTTAAATATCTATTCAACAAAGGATGTTGAGCCACAGTTGGTCAGTGATATCCATGTTATGGGGCTGATGATGAGAGTCAATCTGATAAAGAATCAGTAATGAGAGGGTGCTATAATCATAGACCTCCTTGAATGGAATACACCCCAAATGTATAAATAAATAAATAAATAAACTCAGTAACAACGGAAAAGATTATATAAATAAATTATATAAATAAGATTGATATAAAATCTAAATCAATAAAATCATATCAATAAAATCATATACGACACCAAAATTATTGCAGAGGGGGTGGTTAAGTATCACTGATAAAACAATTAATGTCGAGCTCTACATTTAAACCTCTGGGGGCGAGAACGACAGTCAGAAAAATCCATCTGGTTTCTTTTTTTGACAATTCTCTTACCCTATGGATGCCCCTCCAATGAGGTTGTAGGTGTTCGATACCCCAAAATTCAAGGCCCCTAGGATCACTATCGTGTTTCAATTTGAAGTGTAAGGAAACGTTATGGTCTTTATAACCTAATTTGATGTTGTTGATGTGCTCAGCTATTCTTATACGCAAGAGCCTTTTTGTGCGGCCAATGTACATTAAGCCACATGGACATTTCAATGCGTAGACCACCTGACGGCTTACTAGTCTAAATAGGAAACCTTAATTTTGTTTGCAAATATTAAAGAGTCCTTACATTTAAAGAGCACCTGTCATATCAGATCCATCATGGCAGCGCCTGTAAGTGGGCATCCACTCACCTGCTGTCGCCACGTCCCTCACCTTGTTGTGTCACTGCCGCATCACCAGCTGTCCCATTAAAGTGAATGGGACTGTCGGCGAGTCAACAGTGGGTCTAACTGTTTTAAACTTTAATGCACACTTACCTGGCTACTCTCACTGATCTAGTGCTCTCCTGGCTGTATCACTATTCCTTCTCTTACTGGTCTCACAGGAGACACATGGAGCCGTGGGAGCCATAGGCTCCTTCTGCTCTCAGTCAAATCCTGTAAGGAGAGAGCGGGGGGCGTGGCCGAACTGTGCTGTGTCTATGGATGCACATAGTCCAGCTCAGGAGTGGCACCCGAACAGAAAGCACAGCTCTCTGAGGGAAGATAGAGGGGACAGTGCCAGTCGGGGACTCCATAGGAGGAGGTAAGGGAAGGACAAAAAAAAAAATTGTAAATTATATTTTTCATGGTTTGTGGAATTGTGGCAGTGGCAGTGACAGGGCCAACTAAATTTGTTCTGCAAATTTGGTGTAGGGGAGACACTGATGGTGACACTGATGTAAGTGGTAACTCTGATGGTAAAACTGATGTAAAGGGGGACTCTGATGGGGACACTGATGTAAGAGGAACTCTGATGGGGACACTGATGCATGGGGGGGGGGGCACTGATGGGTACCTTGACGTAAGGGGGGACTATTATGGGGACACTGATGTAAGAGGAACTCTGATGGGGACACTGATGCATGGGGGGGGGGGGCTCTGATGGGTACCTTGATGTAAGGGGGGACTATTATGGGGAGGCACTGATGATTACAAAACAAGATTACATTTACCTAATTATTTGTAAAATAGTTTTTTTTTTTCTGGGCTGAGAGTATTTTCAAAATATACATCGCAACCCTGTTACTGAAGAGTTTTGAGCCCCAGTGCATGAGACTCTAGCGCAGGCGTCTCCAAACTAGGGCCAGTTTACCGTCTTTCATACTTCAGAATGTGGTCTGTGGGAGTGAAAATGCCCCAACATCAGTGGTAGTCTCAAGCTTGGTGGTCTGTTGGAGTAAACAAATTACATAGCTCCTGTGCTCAGTAGGAGAAGGAATAGTGCCCCATCGTTGGTATTAATGGGAGGCATAATGCCCCATCATTGGTGTCAGTGGGAGGAATAGTGTCCCATTGTTGGTGTCAATGGAAACGGTGCTTCATCTTTGGTGTCAGTGGAAGGACTAGTGCCCCATATCAGAGGAAGGAATAGTGCCCCAAGGGCCAGATAAAGACAAGGAAAGGGCCACACAACTGCTCTAGTGTTTAGGTGTGGGTGGAAGGCACAGATGCGCCATCCAGCCCTCTTGCTGGTAGCCTGTAAAGCTCTTTGAGAGGCTGAAAGCTGCTGCAGCCAGACGGGGCTAGATTGTAGACTGCTTGCCCTTACCCTTTAGTACCTTTAGTACTGCTCAGTGTACAGTCCAGTTCATTCAGCTGCAGCAACTGTCAGCCACTAATAGAGTTTAACAAGTTTCTGACAGCGGGGCTTGATGGTGCGCCTGCGTCTTCCACCCACATTATAACTATAATAGTCTCATGCACCAGTTCTAAACGCCCAGTGTGCATGAGGCCTAAAGTACAAGTTCACTGTCTGAACTACTGAGGCACCCTTTGGTATCTAGAAACATTTGGCATGCATTTTTACAAGGTCAAACTCAAGTCCAATAAAAATAAAATATCAGAGACTGTAGGGAGTTTCAGCCAGCTGATCCAAAATCCTGAAGCACATTGCAGAGGAGAATTCTCCACAATTCAGCATGTTTTTAATATGTATTTGAATAATGTTTCAGATCCATCAGCTCCACCTAAACCTACAATTGAAGCATCAGTGAAGTCATTTCGAGCTGGAGAGAATTTTATTGTCACTTGCACTGTTCTGGGTGATCTGGACATTGGCGTCGATTTCACCTGGGCTTATCCCGGGCAGAAGGTAAGAGGCAGTCCTGGAATCATTGTTCTTGTGCTATATTATAAATGTTCTAGTGTTTACTTCTATCCTTTTTTAAATAGATAATTTACCAACAATTCTATTTATATATTAATATGATTATTATAAATTTACATGATTTATATAATGCCAGCAGTTGGGCAGTGCATTACAACATAGGGAAGACAATACAGTTACAATACAATTCAAAACAGGAGGGTTAGGAGGGCCCTGCTCGTGGGAGCTTACAATCTAAAGGGAAAGGAAAGTGATACAAAAGGCATTATTTTGTGAGGAGGGAAGACCTGATGGAAAAAGTAAAAGTTCAGTTGTTAGTTGGTGGGGGTATAGGCCTTCCTGAGGAGATACGTTTTCAAGGATTGCCTGCAAGTGGATAGAGTAGGACATAGCTAAGTGGGTTGGGGTAGAGGTAGGGAGAAGTTCTGGAGAAGTCCTGGAGAGAAACATTGGGGGGGGGGGGCTGCAAATGGGCTAGAGAGCAGGAGCTCTTGGGAGGAGCAAAGAGGACGGTTTAAGTAATATATTGGGATAGGGTTGGTGATGCAGCTGAGGGCTAGTTGTGGATGGCTTTGTATGCTTTTGTTAGATAGCGCAATGTATAATATTAAAACTTCTATCTAATTAATACTACTTGAATTGTTATTTCTACTGTCCACCAATCTACTCATCCATTGTAAATCTCATCTGTTAGTATAAATCCCTAATTTCATTTCAGGCTGAACTAGAGTCTAAACTTGTTTTTTTCACTTGGGGAGAAGTAAAAACTTTTGCAAGACTTTTATTGCAATACGTGACTCCATTGTGAGCTTTCCCCTCACATTTTGGCTATATGACAAGAAGACAAGAAATTAGGCAACAAAGGTCAATAGACAGCAATAAAAAAAAAAAAAAATCCAAGAGGTGCTGGAACTTCAATAATACATATTTTTTTTGTTTTGTTTTGGATAGAGCAAAGAAGGGTTCAAACTCCTATTAGGTGTATTTTTTGTTGCCCATGTCCTGCTGGAGAGGCTTCCTTCCAATTTAGCATAAGGGTCTAATTCTTCCCCAGTCTATTCAAAACATAAAAAAGATTTTTCTTTGTGTATACTTCAAAATTAAAATCAGGCTTACAGTGTAATGTGCTTGAGTCAACTTGGACTGGATCATTTTAACTAAATCTTTAACATTTTTGGTGGAATTGAATACAATTTTTTTTTTATAAGACTAGGTTATTGAAGAGGTAAACAATTTTGTTAAGTTTTGTATAGCTGCCTGTGACACTGTTGGCGAGTTTCACCTCACTTCCTGCCTCTGTGACCTATGAAGAAATTAGGGGAACAGTTTTAGCTGGGACAGGAAGACAAACACAGAAGTAGTCACCTCAGAGGCTCTAGTCCAGTTCTGGCAAACCTTTTCGAGCCAGAGTGCCCAAACTTCGACACAAAACCAACTTAATTTATTTAAAAGTGCCAACACTGAATTAAACCTGCCAGCGGCTCTGTACAGAGGATGGGACTGATCAACCCTCTGAATGAGCCCTAAGGGACAAAAAACGAGAAAATAAGATTTTGGACTATTCGTTTTTTTATGTGTTTTTCATTGTCAGTCACTAATATTCATTTTGGACTGTATGCACTTTATTATTGTTTTTTGATTTTGTTTTTTTGATCGCTGTGGATACTGCCTGCCTGGGGACCTAAATATGGCGCCAGACGCCCGCCCTCAGGGGGTTACCATGCATGCGCAGAGATGGCTTCAGGACCAACCGAGCCTGGAGCACATGGTGATGCCCCGGCAGCTTACGCCATGCGTTCCAAGCCCACCGGCGCACAAGCGCGGTTCCACCAAACCACGGGCAGAATCCCCCAGAAGGTCAGCTGCCAGGGGGTAGCGATCCGGTGACTTAGCTCGTGTGCCCACAGAGAGGGCTCTCCATGCCAGCTGTAGCACGTGTGCAATAGATTCACCATCGCTTCTCTAGTCCTTCATCATTTTACAGAAAAGCTGCATTGTTGCATTGTTTCAATATTCTCTCCACTTCTGTTCCAACAGGAAACGTGGATACATTTGGTTTGGGTGCTAAGGTTTTATAATCAGCCAAGTAATTAAAACTGTTGGTTACCTGATACTAAACATCCGCCGGAAATGTCAGCTCAGCTTTCCGTCTTGCCTAGCTCTTGTTTTCATGTCAAGCGGCGTGGTTCCCTAACCTCCTTCTGGATTCTCTTCAAAGAACTAATTTGTCACGTTTTCAGTGCATTTTTTTAGGTATTAGTTATGGTTTTTCTTACTGAGTTGCATTTACATGCATTTAACCACTTCATCGCTGGGCACTTTCACCCCCTTCCTGCCACTCCAATTTTCAGCACTGTCAGACTTTGAATGACAATTGTGTGGTCATGCAACACTGTACCCATATGAAATTTTATCTTTTATTTAAGACGGATAGAGCTTTCTTTGGTGGTATTTAAAAACCACTGTTTTTTATTTAAAATTTTTTTGCTAAACAAACAAAAAAAGAACAAAAAGTTTGAAAAAAAAAAGGTTCTCTTAGTTTCTGTTATAAAATTTAGCAAATAAGTAATTTTTGTTCTCCACTGAAGTGCGCTGATGAGGCTGCACTGATCGGGGCTGATGGGCACTGATGAGGCAGCACTAATGGGCACTGATAGAGCTGCCCTGATTATCAGTGTAAGCAGTGTGCGGACAGCCTTGCCAGTAATCAGCACTCTTTTCCTTTCTTCACACAGACACAGCATGTTTTTTTTTTTTTTTGTTTTGAGAGAGAATGGGGGAGAGTTCGACCTTCTGGTTCTTATTGCTGTTACTTGCCCCGTTGGGGAGATTCACCCATTTTTTTTGTACTGCTGATCATTATCACCATGAAATAAAGTGAGGGAAAATCCAAAAATGTTAAAGGTGTCCCCGGAATAAGAAGTAAAGGGACATCTGTTCTGGGGACAATTGTTAAACTATTTGCTGCATGTCTGGGACAGGTAGTGGAGGGAAATTTCCCCAAAGGTACACAGAAAGCCAAAAAATAACCTGGCAGGGTTTTAAACCTACCTCACTCTATCCAAAGCATTACAAATGTTTTGGCTATACATATACTATAAATACTATACTACTACTACACTCAGTAATAAGAAAATTGTTGTACCCCCTTCTACAGATTGGCAGACCTCCTTATGTCCGAGAGAGCACTTCCCAGACCAGAAGAGGTGGCCAGTTGCTGCAAGAGTCCCAGAGTGTCTTGAGTATTGACGAATCTCGAACAGGAGATGACGGCACCTATACCTGCACTGCTCAGAACCTTCAGGGGAGCACCTCAGTGAGCACAAATGTTTCTCTCCTCTCTGCTGCTGCCTCGGCCAGAGCCAGAAACTAAGGCTAATACCACAGGACTTGTTTTACAAAGGTGTAAGTCAGTAGACTAATGAGCTCATGGAACTTTGTGGACACCACAACCATGTGACTGAAAAATTAAAAATAATCCTTTGTGCGGTGTTGAAAAGACTGGTTTTTCAGCCTTATAGTATATCAGTCCCTAAAGACATGGCCTTGTATTAGTTACATACAGTAAGTGTATTAAAGTGTACATCCCATATTAAGTTACAGCATTTCTGATCTATGATTCAAATTACAAGTATGCAAATCATTCCATTGTCACTGACATATCACTAGAATTCCTTCCCAAGCAGAAACCATAGAATACATGGAAACTAACTGGATCACATTTAGTTTGTTAAAGTACTGTGTGTCAATGAAATCCCATGGTTTTTCTCCCATCTTTCATCCTCTTTTGCAGCTCAGTTCTGCAGATCACTTCCAGCAAATACATGCACTCTCTCCAGCATCAACTGCATTATATTGTTTTTTTTTTTTTACTAAAGGCAAATCCACTTTGCACTACAAGTGCAAACTACAAGTGCAAATTGCACTTGAAATTGCACTTGCTGTAGATCCGAGGGGGACATGCAAGGAAAATAAACAACAAATTTTAGCTTGCACATGATTGGCTGATAAAATCAGCAGAGCGTCCCCTCATTTCAGATTTACAGCGACTGCACTTCCAAGTGCACTTTCAGTGCAGTTTCAAGTTCACTTTGCACTTGTAGTGCAAAGTGGATTTGCCTTTCGTAAATAACCCCCGTTGCTCTGGACTAGTTTACTGACATGACAACATTGGACCTTGCCTGCACAAAGTTTGTTGGCATTACCAACTGTAGTGGTGCCGATGGTTCCTATCTGTGCCTTGTGGTGAACTGCAATGCACCTGTGTTTAGGTGCGTTTAGAAAGGTTCATTGTTTTACCATTCAAAATTAATGTCACCACAGTGCACTGGCAATAGTGTGTTAATAGGTATGAAGCTATGCAAAATGCAGCATGAATATTGATACAGCCCTATCCCAGAGAGGCAAGCTCTGATGGTATGCTGGGTAACTGCATATATTCAGGGAGCACACTGAGCTCTGGGTCTTTTCCCTCAGTGGAATAGTCCAGCCTGGGGAGGGGGCACGTTGCCCTCCCAGGCAGAAGCTGATGTTGGTAATACCTCAGGTGGGCGACCAGAGGGGCTAGAATGCTGGGACCAGAGTGTTATTTGCTTGAGATCTGTCTGGCATCAGTGGGAGGTTTCACTTGGAAGTTGGATGGAGACTGCCAGCTGTCCTTGGGCCTTCTGAGTACAGACGCTGAGAGATCTTGGGGACCTTAGTGCTTTAGCTACACCCTCTGGTACTACATAGTCAGCTGTGGCTCTATTTTAAGAGAACACTGGCTGGTGTCCTAAAGAGCTTTGTCTACCTTATCTTCTACATAAAGGGAGTCTGCACTTGTGGCTCCAACTACTACTACTAAGCTGAAGTCTACTGTTTGTTGCAAGCGCGGACTTTAATATAGCTTATCCTGAAGAATACACTCAGTTGTACATAGTTCTTGTATTTGGAGTATCCTACCACTACCCTATCCAAGTTCTCAAAAAAAAACAAAACAACATCCTCTAGACTGGTGAAACATGTAAATGAGCCTGACTGCAGGGCAAAGCCTGTGGGGAAGACCTGGACAGTGATCCTGCAGCTCCTACGGGAATACCGTTACAGTAGAATAGGGGCATGTCTAAATTAGAAGACGGCTTTGAGCTCAGTAGGTTTGTGGGCCTGCTGGGGTCATCGAGCAAAAGGGCACTTCAAACTGAGGCCTTTTGCTGGTGCGTGTTTTGATTTCTACGCATTCAAGTTTGTGTTGTCCAGCTACAGGTTTGCTTTAAATCTAGGCACAGGCAAATAAGTATTCTGAATGTTCAGCTTAAGATATCAGCTAACTTGCATATTAGGACTTCCCTCCCCTCCCTACTTGTGTCATACATACAACAGATGGTAAAATCACATCACAGCAAATATTTCAACATACAGTGGTGTGAACCAGCCAAGTAATTATTATTGGGTAATGTGTTTTTCAATGTATTATTAGCAAACAATATGTAAGGGTGAGTTTAGCCTAGAATTTCTGATGCCATGATTTTTCTTAAAATATCCAGGTTTTTTTTGCCCATGCTGAGGAAATTATACAGAAAGTGATATTGAATGGGGACCACTTTTATATCACACAAGTATGAGGAAAAGCAATCAACTCCCAAAAGCACAACTTGTATTAATTATTGAAGCTGATCACTATCTTCACACTCATGGGGGGGCACAGTTCCTCTTAAGGCTATATGTACAAACTGATCCAACACAAAAGTTGTACAACTTCCGATCGGAATTGCCCTGTGATTTAATTTCTGACTTTCATGCAACCTCAATTTACAGGATCCGACCATACCAGGCCCTTTGAGTTTGGTATGAATCTTGAGGGGGAACCCCACACCAAAATTGGTATGGATTTTAAGGGGAAAACCCATGCCGGAAACAAAAAAATGGCATGGGGTCCCCCCCAAGATCCATACCAGGCCCTTATCCGAGCATGCAGCCTGGCAGGTAAGGAGGGGGGGGGGGGGGGGGGGTGGGGGCGGCCCCCCCCCCCCCCCCCCCTTGGACCATACCAGGTCCATTCACATGGTGAACATGTGAATGGACCCTTAATCCTTGTACACACAATGATCATCCAGATTTTTTTCATGCTGGTTTCAAATCGAAAATAAAGAGGTTACTAAAGCTATGATAATTCTCATACAACAGAATACAACTTCGGAAGTGATGTAACGCATTGTAATTTATTCTTTGGTTCGAGCATGCACGGTCTTGCTAACTATTTGTTGTCGGACGATACTGTACTGATTGAATGAAAATCGTTCATTTTAGTATTATACGAGAAAACGTTCTGTGCTTGTCCCTTTGGACAACTTTGCATGAACTGTTATGATCGGCTCTCGAAAGCTGTGTGCCAACGCTCAGGTTATCGTACTATTGCTTAGAAAGTGGTATTTTTGTCCAATTTTCTCAACATGTGTACTACCGTAGGCATTAGCATTGTGTGCACCAAGATTGTGCATCATTTTAAAAGGGTGCCATGGCAAAAAAAAAAAAAAAAATTATTGTCCAGTACCTCAGGTACAGAACTGTGAGTAGCGCAGTAGTGAGATCACCAAATCTGGTGAGACTAGCAGAGCGTTTTAGATAATCTCTCTCAGCTGCCTGAGGTTATGAGACTACAGAACATGAGTGCCAAGGCACAGAAAATGCTCTTCCATTTTTTAGGAGGATTTCAAAGAAAAATTGTAATATTACAGGGTACTGCTTAGGCAAAATTGACATGTCCAGGTGTTCCCTAAAAAAAAATGCAAATCTTTACTTTTTGAGTTCAGGTCTACTTTAATATGAATAGATATACCAGAACGGTGGCTTGCGATTGTCAACATGTAGGACCTTTAAAGGATAAATCCACCTTTTGTAACATGTTACATCCAGGGTCGCATATTATATAAATTCAATAGTAAATTGATAAGGACCAGTATTCACAAGGATAAAATTAATTTATTAAAAGGCATTTGGGAAATGGGAATTGTACAGTACATCAGCTAGTGGAAATGTCATGAAGATGTATATAGATTGAACAATTTCAATCAAGACGAGAGTTTCCTGCCTCTGAAGTATCCTTTAAATGTTACTATTGAAAACACAAGTATGGTTCACAAAGAACAGTGCTTCACCATGTATACGAATAGTAATGCTAAGGCCCCACACGCTATTAGATTTTCAGCAGATTTTTGTCTTCAGATTTACCAAAACAATGGAGTGCAAGTGCTTGCCTGATTGCATACAAGTTGAAACTCTTAAGGTTTGACCTCATATTATATGTTTTTGGTGAATCTGAAGACAAAAATCTGCAGAAAATCTAATAGTGTGTATGGGGTCCAAGTCCTACAAGTGAAATGGACTAAATAGAAAAACACATACTGAGAGATTTAAATCTACCATTGCTGATCCCCTTCTGAAAAAGGTAATTGCTGGTGTCTGGCTTCAGTATTTTCTTCGACCTCGCCATAGAACAAGCATGCAGATGAGCAAAGTCAGAGTGAAATCAGAGCTCTTAATCTGCATCCTATTTCCAGGTTAGTGACTCAGACGCCTATGCATTAGCGTTGTCACCAGGAAAACTGGATTTTTAGATTGGAGGATCTGCGATGGCAGCTTCCATACGGCCTTAGGTGCAGTTCCTGTGCACTAAACTGACATTTCAAACAATGTTATCAGCTTTCCCAACTGTCTATGTGAATTACAGAACACCTCTACCCTATGAATTTGAGATGAAGACAGGGGGGTGTGTGTAGCCCCGAAAATCAGAAACATAGCCTTGGGTGATAACTCTGTGGGGCTCCATAGATACAGTGTAGTAAATGTCATCACACTAGGGACAAGAATGTAGCCACCACATTTAAGGAACAAACAATAAAGAAAAATAATTCCTGCACCACAATTCTGAACCATATGACAACACTGGAGATAGATGCCGCTGTACAAAACCTGTTGAAGCTTGGTGTAGTGGATGCAAACACCAAAGGGAACAGCACAAACACCTTTATTATGCAAAAAGTTAAACCATTGTTTTGTATATTAGAGGCCTTTGTTCTGTTGCCTTTAAATTTTTACATCTAACGAATTGTAAGCTGCAACAAATTACATTTTAGGTATACTATAACAGCTTTTATTATTGGAAATCTTTCTTATTTACACTTCCTAAAGCCTAGATATGGTTTCATGCATCTAGTTAATCACCCAATGACAGCCGTTTCCATGGTGCAACTAAACAAATTATTAGCACAGCAAACATTTCACACTGTGGTGGTGCAATATCCCATAAAAAGTGACGTTCTTTATTGCATAACGTGCTTGCTACGAGTCGCCATTGACATAAAGTGCCCTTAAAGTGCTCTATTAGGGTTTTACACCACCTACAGCATTCAGCAGAAACCATACTTTACAGGGTGCTCAATGTGACTGAATAGGAGGATGGTGTTGGGTTGCTGTAAAGACCATTTATATGCTTTAGAACTTCGAGAATCAATAGGAGAATACAGTATGCCCAGAGAGCTATAATAAGGCACTGGGTTTCATTAACTGAAAAAGGAGAGGCATCGACAGTATGATGATTGAAGTGACATTTCCATTATAACACTTGTCAGTTTATATCAGTGTTGTCAGTTTACCTGGTAACAGTATCTACAGCTACCTTGTATTGTACATACAAAAATATCTATTTGGGGTTTGAAGGACCTTTGTGATAAAAACAAACAATTTGCTCGTCCAGGTTAATTCAGTGGCAAGAGCCTTAGCACAGTTTCTATACTGCATATGCATTCAATGAAGTGTAGAAAAGAAGATGTGATGAGGCAATAGGGACAGTCAGGACAAGCTCTCTAGGGTTATAGGTAATAAGAAATGCATCCTTTAAGATGTACATATTTACTACCAGACAATCATGAGCTAGTGAGTATACATACTGTATCTTAAGTGTGACCAGGGATGCCTCTTGATACTAGTCAGTGGCGACCTGTCCATAGGGGGCACAGGGGCGTCGCCCCCCCCCCCCCTTAATCCATGTGCCCGGCCCCTAATCTACATGCAGAGTGCCGGATGCATGGACTCCAATGTTTTTTTTTTAAAGCAAATGATTAGAGCCTGAGGCTCCAATTGGCTTCAAAAAAGGGTGGGCTCGGGGTGCAGAGCGCTGGGCCCTAAGCCTACCCAGTTGTGTGACAATAGCGAATTAATATTCGCTATTGTCTTCTTGATTCTCCTCCCGGGCCAATCAGGAAGCGGGTCAGGACCCACTTACTGTTCGGCCAGGAGGAGAAGCAATGGCCCCTAGAGTGCGGTCTCCAGGGATGGCCCACCCCCAGCCACATCCAGCACTCCCCGGCTCGGACAGTGGAGGGAGGAGGAGGGGAGATCAGAGTGTCATGCCGGCAAGGACTCGTGCCATTGGTTTGCCGCACCCCTCCCCAAATATTGAGCACCGGCCATCACTGATACTAGTCCCTATAAAAAAAAAAGAAAAAAAAAGAAGAAGAGTAGGACATCTGAAATGGCAAGACCATCGTTGACCTCCTACTGTACATCCATATTTGCACACTTGTTTGACTGCCCCGATTGTACCAAATAAACGGAAGCTTTTGATAGGGGTGCTTATGCTTTGAAAAATAACTTTACAGATTGCTCAAGTGTGCAAAAGTATAGCAAATTCAAGTCTACAAGTTTGCATACATGGACCACTGGGACATTAAGATTACCTAGGACTTCATATACAGTCAAACGTGACAAAGTTTTTACAGTTAGGGCTCTTTCACAAAAGCTTTGGTCTCTAGAGAGCATTCCGCATTTAAATTGCTCTACAGAAAGCATTTGACAGATGGTGAGGAGGGACTGCATCGCCTCCAGCTTTTAACACTTGGATCGTCAGAACTTGCGTGCCACAACAGTGTGCATTGCATGCAGTTGTGGGGTGCTACTAGAGCAGCCCCATTCAGTTGAATAGGTCACGTTCCGTGGGTGCTTTGCCTTCTGAAAGCAACAGGGGGTATAATTCCTGCTGCGGACATGAAGGAAAGCATCTCAGCCACAGCATGCATACACCCTTTGCTGCTGCCTCTGCAGCTAAAGTGCAGCTCAGCCACAGGATTTTACCGCCTCCCCCAAACGCTAGTGTGAATGAGCCCTTAGACAATTACACTGGAAGCAAGCATTATTGGTGTATGGCAAGCTGATATAAAGTGATTCAACTTGATGCACACAGATCTAAGAGAAGAAAGGAAATCTGGAGCAGCTGTGCATGGCAACCAATCAGCTTCTATCTTCAGTTTGTTCAGTTAGTGGGTGTAAAACCTCAGACTTTAAACGTAAACAAAGCATATCCCTCTACAGTGTGTACTTATCTCAATTAAGAGCACTAAGTGCCATTTCTGTCTGTTGCTTCATTCCTCTGCTATCAGCATCAATCACTTATGACAAGTTTTCCTGACACCAAGAGAAAAAAATGTGACAGAGGAGGGAGCTCCAGCTGATTGACAGCCTCAGCTCTGTTCCTGTGTGCTGTGTTAAGGGGTGGGGGTGTCCCTTCCCTCCAATCAGCTCTCAGAGCTCTCCTCACTGAGTAACTTCAGCTCCCTACCATTTTTTGTTTCTCACAATTCACATGAGCTTTATAAATTCAGGACTTTGAACGTATGTAGAGAAGACAAAACTACAGATAAACAGATTCAACTTATGTAGGAGGCTGTGCTTAATCTCTGTGAATATAAGAGTTTACACCCACTTTAAGCTTTGAAGATGGACGATAGAAGCCGATTGGTTGGCAAGCACAGCTGCTCTAGATTCTGGCTGCAGTTTTCTTAAATTCCTCTCAAGGATTATTATATATATATATATATATATATATATATATATATATATATATATAAAAATAATCAAGAGAAATCCCTAGTGTTTAAACTCTTATATTACACCATTTAAAGATATAATCCAATTCAGTGGGGAAAAACAAACCAAAAAAAAAAAAAAACACACCCGCAAGATTATGAGCCATCAACTATATATTCAAGCATGCTTGAGCATACTGGGAGTGTGGCTTTAATAAAATCCACAGGCTGTCCCTTGACAGAAAACAGGAATAAAATAGAATGCTACTCATACAAAAAAAATAAAAATAAAAGTGCTCACAACACACAAGCATGGCTAAAACTACAGTAAGTACAAAAATATATACATCTGTGACTTTTCAGGACTGGTGATATGAAAAGTGAAATTTAAGGGCAAGTCCACCTATTCAGATTGCACATTTTTAGGTACTCCAATAGATTTGATAACTCATCCTAATAAAACTGTCTTCTTCAATATTCTCGTTCCAATGCTCTACATGGGCATATCTTATGCTGAGTGTTATTGTCACCTACTTTCAGCTGGGCTGTCCAAAATACTATATAGAGAATCCAGCATTGGTCAGGGGCTTTGCATAAAATTGGGGGGGGTACAATTGAAATTTCAGGAAAGGGTGGTGATCTTGATGTGGCCAACCTAGAAGGAAATCAAACCTGCAGGAGCCCAATTTAAATGTTCATCGTTGGGTGGACAAAGTGGGGCTGATTTACTAAAACAACTGGAGAGTACAAAATCTGGTGCATCCAGGTTTTATTGTCGAAGCTTAATTGAACAAGCTGAAGTTAGAAGCCGATTGACTAATACGCAGAGCCGCACCAGATTTTGCAATCTCCATTTTTAGTAAATCAACCCCAGTATGTCCAAAGAAATTTTTTTTTTCTTAATTGTAGATAGACTGGGGGAGGGGGGTTAAGAATTGCTGTTGTATTTTACTAAAGATTGGGGCTCTGTTAGAGAAGTCCCTTTCTGTCCTGGAAATAACAGTTTTACCAGATGGATGGCAAATCAATGACTGGGATCCTGCAATAAAAAGCTGGTAAGGGTTTCAGGAAAAAGAAGCAAAGTTATTTTGTCTAGTTGCGGTTAAAGATTTAGCCTCACCTACCCCTGGTGACACCATTGTCACCGGGACAGGAAGTAAGGGCCAATCTCTGTAACAGAACCCCAGAAAGTAGCAACGACCTGACCAGGGTCCCAAACCTATCCCAACTAAATGTTTTGGTGGAACATACGATTTCAGTTTTAAAACAACGATTTTACATAGAGAAAGTGTCCCGTTGTCAGTCATGGATACCATAAACATGTATATACAGTTTCAATAATTAAAACAATAAAATAAATATGAATTGTTTCCATGAGAGGAAGCTTCTTGCATGTTTTAGGCTATCAGTATTGCCTTGGTCTTCTACATAAAGCAAGGATTTTGACCATTTGTCCATGAATTGAAGACTTCTTTCTCCTAGGTCACTTTTATGGAGTCCTGTGTTATTGGCAGAGAAAAAGGAGACGGGCCATCCCCGTTCACCGTTCGGTAAAAGTGCTGTTCTTTGTCACGCTGTAGCTGTTCATGAAGCTGTTTCTCCTTTTCTAGGGACACCTGAGCATTCAGGAGCTCCTCTGTCAAACGGCTGCAATAAATCAGAAGCAGAGAATGAAACAATGATGCACACACGAGTATGTATTGAAGGCTACACCAAAAAGTATAAGGCTTTTGGAGGTCACAGATACTTTCAGGAGGAAGTTACCTTTAGGTTCCGTTCACACTAGTGCAAATTTAAAGTCGCGCAATTTGAAGTTCAACTTTGATCTAACTTTACGCTCTCTGGCACTCAAGTCGCATCAAAGTAGTGCAGGAACCTTTTCAAAGCCCCGTAGATTGGAACCAGGCGCTATGGAAATCAATAGGCTGCAACTTGCCATGTGACTTTATGTCCAAAGTCGCATGACAAATCACCCTAGTGTGAACTGAGCCTTAACCCCTTTCCACCTGCTCTGATGTCTCTTTAAACAGTGTAAAACTCCCAGGAGGGCAGGAAGAATCTGCGATCATGTGACCACTGTCACTGCGGTCACGTGATTGGTAATTGGTGTTTACCATTGACCAAGTGCTGTCCTTGACCGCTCGTTCTTTGTGCTGAGTGCGCATAGTGATAACGGTCTCAGCACATAAACATCAGTCGCCCAGTGACGCATAGGTGCAACGTGTGGGCATTAAAGTTCACCCTTTTGCCACTACACATGCGTTCGATGATTGTATAGGGGTTAATAACTTTTTTTTAGTCAAGCATAATAGTCACATTTTCAAAGTGGAAGTATAACGACTGAAACAATATTTAAAAGTCTACTTTCATGAAGGCAATTCTACTAGTGTAGTTATTCCAAGGGTTTGGGCATTATTCAGTCATCCATCAGCAAATTTAAAAGTAGAACGGGTAAAACAAAACAATTGCATGAATGATACAGTCTGTCACTACATTAACACAGTGGATTTTGCTTCTGTGAAACAATTTTATTATCAGTTGATCCTGCCAGCAGATCTGTTATCTTTCCACTTCCCATATTACAGTGACATATATTTTATATTAAAACCACATGACTACAGCTAACAATTGAAAGCACCTCTATCAGTGTTATACGGTTTGTTCCAACCTCAGTAACAAATATTTGCTGGACAGCTTGACCTGTTAAAATAGGTGGAAAAATAACCAATTACTGGCTGAGTGACAGATCACAGTTGGAGGGTTTCAGCAACAGAGGCAGTGCTGTCAAACCAAAAAGCAGTGGGCAGGACTAGGTATGGCCAGGTGCTTTTTGACAAGCTGCAGGCTTGTGAATTAACAGCGAAATCACTGATTGTCATGTCCTCTGCAACATTTATTCATTCCACTGTAGTACAAGCAGGCACAGCCTACATGAGTAGCAACTCTGCTCTGAATTTGAGAGCAGTGCAGCATTGTTACCACATCATCACAGGAAGCTGAAGTGGACTTTACTGGCAGGATCAACAGGTATTTGTGGGACCTTGCAGGAGTTTGAAAGAAAATGATAAGTAAGCACAAATTAATTTATAATTAAAGGGCTTCTGCACACAGTTGCACCCAATGACTAGTGTGTAGCTTACATCGTCATTGCTGTCTGGTTCTGGGCCTGGGCTCGTAAGGCTTCAATCTCCTGCTGCAGACTCTGTACTTTCTCCTCCAGTATGACATTCCTGTCCATCTACCATAAAAACAGAACGAAATCATCATCAGTAAAAGTAAAATCCAGGGTGATAAAAGCCATACATACATAAGTATAAATAATCAGAAAAAGCAATGATATGAAACCAAGGTAAGCTTTAGCTTGCCAGCTTATGTGGAACTACAAATCTCACCATATACAGATGATACTCGAAAAATTTGAATATCGCACAAAAGTTTTTTTCTCCACTAATGCAACTTAAAAGGTGAAACTAATATACGAGATAGAATCATTACATGCAAAGCAAGATAGTTAAAGTGGTTGTAAACTAGATTAAGAGGCTTACCTGTAGGTCCAATATATATCTCCTAAACCTACATGGTTTAGGAGATATTTAGAAAAAAAACAGGCATCGCTGTCTACGGCACATGCGCCGTAGACAGCGGCGCGCAGGCGCACTGCGCATGCCGAGATCATGGCGATATGCCGCTTTCGTGCGCATGCGCGGGAGTGACGTCATCGCATGCGCGGGAGTGAATGACAGCGCTGGAGCAGCGAGACCCGGAAGTCACTCCGGGCTTGATGGTGGCGCAGAAGATCGTGGATGAGGGTCGCTTCAGGGGCTTCGTTCTCAGGTAAGTCATTCATAATGAGCTAGTATGCTATGCATACTAGCTCATTATGCCTTTGCCTTGCAGGTTCCGTTTTTTTTTTTTTTTTTTTGGAGGAGGCTTTACTTCCTCTTTAAAGCCGTGATTTGTCATAATTGTGATGATTATGGCTTACAGCTCATGAAAACCCCAAATCCACAATCTCAGAAAATTTGAATATTACATTAAATTAATAAAACAAGGATTGTACATAGAACAATATCGGGCCTCTGAAAAGTATAAGCATGCATATGTACTCAGTATTTGGTTTGGGCCCCTTTTGCAGCAATTACTGCCTCAATGCGGCGTGGCATGGAAGCTATTAGCCTGTGGCACTGCTGAGGTGTTATGGAAGACCAGGATGCATCAACAGCGGCCTTCAGCTCTTCTGCATTGTTCGGTCTCATGTCTCATCTTTCTCTTGGCAATGCCCCGTAGATTCTCTATGGGGTTCAGGTCAGGCGAGTTTGCTGGCCAATCCAGCACATTAATCCCACGGTTTTTGAACCAGGTTTTGGTGCTTTTAGCAGTGTGGGCAGGTGACAAGTGCTGCTGGAAAATGAAGTCAGCATCTCTATAGAGTTCGTATGTGGAAGGAAGCATGGAGTGCTCCAAAATCTCCTGGTAGACGGCTGCGATGACCCTGGACTTAATGAAGCACAGTGGACCAACACCAGCAGATGACATGGCTCCCCAAATCAACACAGACTGTGGAAACTTCACACTGGACTTCAAGCATCTTGCAGTGTGTGCCTCTCCATTCTTTCTCCATACTCTGGGTCCTTGGTTTCCAAAAGAGATACAAAATTTGCTCTTATCAGAAAAGAGGACTTTGGACCACTGAGCAACAGACCAGGTCTGTTTTTCTTTAGCCCAGGTAAGATGCTTCTGACGTTGTTTGTTGTTCAGGAGTGGCTTGACATGAGGAATACGACATTTGAAGCCCATGTCCAGGATCCGTCTGTGTGTGGTGGCTCTTGATGCACTGACTCCAGCCTCAGTCCACTCCTTGTGAAAGTCCCCAACACTTTTGAATGGCCTTTTCCTGACAATCCTCTCCAGGCTGCGGTCATCCCTGCCGCTTGTGCACCTTTCTTTCACATAACTTTCTATTAGTGTGCTTTGATACGGAACTTTGGGAACATCCAACTTCTTTTGCAATTACCTTTTGAGGCTTTCACTCCTTATGGAGGGTGTCAATGATGGTTTTCTGCACAACTGTCAGGTCAGCAGTCTTTCCATGATTGTGATTCCTACTGAACCAGACTGAGAGACCATTTAAAGGCTCAGGAACCCTTTGCAGATGTTATGGCTTAAATAGCTGATTCGAGCGGGACACTGAGCCTAGAATATTGCACCTTTTCACAATATTCTAATTTTCTAAGATTGTGGATTTGGGGTTTTGATGAGCTGCAAGCCATAATCCTCACAATTATGAAAAATCTCTATATAATCTCTATCTCTCATATATTAGTTTCACCTTTTAATTTGCATTAGTGAAATAAATTAACTTTTGCACGATATTCAAATTTTTCGAGTATCACCTGTATCTCCAGCAACCTTCTTCATGCAAAGCAGAGAGTTAAAACTTGGCAAAACAATAAAAGCAAAGGATGAAGTTGCTTCAGTTGAAAATCATACAAGCAAAAATACTAATGCCCTTTACTTCGTTTTTGTAAATGGCCAATATGAAAGAGCTTGGCTAATGCTATGGCCTCTGACCGCTAAGCCTGTGCACAGATTGTGTTGCATAACTTTACTATTGAAGTACTGTAAATCTAAGCTTTATTATAACACTTGGGTATTTTTAACCTCCCTCATCTAAGCTGAGTGGAGCAGGCAGATGACAGGTCTGTGTCTACTCTGCAAATGCAGAACAGACATGGGCACAGCCTGCTTTACTCTATGGGCCCACCAATCCAATCCAACCAGAAAGAAGGGGACGGATCCCCTTCTGTTTTTTAAGCAGATCGGATTGGAGATAGGGGGGTGTAAACTAACACAAGTCCATTTACATCTGCCGCTCTATAGGAGGTGAATGGAGAGACAGTTTGGGTCCACATGAAAAATGGACATGCAGACCCGATCAGAACGATCATGTGAAAGGGGCCTAAGGCTGCTTTCACACTGATGCACTGAGCTACCTGCATCTAAACGGACCTCAATCCTCAGGATTCCTGCAGGTATCGCCGGCTGCTGCTGTTCCCCAGGTGGGTATGGCTGGCAGCTGCTGCTTGCTGTCCTCCAGGGCAGGTACTACTGGAGGGTACTGCCAGTGGGCACTGCTGGCGGGTACTACTGGGTGTATCCCTGGTGGCTGCTGTCCCAGATCCTGTCCCAGTTTCCAACCCGCCATCCCTGAGCATCAGTGTGACAGGAGCATGCGGCTGCAGTAGAGAGCAAAGCTGATGCTTCCTGTATCGTGCCGGGAACTGTCACAGGTGGAACACATTTGGTATCGCCCCACATATGACAGGAGTCGGCGCTATACAGGAAGCATTGGCTCTGCTTTCTCTAGCGCCAGCTCCGTTCTTCACACTGATGCTCGGGCATGGCGGGTCAGGAACCCGCAATCTTGGTTTGTCAACCAGTTTTAATTTTGGCAGCAAATTGTGATTTAGTTTTAGCCTTAGGACCAAAATGGCATTTTAGTTTGTCTCATTTTAGTCTTCTGCAAGTGTTTTAGTCATATTTAGTCGACTAAAATGTCTTGCTTATTTATTTTACAATATAGCAGTGGCAGGATTCGTGCTCCCCTTACTCGCAGGAATGCCACTGCGCGGCCCCCCCCCCCCCAAGGGAGGCTGGCGGGAAGGCGGCGATTAGTGACCTTAGCTTAGGAGGCCAATGCTGCTCCTCGCTCCAGCTTGCCGATGCAGGAGGCCGATGTATGTTGCTATTCGCTCCAGCTTGTGGAGGTGCCGTTGCTTCTCCTCACGGTCGAACAGGCATTGCTTCTCCTCCTGGCCGAACAAGAAGTGGATCCTGAGACCTGATTGGCTGAGAGTCCTAAGACTCCCTGGCCAATCGGGTCTCAGGACCCGCTTCCTGACTGGCCAGGAGGAGAAGCAGAAATATTACATTTTCTAATATCACACAACTGGGTGGGCTTAGGGCACAGTGTTCTGCGCCTTCAGCTCACCCTTTTTTTGAAGCCAATTGGAGCCTCAGGCTCTAATCATGTGCTTAAAAAAACAAAACAAAAAAAACACCCCGTTGAAATCCAATGCGTCTGGAGCACTGCATGTAGATTAGGAGCCCGGCGCATGGATTGGGGGGTGGTTCCCCTAATGGAGTGGCCGCCACTGCATTATAGATAAATCAATAAGGGCAAATAGTCTCTTTCTGAAACTCCACCATAGAAAAGGGTCAATCGTTTTGCCAAAAACCCTATGTTATGTGCAAAGCCAGTGGGTAATTTGAACATTGACAGTTTAGAATGGACAGATCCTTTAAAATTATCTGTTTTTCAGGAAAATTGCAGAGCTACTCCCTTAGAATAAAACAAAAATAGTAAAAGCTGAAAAAATTTCAAAATGACCACCATAATCAGGTTTTATATTGTACATCCTGAGCCTTACTGTAGTTTGCTGGGCCTGGAGTCTTTTCTCTTGTTCCTTGATCCGCTCACTTTTCATTTCAATCACAAAATGCAGACTTTGCAGCTCGTGCTCCCAGAATTCACCAGGGCTACCATGATCCTGTAAATACAGCATTGGAAACCACAAATAATAGATACTTCCAATCACTTCCGCGTGATGTGCTTTACCCCGATTCAGAACACCCCACCCTCTGTACCGCGTTAGTGGTGGTCGCTTTTTTTTTTAATTATTATTATTATTTTTCTTGTTAAAAAAAATTATTACCCTGTTTCCCCGAAAATAAGACCTAGCGTGATTGTCGGTGTTGGCTGCAATATAAGCCCTACCCCCCAAATAAGCCCTAGTAAAAGTCCTTGTAGGTCTTGTTTTCAGGTTAGGGCTTATTTTCGGGGAAACAGGGTAGGGCTTATTTGGTGGGTAGGGCTTATATTGCAGCCATTACCGACAATCACGCTAGGTCTTATTTTAGGGGAAACAGGGTATTATTATTGAAGCCACTTTGATAAGATTGTATACATTAAAACTAAATCTGTCACAAACCTGGACAATTCTAACTGAGCACATAATGAATACATGCATAATAACACAGGTTACCTGCAACGAAAATCTAAATGGATTGGTAGTTCTGGAGATCTACAAGGCTGAAATTCTCTCAGTGATCATCTTCCTTGACAACTTCAGTCATTTCATGGACTTCTGATTTTTCTATTATGCAACTATAGTATTTTTATTTATTTGTTCAGCTATACATACGCTTGAAGTGAACCTGGTGGTGGACATAGCTCCCAACTGTCCCTGGTTTGGAGGGACTGTCCCTGATTTGGAGCAATGTCCCGCTGTCCCACTTTCTCCCTCATTTTGGTCTAACCTATATAGTGGTATAGAAAATGCACTTTATCTTTCAAAAAGTGTTTCCCAGAGCTAAACTTTTCATCCAGTATCTAAATTGCTGCATTTGTAAATTTTAAAAGTCAATATAAAATGAATAGTAGTGGTAAAAAAAAGCCTTTGTGGATTTAAATTAACCCCCTTTTTTTTTTTTTTTTTTTGGTTTATTCTCCTTTAAGGGGGTATGACAGGAGGCATGTTTGCTAGTAGGTGTCCCTCATTCCCATCTCGAAAATGTTGGGAGGTATGGTGGTGGATACTCAAAAATCATTAGGACGACGCAGCGTGCTGCACTTGTATAGTGGACTTTTCGGTAAGAGCCTGTGTCTATAGGTTTTAGTCTCATCTGAACTGCTTTTCTCCACATACACATCAGTGCATAGATGCCAAATGTCCCAGATTTGCCGGGACAGTACTACATTTATGTGCACTGTCCCTGGCTGCTTCCCAAGATGACATCATAATCCTTATTGGAGTTACTGAGCATGCCCAGTAACTCAAAAAAGAGTATTAACTGAAGGGATCACAACTGTGAATAGGTGGTACCAACACAATTAGGTGCAGGAACACTTGGAAAGTGGGCATGATCTGGACAGGACCACCCAGAAGAAAGGCGTATTAGGTGTGCCATGAATTGAGGAGATAGTGTCCTGGGGACTGGGATGAATATGTTGGCAAAATACATTTGATAGGATCTCAACAGCAGCACATATCAGGTTGATTCAGGTTAGAGGATCAAATGCAGGTTAGAAAGAGGTCAAATGCACCCGTCAATCAATTCTGAATGATCTCAGAAACATCTTAAATGAGATGTTAGATTGCAAGCAGAATGGACCTGAATGCAAGCTTTATTTGCCCTTTGACATAAGCCCAAAGCAGTCAACTCAGGCCTAACGCTGAGGATCCCGAATCTTGTGGGATGCCACTCCTGCACAATTACCTAATTGCAAATAGATGGAGATTAGGTCATTTTTAAACTCAAAGGACTGCAGTAAAAAGAATTATGGTTGTCCTGCCCTATTCTGGTGGGCACTGTGAAACCCACATACCACAGCAGCAAAGTAAAAGTGATAACCTCTTTGTCAATGTGCCACCATTACCCTTGCTGAAACTTCACCCCGCACAGGCAAATATGACCCAACACATGACAATGAAACCAATCACACATTCCATAAACCGGTATTACATACTGAAATATGTAAGTATCCCATTTAAACTTTTGAACCTATTAAAAAAAAAAAAGTCACCTCCTGCACTGCCAGGCATTTTCTGCTAAAAACACAAGTCGGCGCCTTTAAAATTCCTTCCTGAATGATTACAGGGAGGCCTGGAATGTGGCAGCGCACCTAAGTGCGGACAGATTACCAAAGGGAAAGGATTACTGTACTGTGCCCTGAAATAACTGTTTGTGTGCGAGGCACATTGGATAAAGCACACTTCAATGAAATAAACACGACCTACACCGAGTACAACTTCAAAGCCAAGAAAGATCATATCATCATGCACGTAGACAATAGTTTGTTTTAATAAAAGCCAAACCATAAAAAATTTGCCCGATTTTTTATTTATTTTTTTGGATGGTGGGTGGAAAGGTTAAAACATCTGTCTGATTTCTATTGCGGTCTATGTCGCCACTAGGGATTTTTTAAAAATCAGAAATAAAATTATTTAAGAAGGCTAAACACATTCCAGACCATTTATGTTGTCATTTAGATTTACAGCAGTACCACATCATAGTTGAGAATAACAGAAGGGTTAGCACAAGGTATTTTCAGACCCAATCCTGGTTCGAAGAAGCACAACATCCTATCACAACGCTATATTCCTGTACTCGTACAAATACATGCAGTCACCCATATGACTTTGGCTATCCTTTTGTAATAGAAACATAACAGGATAACGCCAAGATCATACCAGCAGTCTATTCAAAACAAGTTCCACTGGTGCTAGTCCACGGATGCCCAACCATCCCCACCCCAAACCTTGTCAAATTTAGCGGAACATCCACTGATACTGGTTTATGACACATTCACATCGAAAGTAACCCCCATGTGGTCTATCCATTCCTTGGGGGAGGGAAGAGGAGGTACTCTTCCAGTGCAATAGTAGGATTTTGGACACCGCTTCCCTAGTGAATGCATCTGGCACTACATCTAGTATAGCCAACACACTTTGTTTGGGGGTCAGTTACAAGGGTAGTTTGAAATGCTTGATTAATCATGTTTATAACTGTCTCCTAATACCTCTAACTTGGGGCTGCACCACAGCATATGGACCAATCAGGTCCAGTGTCAATCGAATTATGTAATTTAAAGTGGTTGTAAACCCTTACATATACCCAGTGAAGTGACTGGCTTCAGGTGATACACAGAGATTAAACAAATCCTCCTACATAAGTTGTACTTGTTTATCTGCAGTCTTCTCATCTATTCAAAGTGCACAATTTTAAAGCTTCTCTGAGAGTCCCAAAAAGGGGGCGGAGAGCTGAAGTTACACTCTGCAGAGCACAAGGAGAAGAGCTCTGAGAGCGGATTGGAGAGAAGGGACTCTTCACACAGGAACAGAGCTGAGGCTGTCAATCAGATGGAAATCTTTCCAGTCACCATTTTTCTCTTGCTGTCAGAAAAACTTGTCAGAAGTGACTCATGCGGATAGCAGAGGAACGAAGCAGCAGACAGAAATTACACTTAGTGCTCTGGATTGAGACAAGTACACACTGTAGAGGGAATATGCTTTGTTTATATTTCATGTCTGAGGTTTACAACCACTTTAAAAAGGGGAGTGTAAGGAACTCACAAGAGTACTTACAATTGGGAAAGCCTTTGAGACACATTCAGGGAGCTAGAACTCAGTTTTCAATGCCATTTCCCATTGATCACCTGTCACACATCTCCCACATCCGGGACCCACTTCTCCAGCACTCTGCAGGGGTAATTCTCCAAGTAATTTGTGAGTTAAACAAAACCTTTTTGATTGGCCATTTGCTGCATCATACAGAAAATAAAAGGTAGGCGAAACACAGAATTCATAAGTAGGATTTTGTGCTGTAGCCCTTCAAATAATAGAAGTACATGTACTGGGGGGGCAGGCCATATTGAGATTGTAAAAGTAGTAAAACAGTAACAACTTGCCTCGTTAAAAAAAAAAAAATATTTTAAATGTATGTAACGCTTGCCATTTGGCCACGTATTCGTATTGAGTATGGCCAGAAAGAGTTTACCAAATAGGGAACCCCTTGCAACTATTTAGCTTTCATCCAGACCTTATGCATGAGTCAATAGGTGGGAAATTACCTATTCGGTTTGGCAAAATGTTGATTCTAAACCTTTCAGAAGTGAAAGTGAGTTGGTAAAATAGAGAACAATGTACATGGTAGAGTCATGGGCCTTTGGCCAGGTTTGTACAATCCTGAGCCATTCAAGGATTGTATGTAGAAAGTATTAAAGTTGCACAGCCATGTAATATATCCATGAGTTCAGAAAGGCAATACCCTCATTATGCTTTGGGTATTGCAATTGCTCAGGTCAGACCCTGGGCGGCTATTTTTCCACAGCAAAGTTCAGAAAATTGAATTCAGTGTACAAAATATTTTAGGAGGCAAAACCACTGGGGTGTTCTGTAGAACATAGGTTGGACTTGATGGACTTGTGTCTTTTTTCAACCTCACCTACTATAAATTAACAAAAATAAAAAACAAAAGCTAAAAACAAAAAGCTAGTAATATGTAATAAGTAATGAGTAATATTTTAACCATATTGGCCCTACCAATCAGACAAATCCATAGATTTTGCCACAGTAGGAAACCAGTAGGCTGAATATCTCTTGGGGGACTTCAGTGACAAGGTCTCCTTCGATCTCCACACTCTGCCCTTATTAATTGGGCATCATAAAGCCGTAATGCAAAATAAAAATAAAACAACGGAGAGTCAAAACTAGTGTCAGTATCCTGGCACAGATTGTTTATTTGGAGCAGTGACTGAGCTGCAGGATGGCCAAATACCTATAGCAGTCTAAATATGGATTTACTAGGGTGAAGTCAATCTGTACTTTGCCCATGCAGGAATTTGGTAAGTGATGTCTACCACTGGATAGCATTCATGTAAAGGTGGCTATTCAGCACCAGTACTTAACCTCTTGCTTACTGGGCACTTAAACCCCCCTCCTGCCCAGACCAATTTTCAGCTTTCAGCGCAGTCACACTTTGAATGACAATTGCGCGGTCATGCTACACTGTACTCAAATGAAATTTTTATAATTATTTTCATACAGATGGAGTTTTCTTTTGGTGACATTGAATCACCACTGGGGTTTTTATTTTTTGCTAAACAAACAAAAAAAAGACAAAACACACAAAAACATGTTCCCTAGTTTGTTATAAAATTTTGCAAATGGGTGACACTGTGGGCACTGGTAGGTGGCGCTGGCTGGCACTGGTGAGGCTAGTGGGCACAGAAGCCTATCCACAATCGGGGGCCGATGTCCCTCTCGCAGCCGCCGGCGATTGGCTTTTTTCTCCTCACGCTACCAGCGTGAGGAGAAAAAATAGCTGCTTACCGGCTATGTTTGTCATTGGCTGACAGCTGATCACGTGGTAAGGGGGCCGGGATCGACCCCCTTACTCAGATCTGTGGATCAGACTCGCTGATCCCAGAGCGCGCCGCATGCGCCCTGCAGGGGGCGGGCAGGCCGCTCAAGCACGGGACGATGTCCAGGGACACGCTGCTGGAAAATTAAGTCCGCGCTTTAGCCGTCTTTCGGCTATAGCGCGGACAGCAAGTGGTTAAAGCAGTATTAAACCCAAAAGCAAACATTTGCTTTATTGCATCTTGACCAATTCTTAGACGTGATGGTTTGCATTGGTTTTCTTTTTTAGGCTTTCTTTCACTTATTTTCATCTGGTGATCTGGCCAGCAAGTCTGTTTTTCAAAAGAACAAGCTCTCATGCAAATTGTATCAGTTACAGGAATGAAACAAGCCTTTTACCACTGACAGGGGTGCTTACAATGATCCGTTTTTATGTAAAACCTTGATTTCAAAAGGAAAAAACAGTTTGTTGTAACTTGGTATAATGTATTAGCTTGAGTTTGGCTTTAATTTGTTATTGTATCTATATTTGCAAGTCCATCTAACACTCCCTTCCCCCCACACTGGCAGGGCTGCCGTCTAAAAAGGTACCAGCTACGCCACTTCATCCAGAGTGGGGGCACTATAATACAGGAGGTGTGTTAATGCCACTACATCTAATGATTGGCAAGCTGCAATATATTACATTTTTGGTTTTGGGTTTAATACCGCTTTAAAAAACGTATCCTTCCCTTCAGGCAGCCTTGTCGCTAGGGTCAAAAAATGTGACCAAAAGCCCCTATTAAAAGAAAAACTAACATTTCTTAACAATAACTTCGCTCTTAGTTGCCTCGAAAGCAGACCTTCAATGCAAAAAGGAAGATCTACTTCTCTGCCACCACCACCACCGCCCAAACAAATAAGCTGTAAATAAAAAACTTTAATAAAAATTTCACAAGAAATAATACAAAAAACTACTAAGCTTGGCCCTGGTTTCTGGTACAGTAGGTGCGAGTGACATCACCACCTCATTCTGCCTGTTGGCCACTCCAAATCCCATGAGAATGCACTCCTTTGGTGAGCTGGGATACATTCTCGTGGTATGTTGAGCTCCCAGCTATCCCAGGAGGCAGTGGTTAGGCACGGTATCTATTTTTACTTTTTTGTGAGGCGGGGGGACCTTTCGTCATGGAAAGTCTGCTTTTCTTTAAAGAGCTCTGTGCATCCCTACTATCCATCATTCCCAGGTGTGTCAGATAATGTGCCCCCCCCCCTCGCTTCGGTTTCACCTCCAATCCCTACATTACTGTCAAACACAGTAGTGATGTAGAAGCTGGCAGAGGGAGCCACAGTTGCACAGCTGGAGACCAGGCGTCCAACACTACTGGAAGTGTGTTGGATATTGAAAATTTTTTAACCAACAGTATCTCATGAATATAGCAAGTGCAGCAGGCCAGTAAGTAATAAAATTACTTCATATCCATACAGCATTTTATTTTTGTATTTCTTTATGACATGACACTTTACATTTTTCCACTTAGCTACAGGGACACTTAGTAGGGACTTGGTGTCCAGTGGTACTGGTCCATTGTCATGGCATTGGTTACGTCAGCATAGCCAAGTATTATAAATCATCTTTTAATAATTTAGGCTATGTCACAGCAAAGTTGGGGGGGGGGGGGTTTAACCACTTCAATACAGGGCACTTAAACACCTTCCTGCCCAGACCAATTTTGAGCTTTCAGCGCTGTCGCACTTTGACAATTGCGCGGTCATACAACACTGTACCCAAATAAAATTTTTATAATTTTCTTCACACAAATAGAGCTTTCTTTTAGTGGTATTTGATCACCTCTGCGGTTTTTATTTTTTGCTAAACAAATAAAAAAAGACCAAAAATTTTGAAAAAATACGTTTTTCTTTTTTGTTTCAGTGTCAAAACTTTGTAAATAAATACGTTTTCTCGTTCACTGGTGGGCACTGATGGGGCTGCACTGATAAGGCGGCACTGATGGGCACCGATGAGGTTGCACTAATGAAGTGGCACTGAGGTGGCATTGATGGGCACTGATAGGCGGCACAAATTGTCACTGATAGATGGCACAGATTGGCTTGGAAAGGCGGCACAAATTGGCACCGATTGCTGGCACGGATTGGCTTGGATAGGCGGCATGGATGGGCGGCACGGATGAGCACTGATAGGCGGCACGGATGGGCACTGATTGGCATCCATCAGTACAAAACAATGTTGCCTATCAGTGCCAAACAATAATGCATACCAATCAGTGATGCCCATTGTGGGCACTGATTGGCATCAATTGTGGGCACTGTGTCATCTCTGGTGGCCTAGGGTGGCATACCTTGTGCTGGGCATCCCTGGTGGTCTGGTGGCGTCCCTGGTGGTCCAGTGTGGGCATCCTCGGGGGGGGGGGCTGCGCTGATAATCGATCAGCGCAGACCCCCCTGTCAGAGGAGCAGCCGATCGGCTCTTCCTATTTACACTGCTCAGCCGTGATTGGACACGGCTGATCGCGTGGTAAAGAGTCTCAGTCAGAGACTCTTTACCGAGATCGTAGTTGCAGGGTGTCAGACTGACACCCCGCAACAACGATCGCCGCAATGCGCGCCCCCCGGGGGCGCGCAGCGGCTCAAAATCCTGAGGACGTCCTATGACGTCCGGTCAGGATTTTACAACCACTTTGCCGACGTCCTTTTACAATAGGGCGGGTGGCAAGTGGTTAAAGCAGGTAATTTTTAATCGGAGACTGCCTGTATAAAAAAAAAAAAAAAAAAAAAAGAAGAGGGAAGAACAAAATTTTGCAGATTTATTAAATACTTGCCGATGTAGATGTATGTCGGCACAATGGCACAGGCAGGCAAATGGGCGTAGAAAGGGGAAGTGCCTATGTAAACAAGGCATTTCCCCGTTATGCCTTGTGTCATGACAGATCTACTGCTCCCTGTGATCGGGAGCAGTGATCGCTGTCATGTCCTAGGTAGCCCCTCTCCCCCAGTTAGAATCACTCCCTAGGACACACTTAATACCTTCATCGCCTCCTAGTGGTTAAACCCTTCCCTGCCAGTGTCATTTACACAGTAATCAGTGAATTTGCATAGCACTGATCACTGTATAAATGGACAGTGGTCCCAAAATAGTGTCAAAAGTGTCTGATGTGTCCGATGTGTCCGCCGTAATGTTGCAGTCAAAATAAAAATCTCAGATCGCCGCCATTACTATTACGATTTTTTTTCTACCAAAAATATGTAGAAGAATACATATCGGCCTAAAATGAGGAAAAAATCTACTTTTTTTATATAATTTTTGGGGGATATTTATTATAGCAAAAAGTAAAAAATATTGCGTTTTTTTTCAAAATTGCCGCAGAGGTGATCAAATACCACCAAAAGAAAGCTCTATTTGTGGGAAAAAATGGGACGTCAATTTTGTTTGGGTACAACGTCACACGACCGCGCTATTGTCAGTTAAAAGTGACACAGTGCCGAATCGCAAAAAGTGCTCTGGTCAGGAAAGGGGTAAAATCTTCTGGGGCTGAAGTGGTTTAAGATAGGCTGAATGCTGACTGTCCTAACAGGCAAAGTTCTGGCACTTCCAGGTAGTGTTGGAGCTTATGGCTACCTTCTGGCACCACAGAGACCTGTTGGCCCCTAGGTGAGATGGGCTGCCTCACTGGCCAAAAGGAATTTGCAGGAGATAAGAAGGTACAGGCAAGCTTTGGCATTATGGGGAAGTGATGAAACGGTCCAGAATTCAGAATATCTACAGGCTTTTTTAAAGGCTAAGTTCACCTTTCTGCATAAAAATAGCAAATGCACATATTTTTGTAATAAATATGCATTTATTATTTCTTGCACAGTTGCCTGCAGAGTATTGCACTGCCGATCAGTGGATTGCGGGTGCAATGTCAGGCTCCTGCAGACATGTCCTTCAGCTGTCTACCCTTACCGCTGTCAGTTTGAAAGCTGTGGAGCACTGAATAAACTATGAGCATGCTCATCACCCCCCTTTGAAGTTCATTGAGAACTACAAGCCATCTGCAGCGGTGGAAGACAGGACTTGTAGTTTTCTCATTCAGATTCCTGTGATTGATTCATGCGGCTGTATAGGTGTAGCAGGTGCGGGGAGAAGAGCTTTGTTACAGGGAGGTGGAGTTGCAGGGTGCAGGGAGAGGTGCTGATGCAAGGTACATGTCACACCCAAAATATGAGTGTAATGTGTAACATGCTCCAAAAGGTAATCTGTGGGTCATATCTTAATACTGGCGTCTCAGAGATACAAAATGGCAGCTATGCAAAGACAAATAGCCTTGCAGAGAAGTTTAAAAAAAAAAAAAAAAAATAGGAAATACATGTAAACTATTTAAATCTTAAAGTGGTTCTAAAGGCAAAAAGGTTGTTTGTTTATCTTAAAAAAAAAAAAAAACTGTGCAACAGCCCCCCTAATACTTACCCGAGTCCCATCTCTATACAGCAATGTTGCACAAGAACCTGGGCTGCCCAGAACTCTCCCCTGTGATTGGCTGAGACACAGCAGTGGGTGCCATTGGCTCCCGCTGCTGTCCATCAAAGTCAGTGAACTAATGCAGCTCCGTTTCTGAATGGACACACAGATCAGTGGCTCGGGAACTCGTCAGGAAGGAGGGGGCCAGGAGTGCGGGATCTGGGCTGTTCTGTGCAGAACCACTACACAGAGCAGGTAAGTATAACATGCTTGTTATTTAAACTAAAAAAAAAACACACAACACAAGCCTTAAGTGTTATTTTAAAGTGGGGGAAAAGCAGGGAACCTTTCAGGGGCACGGCATAAGTAAGACATTTTCCACAAGATTATGAAAAAATTTAAACACATCTGGCATTGTATATTACACTATCTGAGAAAAACTGACTGGGTTACCCATCAACCAAATGTTTCCTTTTACTTTAAGATTGTAAGCTCTACCGAGCATGGGCCTCTGATTTCTCTTGTATTAAATAGTATTGTCACTGTAATGTCTGCCCCCATGTTGTAAAGCACTATGCAAATTGTTGGTGTCATATAAAGCCTGTATAATAACATTTTAAAAAATGGTTAGTGTTCTGGTTATAAAATGTGGTACGGTATTTCATGTTTTAGCACCAATTATACATTAAGTGTATCAATATAATACCTGAATGTGTATTTTGTAGTCTTGATTTAGGATGGACTCTTCGACCCGTTTCATTTTCTCTTGGAAGGATGCCAACTGCCCATTTAACTCAGCAACAGTTTCCTGCAAATTGAAGAATTCATTTACTATGCTTGTTTGATAGGGCAATCTAAAGAACAATGGTAATTTGCAAAGTACAGTAACCACAGGAACGGTTCAAGTCTATTCATGTTACTGCAGGAAAAATGCACGTGCATGATTTGACCATACAGCACACCACAAGGCACAGAACATTCACATCTGTGTGTTGCAATGCGCCAAAGCTCAGGTGCGTTAAGGTTTACTGTATATGTGTTTTGGGGTGCTATTCAGAATAAATAACTTTTAGTTTATATGCAGGCTCTTTAATCTTGAGCTTTGGACCAAGTCAGTAATGTAAATATGGGGCCTTTGCACTTGTAAGTGCACTTTCCATTCAGAACGTCACTGAGTACATCATCACCGCTCTTTGACCTGCCTTACAGAATAAAGCACTGATAAGATCATGTCAACAGCTTTTAATAGTCTGATTTTATCTTAACAGGTCAGTTATCATTTCCAGGTATCTACTCACTGCATACAACTTGACCCATTAAGTATTAGCGGCCTGTACCTATGTGACCTCATCCATAACATTTTGTACAATTCAATTTAAACCTAGATTGTATAATCCAGTTGAATCCTTTATCTAGATTGCTTTCTTTCCTAGCAACTGGAGATTAAAAAAGGGAAACTGTCAGGAATATAGGCGCTGTCAATGCGGAATTGTTTTCAAAGCTGTACACTCTGGGTCTGTCATCGCTATTTTTGCTTCAATAGTTAGACTCTGACCTGAACAAATAGTTAAGTCAGCTGTCCTAACTACACTGGTTGTATTCTTGTTCTGGGACAGTGAATCACTTAGCAGTGAGACAAGGGTAAGAATCACACTCTGAACTTGCATCTTCAAAAAGCAAGCCAGCTACTGTATTTTCATCCCGATGGATGACTTCCTGAGACATTGAAACTCAGGTCTTTGAAACGACATGACAAGCATATGTTGCCAGCACACCATGGATCCATTTAGAAATCCAGTGTTTTAATAAAGCATGTGATTATCACATGCCTGACGAAAGGGCCCTGCGCAACTCTGAATTGTACTTACACACGTGATCGCTTTAATAAAAGCTCTGGAAATTTTAAATCAATCCATGTTGTATAGGCAACTGTTAGACAGAATACTTTAGGTTATTTGCAGTCTGGTTGGTAAGTTGAACTAATCATTTTCTTTGTTTTTTTACATGTGTCGCCCTTCCATGTGCTCCTTGCTGCAAAGGTCAGTTATAGGTGGAAGAAGTAGCCATTTGTTTGTACTGTTGGAATACTGGTGAGGGGACACACTGGACATCTATGCTGCCATCGTGCTATATCCTGGGTATCCAGTGCGCCCCTGTGCCTTTAAGGAGGTGTAGGCTCCCTTGAAGCTTACCTGCCCTCTATTTATCCATTATAATGCTTCTACAATGGAGGATCTCAAAAATTTGAAGAGTTGGACTGCAGATAATACTGGGGTGCCATGAAGTGGCTCTTCAGCTTACACACGTGTGCAAACTAAACGTTTTTATCCCAAGCTGTTAAGACAGAATAATTTGGTTGTTTGGAGGCTGGTTGGTGAGTTGAGCTGGGAATTTTCTTTGGTTTTGTTTGACATGGGTTGTCTTTCCATGTGCTCCTTGCAAAGGCCAGTTATAGGTGGGAGCTGACTTAACAAACATACACTTACGAGTACAGGAGTCCAGCACTGTCCTCACCCGGGCCAGTTCTTTGCTAGCCTTCATGTCCCTGGCACATCATCTTTGATGTGAAAAGCTGGCTGTAACTTCCTGGTGTTTTACAGCCGTCTCCCCACTGCGCACGCACAAGACGCGCTGCGTTTGCAGAGTGGTCCCGCAGTCTCCTTTGACCTGTGACGTCTCAGGAGGTTGGGGGCAGGAAAGGAGACAGGGAAAACTTCCACTCTGATCATCTACTGTAGTTCTGTCAGAGCGGATGTGAGAGTGGGCACACACTTCCAGAAAAAAACAAACACAAAACAAAAAATAAATCAAAAAAAAAAAAAAACAGTTCACTATAATGAGAAAGAAGGATGGATGGATGGATGGATGGATGGAAGTTCACATTTTAGGTGATGGTTCACTTTAAATTCTTTCCACAAGCACCTGGTATTTTTTTTTTGTACACAAGTACCTGCGAAACTCTCCATCACAAAGTCTGATTTTTTTTTTTTTTTTTTTTAATGGGCATTACAATACGAGAAAACACTATATTGACCAATTTGGATACTACATCCATCTTCTAGTCATCTTTGGTTATGCACTACTTCATTGCAAATTGATTAATCTTTTAATTATGCTGCAAAACCGATGAAACAGCAGACCTTAAGGGAAGTGGTTAACTTTTCGTACGTTTCTTTGAGAGATGCCTTTTCCTCATCATAGTGATTCTGCAGCTCTGTGGGAAAGAATATGGTACAGGACAGTCATTTCCTTTCAAAGCAACACTGTGCAAACATATGTACAAACCCTAGGTTCAAAAGGTTTCACTTCCTTTATAAAGGGATGTTAGAACCACACTACACCCTGCTACATATAAAAGCACTACATTACAGCTGCTACATGATTATGCTCCTAAGAACTTTGAAATCATGTTTCTTAGTATACAAAACAAAAGTTTTCCTAGCTAACCCTAGGTACAGTCACAGAAATAATAGAATTCTATAACTCATTTCCAAAAGGACCCATTTATAAAGCGGATATATGACCTAACCACAACCATACTGATGTTTTTCTAATGAAAGCATCTCTGGAACATTCAAAGAGCAACAATGTGTACTTTACAAATGTCTTCCTGTGCTTTAGGACTCTAAAGCAAGCAAAATAAAAATGTAGTGGGAGAAAACCCATCAAATTAACCATTTAAGGTCATATGATGGCGCTCTCCTATCAGTCTGTGGCTGGGGGGAGAGTGGACCCATTAGTGCACCATCAGGGGCATGGCTTCAAAATACTGGATTTGACAGCTAGGTGATGACATAAGGAAAGAAGATAGTGGTGCGTGACCCAGTGTGCGTCAACGAATCACAGCAGGACAACGCTTAAATCGGGAGTATGTTACTAGAGCATAACCCAACAAAACAGATAAAAATTAGCCCTGTGGTGGTAAAGCTCCCCTTAAAAAAAAACAAAAAAAAACAACCATTTAAAATCCCATTCTCACTGGTATGGGATTGTTTTACTTTAATAATTTTATGTTTAGTAGCAGTTTAAACATCAGCTAATCATATGTGCCACTAAACCTGTCAAAACCTAAGCAATTAAATGGAAAGAAAGATGAAAAAAAAATACATAAAAAGATAAAATACCTGCAATGAACACTAGAAGTCAAAATGATCAATGGATCCAAAAAAGGTATAGGCAGCTAAAATTATTGGCAAATATCCACTTCTTGGTTAGTGAGATTGCCCATAATGCTTCTTTGAGTTCAAGCATATTTCATAAAACATAAGCATTGCTTGTACATTATTGCTCAGCATGAATTGCACAAGTTTGTGATCAGGTAACTATAAAAATGCATCGGGGGGAAAAAAAAAAAAAAACGCACATTTAGGAGTAGAAATAAACGTGTCAAAAAAAAAAAAGTTTTCCTCTTTTTGTTTGCCAGCTTGAAAACGTACATTTTTACTCGGTATGTACTATAAAAGTGATCTGGGTTGTCCATCAGAAGCAGTGACAAAGGATGGCTTTAGACCACCATGACACCCCCCGCATCTTGCGTTTTTTACCTTCACACTTTTTATCCAGTTCAGCTTTCAGATATGAAGCCTGTTCTGAAAGACGTTTTTCCAAGTCTGCTTCCGCATCTCGTTTAGCCTGTAAAGGAACAAAATCTATTAATGAATGAGTAAATAAAGTCCATCTCCAATGTTGTGCCCCATATCCCTTCTCCCTGCCCATTCACAAGTTTGCCATCATGAGACCTTCTTCCCAGGGTAGAGACCATTGAACCAGCTCTGCAGTCCAGGCCTGCCACCGGCCGATCTTGTTGTCGCCCTTCGTCGCGACATCACATCACTGTAGTCTAATGGAGCTTGAAAGGACCACAGTGCTGGACAGCCAGTGATAGGTTTTCACATCACACAGGCAGTGTGATGGGCACCTGTAAAAGGACCACACTGCTGGACAGCCAATAGTAAGTGTTCTCATTCACCAAGGCAACCTGAAGAAAAACCTACTGCAGTGCAGAAGAGGGTGGACTAGGTACCCAGAATGTCAAGTGACCAGAGATTTAGGCAAAGTAAAAAGAGCTTTTAGGTTTGTGTTCTTTTTTTTTTTAATAAACTTGGAGAGTTAGAGGACGATGGTGGGGAGGAGGGGGTTATCAGACATGACCTATAAAGCTGGATTCCAGATAAAAAAAAAAAAAAAAAAAAACATAAAAACAAAATGTTTACCATTGAAAAGTAAAAGTAAAAGAAAGTCCCAAATTTTGGGTTGTCCCCAGAAAAGTAATAGAGGGGAAATCTTCCAATGGGGACACTAGTTCTGGTGACCTGGGGGTCCCCAATTCCCTTAATTTGTAGGGACTTCCTTTCTGGCTATGGGACAGAAAATGAAAAGAAATCTCTGCAATGTAACACAGATGGTAAAAAAAGATCTGACAGGGGTTATATCCAAAATTAAAAAGTTTTGCCTATAGTTCTAATTTAATGCAGGGACTGCATTAAGGTGAAGAATTATTTTAGCTTTAGAACCACATCGTGAGTATCTATGGATCTATGATCAAAATCTAAAATATAGGTTCATTCCTAGATTGTATTTTAATTATTTCTAGCCTACTTCTATAAATCTGGAAAATCTTGAAGTTTGTAAAAATACCTTGTGAAGATCTCCACACATTTCCTTGAATTCTGTTTCATGTTTTCACTATGCCCTGTGAGTAGGCACTGTTGTGTCACACATGTCACAGAGCCTTCCTTCTGAACTACATAGGTGCCGAGAGAAGGAGCTTCAGGAGGCGAAATCACTGCTTGCAGGCAGCAAGGTACCATGGGATATGTAGTCCTTATAAATTGAAAGTAAACTGCAGAGGAGAAGCTGCAAAGCACGCAGGGAGTTCAGGAAGTTGTGGCTAGAGATGGCCAGCAGACAAGCAAAACTCACAGCATGACAGGAAATTTTTCGAGTAAGCTCATACTGGATACAAAAATAACTAGATTTGTTATTACAATGCTGATGTTATAAAAATGAAATTGTATACTGTGACCATAGATTTCTTTAAAGTGTTTTTTTATACCTTAAAAGTATAAACTATAGGCAAAACATTGTTTTTTTTTTTGTTTTGAATAGAGTAAGGGAGAGTTATAACCCCCATCGGTTTCGTTTTTGCACCCCATTGGGGAGATTTACCTTCACTTCCTGCCCCATAGCTAAACAAGAAGCAAGAGGAAATCCCTACAAAATAAGGGAATCCCTTGGGAACCCCCAGGCCACTAGAACTAGTGTCCCCATTGGAAGATATTCCCTCTTACATTTCTGGGGATTTTCTTTTACTTTTGGTGATCATGGTAAACAAGACAAATAGAGAGGCTGAATCTCCTTAACAGGGGGAAACGGATGGCAATAAAAATTGACAAGTGTTTTAATACCTCTCCATTCTGTCCAAAACTAAAAGAAAGTTTTGCCTTTAGACTTTAATGGATTCTCTGCATTAACCACTTACCCACTGGGCACTTAAACCCCCTTCCTAACCAGACCAATTTTCAGCTTTCGGTGCCCTCACACTTTGAATGACAATTACTCAGTCATGCAACACTGAACCCAAATGAATTGTGTGTCCTTTTTTTCACACAAATAGAGCTTTCTTTTGGTGGTATTTAATCACCGCTGGGTTTTTTAATTTTTGCGCTATAAATCAAAATATACTGAAAAATTCGGTAAAAAAATAAAAATAAAAATTCTTTGTTTCTATTAAAATTTATTGCAGAGTATTGGCGAGTATTGGCAGAGTATTGGCGAGTATTGGCAGAGTATTGGCAGAGTATTGGCAGAGTATTGGCAGAGTATTGCAGTGTTGCACAGTGGTGGCAGAGCATTGCAGTGGTTGCAGAGCGTTGCACAGTGGTTGGTGGCAGAGCGTTGCACAGTGGTTGGTGGCAGAGCGTTGCACAGTGGTTGGTGGCAGAGCGTTGCACAGTGGTTGGTGGCAGAGCGTTGCACAGTGGTTGGTGGCAGAGCGTTGCACAGTGGTTGGTGGCAGAGCGTTGCACAGTGGTTGGTGGCAGAGCGTTGCACAGTGGTTGGTGGCAGAGCGTTGCACAGTGGTTGGTGGCAGAGCGTTGCACAGTGGTTGGTGGCAGAGCGTTGCACAGTGGTTGGTGGCAGAGCGTTGCACAGTGGTTGGTGGCAGAGCGTTGCACAGTGGTTGGTGGCAGAGCGTTGCACAGTGGTTGGTGGCAGAGCGTTGCACAGTGGTTGGTGGCAGAGCGTTGCACAGTGGTTGGTGGCAGAGCGTTGCACAGTGGTTGGTGGCAGAGCGTTGCACAGTGGTTGGTGGCAGAGCGTTGCACAGTGGTTGGTGGCAGAGCGTTGCACAGTGGTTGGTGGCAGAGCGTTGCACAGTGGTTGGTGGCAGAGCGTTGCACAGTGGTTGGTGGCAGAGCGTTGCACAGTGGTTGGTGGCAGAGCGTTGCACAGTGGTTGGTGGCAGAGCGTTGCACAGTGGTTGGTGGCAGAGCGTTGCACAGTGGTTGGTGGCAGAGCGTTGCACAGTGGTTGGTGGCAGAGCATTGCACAGTGGTTGGTGGCAGAGCATTGCACAGTGGTTGGTGGCAGAGCATTGCACAGTGGTTGGTGGCCGAGCATTGCACAGTGGTGGCAGTGTATTGACCAGCGCTGTGGGCACTACACATCCAGCCCACATCGCTGGTCCCGTCTCTCCCCCTCTCCGCTTCTCTCCTCTCTGTACCGACGTGACGCCGGTTTGTGTACATGTGATCGCTCCGTCATTTGACGGAGCGATCACATGGTAAACGGCCGCTCCCAGCAGTCGTTTACCGTGATCCGTCACGGATGTTCCCGAGTGCGCGCCCCAGGGGGCGCGCGGGAGCAAGTTTCTGGGAGGACGTCCGTAGGACTTCCTCCCAGGATAAGCCGACCGCGCTGTAGCCGTCTTTTGACTATAGCGCGGTCGGCATGTGGTTAAAGTAAAAAAACCTTCTGCATGCAGTGGCTTGCTACGGGGGCACTCGATGGGGAGGGGGAGAGCCAGCAGCACTGATGGGTAACCCGAGAAGAGGAGGGTTGGGGTTGCTCTGTGCAAAACCACTGCACAGAGAAGGTAATAACAATGTTTTTTTATTTAAAAAAATAAAAATAAGTAAAGGCTAATGGTTAAAAGCACCTTTTGCAAAAATAGTTTGAAGATGGGGGGGGGGGGGGGGGGGGGGGGGTTAGGGGACAGGACCATGTCTCATGATACACCCTCAATGTGGGTGTAACATGAAACATGGGCAGAAAGATGGTTTGTTTTTAAGACCTTTGGCTTTTTCTTTTTTTTGCAGTCTCTGTCCTGTCTTGGGGGGGGGGGGGGATTTCCTTTTACTTCCTGTTCCAGAGACAGAGCAGAAAGTAAAAGTGAGGGGATAGCCCCTCCAAGTTGTCACTAGAAGAGAGAATGGCCACCAGGACAAAGAGGGTGAATCTTCCCTGTGGGGACACAAACAGCAATACATTTAATCCAAAACTAGAAAAAAAAAAAACACCACATTACTGTTTTACATACAGAAGGTTAAGGACAATACAGTCAGATCAGATTTAAAGGCCTTGCTACACAATTTAAAGATAAATACAATTTTAGATGAAATGAGCACTCCTTTCAATGTCGGCCTCTATCGTCACCGTCTCTCTGACAGCTCAATTTATACAGATTGCGCCTGTATAAAGCCATTCTCACTTGACTCAAAGTTCAGATTAAGATAACAATGCAAATGGCTTATTTGTACAATGCAGTTGCTCACAAAACATTTTGTGGTTTTGTTTCTTTCCCAAGCAGAACAAAGCTTCATACTGGCAGGTAACATTAAAGAACATGTTGGTCTTGTTCTATGCATTTCTCTATCAAGTCAAAATAAGTACACAGAACACCTATGGTCAATGATCTGATGTAATTATTTAGTTCTTCTGTGTTAAAGGTAAAAGTGAATGGGACAGAGCACCAGTATTCATTGAACCCTTTTCTAGCATCTGCGGTGTTCAGGAGGCTATTGAAGCCTTTGGGTCATCAAGTCCTTTACGCAAATAAGTAGAGAAAAGCAACAGATTTGCTTTTAAGCGCATGTATAGTCCAAGTTTTGGGCACAGTGGGTAAGGGTTAGTGGAAAGTGACTTATTTTGAAGATGTAACACACTCCTACACAGGCTGATGGGTAAATTTAGTTTGGGCTTCTGCTGGAGCCATAGGAGCTGAAACTGTTTAGTTTGGTCTGCTCAAGGATCCATAGGCTGGGAGTTTGATTACTTCCCCCTGACTCCAAGAGACTCCTCTAGAGATTAAGGAGAAAGGATTTAAATACTCAGCCTGAATATTTAGTAGGGCATATCCAATCCCTGGGGAGGTGTGCCCATATGGTGAATGGGTTCCTGAGGGACTCCTTGCCCTGGGACACTCCTGGGCTGGACACTGGACTGTGTATGTTCTAGGACTCTGTGAGTAGAGCCTCTTCCCTTGTACTGAAGTTTTCATGGTCCCCAGGTGTGAAATATGGACTATTGCAATTTCCTATTACTTGCTCTACACCTTTCTGCATGGTCTCCAGTTGTGCACATATAGACTGTTTGTCAGGGCTGGGCTCAGCCCTTCCTTCTCTGAGCTGGCTGCTCAGCTTTTGGCTAATTGCCAGCTCCTATCTCTCCACAGTGACTCACCTGTTGATATCCTGCTCGTCAGTCCTGCTTACTTAAGCAGTCCAGCCCAGATGATCTCTGCCTTTGCCAACATCACAGAGACTTTCTCCTGCGCTAGGGTTAAAGACTTGCTTGGCTGACATTCCTTCTGGCTCCAGATCCTGCTTGCTGTTCCACTACGACGATTCCTGGCTTCCTGGCTTGCCTGACTATCCGTTCCGGTTACCAAACTTACTTTTATTATTAAACAAGTATGATTTAACTGTACTTCTGTCTCAGTCTGATTTATGGTTTCTGACACTGTTCTAGCTTGCTACTGCGACTTATGTGACTACTATTACTACCAAGATAGAAAAGTGTCCTCGGTTAGCTACCCGTTTCATTTTTGAGTATCCTGCATTACTCCCTTCCCAAGTTCCACTCTTCACTTCAAGCAAGTTCTACTTGCAATAAATTTACCAAATAAAGCACCCCTAGTCTGTTTATTGAGCCATAATTAATGGACTGCTGCTGTCTGTCTGGCTGCTTTTCTCTAACTTGGGATATAACCTATTTAAATCTACAGTGAGCGCTACATGTACATTATAGGACCCAAGGTAAATAGACACCCACTTTTTTAGGTTCAGGTGTTTCCAGTGAAGGGTACTTTTAATGCTACAGCATGCAAAGACATTTTAGACTACTGCACTCTTTCAGCCTTGTGGTAACAAATTTGAAGAAGAGAGGAAGGCCCTTTTCTGTTCTAGCATAACTTTGTTCCTATGCACACAGCCAAATCCTCCTGTGAAGGAACTTGATTGACCTCAACCAAACCAAACAACTTTGGAATGATGTAGAACACATATTGCGAGCCAGGTCCTCTCATCCAACATCAGTATCTAACCTCACAAATGCTCTTTTGGCCGATTGGTCACAAATTCATACAGATACACTCCAAAATCTTATGGAGGCTGTTGCAGGGGGTGACGGGTGTGTGTGTGTGGAGGGGGTGGGTGTCAGTGCATCACACTGTATTTTAACTGGTTATGGAATGGGATGTCCAACAAGGCAAGAGGCAGGTCACCATAACATTTGGACATTTAGGCCTGGTTCACACCTATGCAGGTTGCAGTTTGCATATTCCAGGTACATTTTGCTTTTTTCAATACACGACTTTGATCCACTGAAGTCTATGGAACCAAAAAAACAGAAAGTCCCTGGCCCTTTCCATAAAATGCACAGATGTGAACGTGACCCATAAGAAAACCATGTTAAATGAACTGTAGTGCATTCCTGTAAAACTGAAAATGCACTGAAAAATGCATAGGTGTAAACCAGGCCTTAGATAATGTTCACAAATTCTGGTAGTGCCGAAGCCCAAAGCAACCAAGCATATTACAACTGCAATTAATATAGCTAGTGAAAAGCCTACAGGCTACATTTGCCAGGTTCCTTGTCCATATTAAGGAACATTGCAGTTCATATATTCTCAGCCACATCAAAGTTGCTCGCTACAGTGTTACTGCAGCATTTAGCCAGCACTATTGCTCCTGTAAAGAAATAATACGTCACCCAATTTTACAAACTGACCTTTTCCCTCAGCTCCTGTTCCTGCTCCTCCATCTTCTTCTTGTTGCCCTCCTCAATGGACATCTTTTCCTCATGGTGGGACTGAATGAGTTTTCTGATTTCTTGCTCATAGTCTTTGATTTTCTGCAAACATTCACTTGATCCATTTCCTGTGTAAGGACCAGAATAAAGAGAAAACTAATGTCAGGTCAAAATCCATGTCTACAAAACCACTTTTTGATGGCCAGAGAACTCAATAGAATTTATATCCACTCTGAATTGCTATTAGTGACAATTAGATGACCTGGAATTAAGGTATGCAACAAAAGGGAGGGAAAGCATAGTCAGTGGATTGCCAAAGGCTAACAAATCAACAGATTCTCTTGTGGACAAATGTTTTGAAGAAACCTGGAAGTGGTAACGTGTGGGTAAACCCAAGGCTTTATTTTTTCTTTGATAAGAGTATGGAACAGAATACGGGTCAAGTTTTTATTGCATTCAGGGTACCCTCTGGTGAGTGACAACTTCTCTTTTATCCTGGTGATCACGGTTTAGAATATGATGGGGAAACCAAAGTTCTTGAGTTTTAACAGGGGATTAGGGGAAACCTAAATGAAATGCATCAGCAACCAAGGAGGCTAGGTGGCAGGGGCCATCTGTGTCCTATAATGGAATAGGGTACATGTACACTAAATGCTGTATGCACATGAATAATTTGGGCTTTTTTCCTACAACTGTAATATGCATGTTAAAAAAAAAATAAAAAATAAAAAAACTACCAAAATAGCCATTTCGCTTTGAAGAGAATCTTTCCTTTTCCACCTGCTGCAAGTGTGCTCAATCTGCCTCCTCTATTCTCCAGATGGGACTAAATAGAAAATGACAGCCACAAATGGAAAAGACTAATAGTGCATACCACACCGGCACACATTGGTCTCTGATCTTCTATCTTACAAGCTATGGCAAGGCCAAAGACAGCCATCTTACCAGCTATGTTGTTCAGCTCTTGAGATGTCTGCTGGTTCTCCTTTGTTTTCCGACGACTCTGTAAGAAAAAGAGGACTTGTTTTTGACATGGTATTATTTGATAAAGCTTCAGACAGAGTGGTCAGATATGCAGGCATGTATTGACTATCCTCTAGCATCAGTTTCTGCCAGTGTAGGTCTATAGAGAGAGAGAGAGAGAGAGAGATGAGGAAGAAATGGTGCAGATACCAGTGGCACAAACTAAATAAAGTTAATAAAGCCAAAACATTTACTTTCTTTTTGTATAGGCTTGTATTAATGTCAGTGCCCTCACTGCAAATAGGACCGAAATGGATGGGAAAGCTCTCTAACAGGGACATAAAGAAAAGCAAAAACATATTTTGGTAGAGTGGGGAGGGGCTAGAGCTGCTGACAACATTTTTATTGCACTTTGTGCCTTCCAGCGCCAGTGACAACTATACAGCCTTATTACATGCACATGTGTCATAGGGAAAGAAGTGAGAAAATACTCTCCCAGAAAGGGTCACATACAGAAATACGTTTCTATAAAGTATGTAAACCCTGACAATCAACTCTTCTTTTTTGCTCCCTTTTGGTCTTTTAAAACACAATACCAGCCAGAAATGTGATAACAATGAATAGCCCATTAACAGATTAAAAAAAAAAAAAAATACAGCCATTTCTGCAATATTTATCTTTAACCCCGGGATTTCCCCTGCATTACTTTATCCTGCCTCTATAAGCCTTCCGTCTGATGTCCAGTATCGTTTAACCCACTTCCCCTAAGTCTAGGCCATCCCTGGACCTGCTCCAAGCTTGTGACTGGACAGTGAAAAGAGAAGAAGCACAGTGATGAGCTCATCTCTGTCACTTTGATTTTTCCTCCCACCAGCAAGCTTCTGGTCAGCACACAAATTGATTGGCTCCTTGTGCTGCTTCTTCCTCTGACACTGCAATGACTGCAAGAGGCTAATATGAGATCAAATTACATACATACACGGTTTGCATTTAACAATACATTTATGATGTATTAATGATTACAGAGCTGCAATAATCTGTGTTTTATACAATCAGCTTTAAATATACTGTTGGAAGCATCTAGAGAGGGCCGGACAGAACGAGTGCAATGAGGATAGGGAGGGCCAGACATGACTGTGTGTCTAGTGACACACCAAAAAGGAATGTAGCAGGGAGGGGTTAGCAGGGGGCAGCAAATAGGAGGCAGGGGGAGCGGCATTATAAAAAGGGGGCGTGGCCAATCGGGAACACTCGTTGTATGGAATTCACAGGAGGAGGCAGTTTTTCTCACTGCTCCTCTACATCCAGCTAAAATGGCCGACAGCGACCTCGTGGAGCGACTGAGGGCCGCGGCAGAGACGAATGGGGCCGAATGGCTGCAGGCACAGGTGGCAGCTATACTTGCTGGAGCAGCATCCAGGGATGGAGGACAGAGCAGAAGACCGGAGGGACGCTCGGCGGATGGTGGTGACCGATCAAGCGGCCGGGTGCCCAGGGCACCTGTGAGGTACTCTCCAGGGGGGGTTGCAGGCCCATCCAGACCAGCCAGGAGCCCTAGGGGGGATTTATCCACACCACCTGCCAAGAGGGCCCAGACAGAGACCCCGATGGGGCCTAGGCGGAACGCACGCCGCGGGCGCCATGCGGGGGGCGGGGCTTCGGGCCTACTCAGAGTTCCATCCCCAGCAGCTAGAAGGGGGCCCTCACAGGACCCACCAGCCCCCGCAGATCTGCACAGACCGGGGGGACAACCAGCGGAGAGGAGGTCACAGCGGACGGGAGCCGGGAAGAGGGGGCAGTCAGGAAGCACATCGGCCCTTGCCACAGCGGCGTCCTCCCCAGCAGCTCTGCACGAGTTGAGGGGGGGGCGGTCAGCTCAGTCTGGAGGAACAGCCAGGATGGGGGGTAATACACCCCGGAGGAGTGCGGCATCGGACCCTTCAGCAGCTCTGCACGAGCCAAGGGGGGAGGACAGTAGGGTGCATATGTCTGCTAGTACAGCGCGACGGGCCGCCGGAAGGGCCAACACAGCAGAGGGTAGGCGGACGCCACCAGGAAGTGAAGCAAGAAGGCCAGTGGGCAGGAGCAGTGCCGGGTCCGGCCTGGCCGCCCAGGACGTGGGGAGCCAGGGAGGTGGGGTGGGGGGGGGGGGCAGCAACATCGGGGGTGGTGATCGGAAGGAGCCGGGAGTTGTCCAGGAGTCCCTCCCCGAGGGGAACAGCGTCTTTCTCTCAGCAGGAGGAGTTCAGCAGGTCCGAAGGCGAGCTGTCCGAAGAAGATGAGGTGCCCAGCCGCCCACAAGTGTCGGTTGATGTCAGGCCGGTAATCCCGGTGGAGGTGCCAAGACGGCCCGGTAAGTCCAGTAGTAATAACTCTTTTACAACTGCTTTACAGAATTTGTTGGGAATTGTACCGGGGGGGGGAAAGAATTAGGGCCTCCGGCTCCGCTGGTGGCAAGCCATGACCAACCGCGGGCTGGGAGTGAGTCTCCATCGGGGGGTCAGGTGCAGGAGTTGCTGGAGGGCCTAAGGGCCCTGGTGGGGCGTTTTGAGAAGGCGGGTGGGGTAGCGAACCCCCCAAGCGGGGCTTCGGTCACAACAGCTGGAGAGGCATCGACTTCGGTGGGCCCAGGAGAGCAGGTGAGTACGCCAGAGAAGAGTGGGGATGAGCAAGTGGTAAGGGCCGACATTGTACGGATGGCAGATGCAGCAAAATGTGAGGTATACGTTTGCTTCGAGGGCCCCCTGGGGGCCCATTTAAAAACAGGAAGTGAGGGAAAAAATCTGGAAGGGTGAGTATGTGGAGATTTTTTCCCTGTTGCCATTGGAGAAATTCAATTTAGACAGGGTGAAACCGGATGACACCAAAAAAGCTGATGAGGAGAAGAGGCGGTATCGGTTAATTCCACGGACGTTTGCAAACTGGCTGCAAGCGTTCGCCATATTGGCCGGGGTAATTGGGGAGAAGAACCCCGAGCACTGCTCGGCGTTATTCTGCTATATGGACGCTATAGGGGAGGCGCATAGGGTCTATGGAGGGACAGCTTGGCTGCGATATGACGAGCAGTTTAGGCAGCGCAGGGCGGTTCGCCCAGCATTGCGATGGGACCATAAGGACATTAGCTTATGGATGAGATTGATGGCTTCGGCAAAGACGCCGGCACAGACATTTCTCGGGGGGGCTGGGGGTAGCCACTCCTCGGGATCCTCAGCCGGAAAGAAATTTGGAATATGTTGGCAGTTCAACGAGGGAGCCTGCAAATTTGGAAACACGTGCAAGTTTAAGCACGAGTGTTCAGGTTGCGGGGGAGGGGGACACTCGTTGGCGCGATGCTTCAAAAAAGGAAAGCGCGCCGGAGAGCCTGGCAACAAGAGGGACGACGCCGGTGATGTGGGTAAGAATGCAGCCTTTCCTAAATAGGTATCCTGACAGGGCGGCGGCGGGTTTGCTCAGTGCGGGGTTCAGGGAAGGTTTCAGGATCCCGTGCACATTGACGGAAATTCCTCCGGTGGCAAAGAATCTGAGGTCAGCATTGTTACACCCGGAGGTTGTGTCGGAGAAATTAGCCAAGGAGGTTGCGTTGGGTAGGATGGCGGGGCCGTTCGTGGCTAAGCCGTTGACGGACTTAGTAGTGTCACCACTTGGGGTGGTTCCCAAAAAGGAACCCAACAAGTTTCGTTTAATACATCATTTATCTTTCCCAAAAGGGGGATCGGTAAATGATTTTATTGACCCGGAGGCATGCACGGTATCGTACACGTCATTCGATGCTGCGGTGCGATGGGTACGGCGATATGGCCGAGGGGCACTGATGGCAAAGTCTGATGTGGAATCCGCATTTCGACTGCTGCCAGTGCACCCAGACAGTTTTCATTTGCTGGGTTGCTGTTGGCAAGACCAATTTTATGTCGATCGTTGTTTGCCCATGGGGTGTTCCATATCGTGCGCCATGTTTGAGGCGTTCAGTTCGTTTTTAGAATGGGTAGTTAGGGATGTGACAGGCATTGATTCCGTCATCCATTATTTGGATGACTTCCTCTGCGTGGGCCCTCCAGCTTCCAATGTGTGTGCGATACTGTTGTCCACGTTGCAGCACATTGCGGAGAGTTTTCGGGTGCCGTTAGCACCTGACAAGACGGAGGGCCCGCGCACAGAATTGAGTTTTTTGGGGATAGTGATCGATTCCATGGCTATGGAATGCAGGTTACCAGAAGAGAAGTTGAGGGACTTACAAAAGGAAATTAGGGAGATTCATGGGTGCAAAAAAGTGCAGTTGCGCACGTTACAATCCCTGTTGGGAAAGTTGAATTTTGCATGCAGAATCATTCCTATGGGGAGAATTTTTTGTAGACGATTGTCATCGGCCACGGCGGGGGTGAAAGCTCCCACACATTATATTAGGCTTCGGAGGGAGCACAGGGATGATCTGGAGGTGTGGCATCGGTTTTTGCAGGAGTTTAATGGGAGGTCGGTTTGGATGTCAGGTCCAGTTAGCAATTTCGATGTTGAGCTAGTAACTGACGCCGCAGGATCCACAGGTTACGGAGCGTACTTCCAAGGATGTTGGAGTGCGGAACCATGGCCACGATCCTGGGTGGAGGCGGGGTTTACAAAGAATTTAGCACTATTGGAGTTGTTTCCGGTGGTGGTAGCATTGGAGCTGTGGGGCAAGGCCTGTAAAAATTTAAAGCTTAGATTAAACTGTGATAATATGGGGGTAGTGCAAATAATCAATAGTATGTCGGCGTCTTCACAACCTGTCATCCGGCTGATGCGACAGCTAGTGTTACGCTGCATGCAATTGAATATTTTTCTTTATGCGGTACACATCCCGGGGGTAGAGAACACGCTGGCTGATTCTTTGTCTCGGTTCCAGTGGGACAGATTCAGGACTCTGGCACCGGAGGCTCAGCAAGAGGGCGTTCCTTGCCCGGCCTGGATCTGGGATTTGGCACTAGGGTAGCAGCGGGATGGATCCAGAAGTCGGTGAGTATGTCGTCTTGGTTGGCATACCAGAAGGTCTGGAAGGAGTGGGGTGAGTTGCTGCTGGAATCGGGAGTGGGGGAGGATGTGTCACAATTTAGGCTGTTAGTGCTGTATTACGTGTCCAGAAATATGGAGGAAGGCAGGTCAGTGTCCGCCATTGAAAAACGGTTGGCAGGGTTGGCCTTTTTGTTCAAGTTACAAGGCATTGTGGATTGGACAAAAGAATTTTGGGTGAAACAGGCAGTAAAAGGGTATCGCAAAGCAAACAGGACAAGGGATGAGAGGCGGCCGATTACTTTTGCCAATGTGTTGGCATTAAGGGAGCAGTTGAGTGGGGTGTGCAAAGATGGGTACGAGGGGCTATTATTTACAGCGGCTTTTTCCTTGGCGTTTTTCGGGGCATTTCGGATTGGTGAGTTGGTTAGCCCATCAAAAAAGGAAGGGGGAGGTTTAATGTTGGGGGCCGTGGAAGTTTTGGGTGACAGGGTGCTGGTGAATTTAAAAAAGTCCAAGACTGATCAAAAAGGTGTGGGGGTTCTGATTTCGTTGCATAGGTTACAAGGTTGCGCGGTATGCCCAGTAAAAGCAGTAGGGGAGTTCATGGGGGTGAGATCGGAGGCCCATTGTTGGTGCACAGTGATGGATCATACCTGTCGCGATTCCAATTTGGGGCGGTTCTGCGGAAATGCTTAAATAGTATGGGTTTAGAAGGTTCTGCCTACGCCTCACACTCCTTCCGCATTGGGGCGGCCACCGAAGCCGCCAGGTGTGGGTTGGATGAGGTGGATGTGCAAAAAATGGGGAGGTGGGAATCGAAGCGATTTCGGACTTACGTTAGACCACTGTTGATTCAGGAATAATGGGGATAGATATAAAAAAAAAAAAAAAAAAAAAAAAAAAAATAAATAAATAAAGGGCGAGTTTTACTGTGTTGTTATAGTTTGTAATGGTTAGTATGGTGGCCTTAGTAGTTAAGTTATAGTACTGGTCAATTACACTATGTTTGTCATTTCAGATGGAGGGCTTCCGCGCCTCGTCTGGATCCTGGGGCACTCATATGTGTGTTGGGGAGCACGGAGAGGGGATGCCAGACCAGGTGGGAGGCAGTTGGGGGTGTCTAGGAGAGAGGCCACCATACGTTGGCTGGGCAGGCCGGGAATGTTGTGGGAGAGGGTGGTGCCCGAAATGGAACGTTTCGCATGGTTGGACAGGCCACCGGCGGTCCTGGTCATACATGCGGGCGGGAACGATTTGGGAATGCGGACAGTAAGGGATCTTATTGCTGACATAAAGAGGGATCTGACCTACCTGCACGAGACATATCCAGACACGCTGTTGGTATGGTCAGATATGGTCGCTAGAACATCCTGGAGGAGGGCTAGATCAGTATATCGCCTTAACAAGGCGAGGATCCGTGTAAATAAGGTAGTGGGGAGGTTCCTGGCATGGCAAGGGGGTTTAGTGGTTCGCCACAGGGAACTTGAGAAAAATGTGGGCCTCTATTTGAGGAGGGATGGGGTTCACTTGACGGATGTCGGGATCGACCTGTGGTCGTTGGGTCTACAGGAGGGGATACATACGGCCCTGCGGGTGTGGAGGTGCCTTCAAGGGTAAGGGGTCACCCTTTCAGTCTGTGGCGGTGTTTAGGTTGGTCAGTGACGGTGGCAGTGATGTAGTTGGTGAGTGTGTGGGGGGCTCGTCATGAGATGGCCCCTCCGGTGTAGTACATCGAAGTCGATGATTACTCTGTGTGCACTGCGGGATAGGGTTTTGTCTCCGGGCGGTTAAAATGGAGGCCTACTTGGTTCGGTTAATCCTGCAGTGCCCCCTGGTGGTAGATATATATATAGTCATATATATATATTGGTTAATTAAAATGGTTGTGTTACAAGTGTTAGCCCCGTCACTGACCAACATAAGAGGGTATAACCGATGGTTATTTAGGTTTACAATAAAATGTTTATGGTTATTTATGGTTAATTTTATATGGTTATTTATACGGTTTTATATGGTTATTTATATTTGGAGTTAAGTTTAATAAAGGCTGTTGTGGCCATTTACTCCACAAGAAGTACGGTGTGGCCCATTATTTAAGAGGGGTAGCAAAAAGGGGGTTTTGGAATAAAGGGGTCACAACAGAAGGGGTGGTCTTTACTAGGCTACACGAGTCATGTTATATCGGTTTGATAAATGCCAAAACAACCTGTTGTCCTGGTCAGAAATGCAGTCCCGTGTCCTCCACATACTTCCTGTGTTATCTCAATGCTTTGACTTACTCCTTATCCCCATCCCTATCCAAATAAAAAAAAATTGGCTGGAACTAAGCATTAAAAACAAAGACTTCGCCCAAAGGTGTACGTGGATTACTCACTGTTTAGACAAACACTACAAAATCTCAGTGTAAACTACCGTGCCTGTGTCTTGTCAAAGACAGGCGATCATTTTTATTAGCTGAGAACACTGTACGTTATCAGAGTGACTGCCATAATATAGAGACTGCCATTGTGCATGTCATTGTTGACGTAGCAGATACCACTTCCTCCTCCCTAAAGCAGTAATATCAGAAAGTTTGTTGACGCCATGGCATTTTTAAAGTGGTAGCAAACTCTAAATTGTTGAACGAGCAGGGTCATAACCTCTCTCAGACTCTGATCAAACTGGCTTAATGCCAGGCAGATCCACAGATATTAATACCCGTTGTTTATTCTCAAATATACATGCTCCTTATCTAAATCAAGGGTCCAGGACTATAGCAACACTCGACATAGAAAAAGCATTTGATACTGTAGAATGGTTATATTTATGGGAGGTGTTGTGGAGGATGGGACTCCCACTTCGCTTTATTGACTGGCCTTAAAGCTTTATATACTAACCCTCTGGCTAGTATATGGTTGGGAGGCCTTCTCTCTATCCCCTTCTAATTATAAAGGGGTACTATACAGGGCTGCCCTCTCTCTCCAGCCCACTTTTCCCTTGCCATGGAACCTATTACGGGAGCACATGGGCTCTTTCTTGAGATCTCTGGCCTACAGGTGGGGTGGCTGGAGGAGAGGGTAGCTCTCTATGCTGATGACTTATGCCACGTACACACGATCGGAATTTCCGACAACAAAACCGTGGATTTTTTCTGAAGGATGTTGGCTCAAACTTGTCTTGCATACACACGGTCACACAAATGTTGTCGGAAATTCCGAACGCAAGAACGTGGGGACGTACAACGAGCCAAGAAAAAGGAAGTTCAATAGCCAGTGCGGCTCCTTCTGCTCGATTCCGAGCATGCGTGAGCTTTTGTGCGACAGACTTGTGTACACACGAGCGGACTTTCCGACAACAAGTGAAGTTGTCGGAAAATTTGAGAACCTGCTCTCAAACATTTGTGTGCGGAAATTCCGACAGCAAATGTTCGATGGAGCATACAAACGTTTGGACTTTCCGTCAACAAGCTCACATCAAACATTTCCCGTCGGAAATTCCGATCGTGTGTACGCGCCATTACTGTTATTCCTCAATGATGCCAGACCCTCCTTACAAGGAGCCCTTAAATCTACGAATACATTCTCTCAATTTACAGGTCTGAGGGTTACCTGGCATAAGTCACCCTTGGGTCCCTCCCTCTGCAGTGGGTGGAAAATGTCACTTATCTGGGTATTGTTGTTTCCCCTTCAGGTCTCTGATTATATTGTACAAAATCTTCATCCTGTGTTATCTGAGGTCAAGCTTAAACTGAAGCGATGGAGCAACCTCCCGTTTTCCTTTCTTAGTCCCATCAACCTCCTTAAAATGAAGGTCCTCCCCAAATTTACCTGCCTCTTTCGTAATTCTCCACAATGGCTCCCTAAAACCCTTGTTACTAAACTCCAACAAATGTTTCTTTCCTTCTTTTGGGGTTCCCAGACCCCCAGGTATAAATTCATTACTCTTACCAGACCAATTAATAGGAGGGAATAGGCTATGCCTGATTGGTTTAAGCATTATTTTGTTTCCCAGCTAGTTACAGCTTATTGGTGGTTGCAACCTGACCCAACTAACTCCTCTACTATCTTGGAGGCAGAAATTCTACAACCTTGGGAAGTCCTCCAGTTTTTATTGTTAGAGGACCGAAATCCCCTCATAATCTATCCCCCTTCATGCTTACCACCCTTTGGGCCTGGAAAACAGGTCACATGGAGTCCCTACCCCCCCCCCCCCCCCCCCCCCCCATACTACCTTATGGTTAAACCGCTTCCCTTCACCATTCACTACAATCACTGACACCCAGGCCTAGGCTAAATATAAAATAAAAGCATTAGAAAATATTGTTGGGAACCAGTGCCTTCTTCCCTTTCATGTTCTTTGTTCTAAATTCAATTTGCCCTTGTTTTATTACTACCACTATCTACAGGTTTCCCAGGTAATCACATACAGCATCTTACTCAGAGCTGAAGGCTATCCTTCGTGACCTAGGGAAACCCACTTCTGAGCTATAACTTCTTGTGGCCATTTTCCTTAAAAACAGAAATTGAGGTCTTCCCCCTGCTCTTCTTTAGTGTCTGCCATGGACCAAGTCAAAATCCTGCACAGTGCCTATTTTTACCCCTTAAAGGCTCCACAAGATAAGTCCCTTTATTTCTCCAGCTTGTTGGCGCTGTACACATCAGCCCAGTGAATTTTTTCATATCTTTTGGACTTGCCCCGCTATAGTCATATTGCTAAGGTGTGCTAAAAATTATTGCCACTACAACACAGATCTTAATGCCTCTCGAGCCAAGATATTGTTTATTGGGTCTGGCTTAAACTCACTTTGCGGTGAAATTTTGTATGCATTTTGTAAATTCAAACCTGCCCTTATATCAAGCGACATGCAATGATATCTTTCTGGTTCTTTTGAGAAGGGAAAAAAAACAGATTTGCCTTCATAACCACTTTAAACCCTGTTAGTAACGTACCAATTAGGCTCTTTATATGGAACACCGACCGCTTAGGAAGTTTTGGGGTTTGGATGCATTCCTTGGATCCCACTTACATTACAAAACATAAAACTATTGTGGTGATTCTGGCCGAAGGTCTTTGTGAAAGTAAATTCCTGCTTAGCTGTGGTCATGTAAGGGCATTCACACTAGAATGGATAGCTGCTGGATTGCTCTACCTTTCCGACAGTTGTCTGTTCCCGACTGCAGTAGGAGGCAGTGTGGTGCACAATTAAATTTTTTTATACAAACTATTTAAAATGTACACTTCATTCATGTCACTGTACAGCAGTGCAATGCACTGCTGTACAGTGCCATGCAATTCTGTACAGCTCACTGCAATAAAATTCAGCATGTCTGCATTTTATCGCAGCAAAGCTCTGGGCTGCTTACAGTGTCAATGGAACACACAGAAAATAAAAGACAGATTTTATTATCCAATCGAAGTGTCATTTGATTAAAATGATAGAACCTGCAAACATCCCAAGCAGGGTGAATAACTCTTTTGTGCATGCGTGGGAGGTACATGCCCCTGCTCTGGCTAATCAAGACGCCTGAAGACCCAGCACCCAGAAAATGTTGAGGGAACAACGTTGAGGCCAGTGGATGGAGCTCCCAGATGTTACATCGCTGGAGCAGAAATTAGTATTTGTGACAGTTCCCCTATTTACAATTGTAAGCCGATAGGACAAACCTCCCTTTATGTAACAGCCAATCACAGTGATCACTTGATTGGGAGCCCACCTACTAGCTTCTAGTGTACAGAAATCCTTAAAAAAGTTACTTCACCTGAACAGGGAAGTTTCGTTCATCATCTCTTTCTTCACCCCTCCTCTCTCATAATTGTGAATTTTTTTGGGGATGGGAGAAGGTACTATTTCCGGCAGGTACCCAGCAGAGGGGAGGTTCCCCGGCCTGCAACCTCCTGGGGCATGTCACATGTCCCAGGAGACTGCAGGACCATCGAGAAAGCGTCACGTGTCGCGCCCATGCAAAACACCAGGAAGTCACAGCTGGTTTTGCACAAGCAAGATGGTGGTGGCAGGGACTCAAAGACCCGTGAAGAACCAGCCCAGGCAGTGACAGCACTGGATCCCTGGGCTTGTAAGTGTCTTTATATTAAAAGTCTGCAGCTACAGTATTTGTAGCTGCTGCAGACTTTTTTTTTCCTTTAATCACTGGCTGGAGCTCCTCTTTAAAGGGCTAGTAGGAGCTGGCAGTAAGGGGGTAAAGGCCGTGCAGAAAAGGGGGTTTTGGTATAAAAAAAAAGGTAATAGCAGATGTGTCTTCTTTTTATAAGGTTGACGGGATCCCTTTAAGAACTGTTATATGTGTTGTGGGAAAGATCACAACACAACACATTTCCTAATTACAGACATTCACCAAATGTAAGAGACCATAATAAAATCCCTAGAGTCTGTTATCAAATTATTTGTAGCCTAGCAAGCCTTTCATTAAGGGGAAAAATGCAGACAAACAACACAAAACACATTTTGCAAAGTACTGCAAAACAAGCTTGTATAAACCCACGCATATGGAGAAAAAAAAAAAGGAACCTGTCACACCAAAGCAAGTGTGAGACATATTAAAAACACAAGTCAAGTACTTGGGCATGCCCAGTCATTTCAAACTACAAAGAGCTCACCTCTATGCATTGTTGGATGCAGGCGACGTGCCATGGCATTTGGAAATCAGTATTTGTAAATGACACAGGCAGCACAGGGGTTCAGTGGTTAGCACATCTGCCTTGCAGCACTGGGGTTCTGGATTCAACTCCTAACCAGGACACTATTGCTTGGAGTTTGCATGTTCTCCCTGTGCTTGCGTGGGTTTCTCCCACACTCTAAAGACACACTGTTATGTGGCTGTCTAAATTGACCCTAGTATGTGACAAAGGGACCTTAGATTGTAAGCTCCTTGAGAGCAGAGACTGATGTGGATGTAAAGTTCTGAGTAAATAAAGGCCTGTGTTCTATGGTAAATGGAAGGTCCTCTATTAGGCTGCATTCACAAATGTGCATTTTCTAAACGCGTGAGAAAACACACACAAATGTGCGTTTAGCAAACACCCTGACATTTGTTTAACCACTTGCTTACTGGGCACTTAAACCCCCCTCCTGCCCAGACCAATTTTCAGCTTTCGGCACTTTGAATGACAATTGCGCGGTCATACAACACTGTACCCAAATGAAATTTTTATAATTTTTTTCCCCACAAATAAAGCTTTCTTTTGGTGGTATTTAATCACAGCTGGGGTTTTTATTTTTTGCTAAACAATAAAAGATGGAAAATAAAAAAAAAATAAAAAAAAATCATGTTTAATAGTTTGTTATAAAATTTTAGCAAACAGGTAATTTTTCTGCTTCATTGATATGCGCTGATGAGGTGGCATTGGTGGGCACCGATAGGCTGCACTGATGGGCACAGATAAGATGGCACTGATGGGCAGCACTGTTCAGGCACTGACAGGTGGTACGGACAGATGGCACTGACAGGTGGCACTGACAGGTGGGCATCGAGGAGCCGGGCACATCGCAGTGATCGGGACTAATGTCCCTCTCACTGCCGCTGGTGATCGCCTTTTTTTTCAGCGCGAGGAGGAAAAATAGCCGATTACCGGCTCTGTTGATATCACAGGATCAGCTGTCATTGGCTGACAACTGATCACGTGGTAAATGGTCGGGATCGACCCCTTATTCGGATCTGTGATCCAGCGAGTCTCACAGACTCGTTGACCACAGAGCGCACCATTCAGGGGGCACGCAGGCCGCTCGTGCACGGGATGACGTCAATGGACGACGTCAATGGACGTCGTCCCGGCAATGTAGATCCGCGCTGTAGCCGTCATTCGGCTATAGCGTGGATCTCTAGGAGGTAAAAAAAAAAAAAAAAAAAAAAAAAAGAGAAGAAGAAGGAGTAATTGGAAATGCATATTCTCACTACGCTCAGTTATAAATGGGGCCCTAAAGTGGAAGTATAGGCATTTTTTTTTCATTTTGGATACAGCATGGGAGGGCATGGCAGGCTGAACGAAAAAAAAAAAAAAAAAAAAACGAGCCGATTCCTCCATTCACGCTATACAGCTGCAGCTATTGTATTTTGACAGCCTCCCCCACTGACTGTCAGAGTACCCATACAGAGGCTGCATCTGATTGGATGCATCCGGTTTTTGGCAGACATTTTTCTACATCGAGACCTGTTGGGTGGGAACATAGTTGACAGGGCCACCCACTGAGGGAAAGTCATACAGTGTATTGCCAGCATAAAGATAGATTGGTGCCTGTGAAAAGTTTTTTGGTATTAAGAATTCTGACACAGAAGACTTTATGTGAGAGACAGCGAGCAACCAGGATAAAAAGTGTGTTTGGGAATTTCTCTCCAGTCTGATAAACAGGTAAGCAAAAAGGTGGCCAACAGATAAGTCTGGGTGGACTGCTTAGATGTAAAACTGGATTACTTAACAGATAAGATATGCTCCCTGCAATGCATCCCAAGGCTTTATTTTAAAAATTCTGACAAGAGTTTACCTTTTAAGTGGAAGTAAACTACCATCCCTGACTTGAACTTATAGGTAAGCCTTATTATAGGCTTACCTATAAGTACTGTAAAATATCTCCTAAATGCTAATTGTTTAGGAGATATTTACTGTACATGCAGCCGGTGAGGTCACCGTCGCATGCACTTTGAAGGAACGGCCACTCACACAGCCAGAGTCCGCGAACCTGGAAGGAAGACTGGGTGAAGATGAAAGATCTTTCAGCAGTAGGGATGAGTCGAACACCCACCTGTTCGGTTCGCACCAGAACCTGCGAAAATACATAAAGCTCGTGTGAACTTTAAAACCCTATTAAAGTCTATGGGACTCGAACGTTCAAAATCAAAAGTGCTAATTTTAAAGGCTAATATGCAAGTTATTGTCATAAAAAGTGTTTGGGGACCCGGGTCCTTGGAAGTGAGTAGAAGGTAGGGATACGAGGGAATTTAGGGACCAGGAACTCAAAGGTGTCCTTGTCGATGAGGCCCAAGTGAAAGGCCTCACCGTGCTTAGAACTGTCCCTGCACAAAGTGTAATTTTTGCAGGAAAAAAAGCTATTTACAATCACTCGCGGCTATAATGAATTGTCGGCTCCCATAATACAGGGAACAGTCATTGAAAATCATTGATAAAAAAAAGTTTAAGGTTCCACTGAAATTCAATTACCAGGCCCTTCATGTCTGGTATGGATATCAAGGGGAACCCCGGGTCAAAAAAAAAATATGACGTGGGCTTCCCCCTAAATATCCATACCAGACCCTTCAAGTCTGGCTTGGATTTTAAGGGGAACTCCACGCCAAAAAAAAAAAAAAAAAAAAAGGCGTGGGGGGTCCCCCCAAAATCCATACCAGACCCTTATCCGAGCACGCAACCTGGCAGGCCGCAGGAAAAAAAGGGGGGGACGAGAGAGCGCCCCCCTCCTGAACCGTACCAGGCCACATGCCCTCAAGATTGGGAGGATGCTTTGGGGGTCTGTGAGAGAGAGAGAGACCCCTACATCAGTGTACTCACTCTGAGGCCGTTGGGACTGGATCATCTGGATGGATGGATCAGACTCCATCTTTCATTTCTGTTTGCTGGGCTTTAGCTTCAATCTTCCCGCCCACATCCTTTAGGTAGCAGAACAGTGTCTGTCGAGGCATACACAGGAGGAGAGGACGGGAGGAGTAGAAGCAGCTACACTCCTCTGTCTGGCTGTGTGGGAGGCAGGAGGAGGGGAGAAGTGTCAGAGTGAGCTCCGATCCCCCTGCTAATCTGTCCCGCTCGCGGGTGGTGTTTTGTGTCACTGGGAGGACTCGGCGCTGTGCTGGTGGCGGGGATCTCTACTACTAGAAGAGGCGACTCTGCTATAAGGGAAACTAGGCGGCGCCCGCGAGGCCCCTCTGATTGCCGCGGGGCCTAATGCGACCGCCTAATTAGAGAGCCGCCTCTGACCTTCAGTTTTGCACATGTAGCACTCTCTACCTTAGGTAGGTAGGTGCTAGAGTAGTGCATTTGTTTTGTACTGTCAGCGCAGGTAAAATTTAGGCAGACCTATGCTGTGAGCTAGGCCTGTTTTGATCTAGGGGCAGGGGAGTGGTTTAGTGTGACTGACATGTGCTTCAGCTCTTGGGCGCCTCCTCTGGTTTTCATAAGGTTCTGGAAAAGGAGGCAGGGCAGAGAGCTGGAGTGACATGGGGTGTATGTAGGAGCCCTGACCGATCCCCAACTAGGATTGTCAGGGGGAAGACCTCCTATATATACCCATGGTCAGCCTGCTGTGGGAGGAACTGAATGATGGAGTGTTAGACTGTCTTGGTCTGGGGGGGGGGGGGGGGGGTGACCTCGGGTCGGGATCTGGGAGGTAGCCTCTCTCTACACGGTCATTGAGAGGTGTCCTGGAACAGGAGCAGGAAGAGGACAGTTGGGAGCACTGCCAGGCAAGTCATTCAGGAGGGATTCATGCCGGGGTCAGTGAGTGAGAAGTACAGTATGAAGCTCTGGGAGAGACATTCCAGGATGTGGAGCCAGAGGAAGAGACTGTGGTGTTGTTTTGGAGTCAAGTCGTTGCAGCCACGAGGGCTGGCAGGATTTGCATCGGACAGGATCAGTAGTCCACCAAGTGTCAGTTAGCACATTTATTCTTCTCTACAAAAACAGTTGCTACCACAAAGGGGACTGCAGACCCCTGCCTGTAATGGGCTACTAGGAAAATGTTAAGACTTATTCAGAGTGAGGCCTAGCCATGTGCTAATGGTGACAGGAACCTAGATTTGGACAGTGAATTGAAGCAAGTGATCTCAAGTAGCGTGCTGGAGGAGATGTGCAGAGGAAGAGACTGTCGAATTTAGGCTCAACCAACATTGATTTCATCAAGAAGTATTCCTTATGTGGGCATCCCATGTCCCTTTTCCCCATCCAAGTTTAATCCACTAATAAAAACAAGCAAGAGACTGTTCATTGTCTGGGAAAGTGTGCCAAAATGAATGTCTGACCAGCAGGGTGAAATGTGTGGATGCTAAAACACGTTGTGACCCCACGAGGGCACCGCTACAAACAGTTGCACAGGCTCCTCTCTGGTACTGAAAAAGCAAACTCTTATTTCAATACACACTGTGAGAGCCTTGCAGTGTTCATTCAAAGTTGCAAGTCAGTCAGTCTGCCTTTTTTTCTGACTGCAGGACGTCCAGCATCATTTAGCGGACATGTCAAACACAAGGCCCGTGGGCTAAATTCGGCCCGCCAGGCCATTTCATGTGGCCCTCGCACCTCTTCTGCAACTGCGGCAACCCCCTCATCTCTGCCCCTGCCATGTCTCAGCAGTCAGCAGCAGAGAGGACGACAGAATTCCTCCACCAGATCGTGCACGTCTACATGCTGCCTCAGAACCCCCTCGTCTCCGCCTCCCCTGGTCTCAGCATTTAGCAGACTCCAGCAGCTGAATTCAGCCTCCCTCTGGTCCTCCTCCAGACCCTGCACTTTCTGCTACCCAGCTCTTCCCCGAGCAGCACAAGATAAGGGGGGTGCACTGTGATGGGCACACTGGCAGCATTTGATGGGGCACAGTAGCAGCAATTGATGGGCACACTGGCAGCAATTGATGGGCACACTAGCAGCATCTCCATGGGGCACAGTAGCGGCAATTGATGGACACACTGGCAGCAATAGATGGGGCACAGTAGCAGCATTTGACGGGGCACAGTAGTGGCAATTGATGGGCACACTGACAGCACTTAATGGGCACAGTGGCTGCGTTTGATTTTTTTTTTCAGTTTGTTCCCCCCCCCCCCCCCAAAAAAAATTTGAGCATCAGCCGCCACTGCTACTAGCCCTTAGAGGGCAACCATAATGCTGATGCATTTCACAATGAAATTGAGTTTGACACCCCTGATCTAGCACTTCCCTAATTTTCTCACCATCCCTTTTATTCATTGAATATCAGTTCTTTCAATCATGGAGGCTCAGCAACACAGGGGGATATTACCCTGGATAGTATGCATGCAAATGCAGCCCAACTTCCACCCATCAAAGCATTTTGATATTTGCATAATTCCTCCCAAGAGCCAGCCCCCTGCTTGCATCAGGTTTGAGGGCAGCCAGCCATGATATGCCTACATTGCATAGAGAAGCACAGGGATCCACTGATGATATCATAGAGTATAAAATTAGGCATATAATAAAAAAATGCCCCCCCCCCCCCCATTTTGATGAGGGGGAGAAGAAATCAGGGAATGCTAAATATTATGGAGAATACAGAAAAAAAAAAAATTGTAAAACTCTTTGTTTAGTAGAGATATAGCTGTTCGCTATTTGCCTGAAGCAGCTTAACGCTTTGTTCTTGTTTCCACTTTCACCGGACATATTTGGGTAATTACCTGCCAGTATACCTTCTCTTTTTTTCTGGAAGTGTGAAAGCATCACAAGTATGAAAATGATCAGGGTGTCTCCCGCAGATGACATATTTTCTTCCTTACGCCAGCATTACCATGTCAGGTTTGATAGAGGAGATATTTTTAATGTGGGCCATGAAAACAGGAAGGTTTGGTGGAAAAAAACAAGATTGATGACACATGATACACAAAGCTTATGTGTTCATATGGTGAATAGCAAATTTTTCGACGAATAAAACAGTGTGGTTTCATTGCTTGGGTACAATAAGGACCCGCTTCACACCATGTAATGTGCCCTACTGCAATATGTTACATGCATTGGTGCAATGCTGGAATATTTTGAATGGTACCCCAACGCACCTTGTTGACGGATATGTGTTGGGATGCAATTCAGAATGGATCACACTACGTCTTTAAAGCAGCTGCTTTTTAAAAATGGACCTCTCAGTATTTGGTGACATTTTGGGGAAGCTTATGTTTAGGAGTTTAAGCGGGACTTCACTTACTACAGAAAGTTCCGCCGATTGTCCCTTCATTGCATGTGATGGATGTTTATTTTCTGGGAGTGGGTACCTAGTTTTTGACAGGTACCTGCTCCAATTTCCGCTCGGATCGAAGGCTTGCTCCCCCTCCCTCAACCTCCTGGGACATGTCACAAGTCCCAGAAGGCTTCAGGACCGTGCACAGAGTGCAGCATGTCTCACATTCTCCATGGGGAGGCGGCTGTGAAGCCACAACTGCCTTACCACAGTAAACATGGCGGTGCTAGGGACCCCACAATCGGCAAAGAATCAGCCCAGGTGCAGACAGTGGGCTTTTTTTTACTGAATAATAGGTTAATCATTAGGGGTTAGGTTGATGTTATTTAATCACTTAAATTGGGGCTCCACCCAAAAGGGGGCGGTGGGTACCTGGTTTTCACAAGTACCTGCTCCCACTTTTGGCTTGGTTTGCCGCAGTGAAGTGTGCAGGAAGTTCACCCCCCCTTCTTCCCCCCACAGCCAGCGCCTATTTACAGAGCGCATTGCGATTTGCGCATGCAGTAGAAAAAACTGTCTGTGAAGCCGCAAGGCTTCACTGCTGGTTTCCTTTAGTCAAGATGGCGATGCCAGCACCCAAGAGCTGATTTAAGAATCAGCGCAGGCGAGGACACTGCTGGATGCTGACCTTAAATTTTTGTAGGGGGAAGGGGCGAAACTCCTCTAAGTTTCAGGGTTGTAAAAATATTTTTTAGTTGGGATATCTTTTTATTTCTAAGGTTCCTGCACCTAAAACACCCCACACCTGACATCCCCAAAAATTACTTTTCAAAACCCAATGAGGTTGATTTACTAAAACTGGAGTGTGCAGAATCTGGTGCAGCTGTGCGTGGTAGTTAATCAGCTTCTGACTTTAGCTTTCTCAATTTCGCTTTGACAAAATAAAAAATAAAAACCTGGAAGCCAATTTGTTTCTATGCAGAGTTGCACCAGATTTTGCAAGCTCTGGTTTTAGTAAATCAACCACCCACTGATTTTGTTATAGAAAAGCGTGACTTTGGTCCAGAGCAGGGTACTAGTTGGGTCCTGGCTGAGTCCAAATGTTCGTTCCGGATTTAGTTCAAGTTCGATAAGATGGTCCAGTGCCCATAGGGGAATGAGATGGGTAACACCACCCCGCAAGGAGCAGAGGCATGTTGCCCACCACTATCTGGATGTAAAAGCATCAGAACTTGGGGTTCGCTCTGAGGACACCAGCTGCCACTGATGGACCCTGTAATTGAATGGACACTACCTTTGCCGATATGCCAGGGCAGCACACAGAGTTAGGTTTAGGGATGCAGGAAAGAAATTATGTCTCTGAATGTTGGGGCTTTGTCATGCCCGGTCTGAAGTTATTAAAAGGCGTGTAATGCAAGTAACCGGCACCTTTCTACAGTACAGGTCACTAAGGTACTTGGGGTATTAAGACATCAGTAGCAGGAGTTAATGCATTGTTAAGACACAAGTGGTTACTTTGGGTAATGTAAATTTAACAAGTAGCCTGTCGGTAGCTTGTGCCTGTTGCATTTGGAATGACCTCTAGCAGCGAGGTAGATGTTGGCACTCCTTCCACCAGTGGTCTGTCTCCCACAGCAATGGGAGCGGATTTGCATTGCAGAGATTCCCTTACTGTACAGAGGTATGGAAGTTCAAGAGTTAAGTGCACGTATGGAGCCCCCCCATAGAGTGCACAACGGGGCCCAATCCGCTACTGGGAATGGTAGTGAAAAACGCTGGACAGATAGATGTGGATGAAGCTCAGCGTATCCCCCAAGATGCAAGTTATGGAGAAGGTGTACATTGTCATGGGAACCCAAGAGTTAACTGGAGAACAGTTATGGTACAAGTGTACATGGTGCAGGTTCATCTCTAAGAGTGGAGGCCCACCTTAAGGTTGAGCATTCCCCTATGGCAGCCTCAGCTTTGTCCCACAGCATTAATGGAAATGGCACAGGAGTACCCCATGTGTAGTCAAGTGATTCTGTTATTAGGTGCCTAGCGCAGCCAAGAAGAACCAGTCCCGAAGTAGGCCTTTCATGTGACCCTCGCTTGGCGCCCAACGAGGAGGGGAGCATGAAGAAGGTAGCACCTGCCTATGGATGGAGAAAGTCTCCCTTGCCTGCTATGGTATTCAGACAAGTCAACACCCGTGGCTGTCTGAATTACTGAACAGTAACTAAACGTGATTGGTTGCATTTACTACTCAGCTGACAAATTTTCCACCCGACTCCTACTTCTCAGTCAAAGTTTGTCAAGCCTGGCAATGCTGTCAGGGCCGCCCACAACTGAAATTTCAGCTTTGAAGTTATATTGCCTGCTTTAGGCTAAATGTACGATGTTAATACTTCTAATACATGATGCTCTCTTTTAAGTTGCTATGTACAGTACAATTTTAGAGCTTCGCAATGAAAAGCATAGTTGGTTTAATGGTTAATGCATGTCATTCATAAACCTTTATCACGTCTTCTGAAAAGGATTTCTCTTTCTGAATAACACATCTTTGTATATATGGGTCTAAAAGGTATTGTTTGTGCTGTGCTTTTGAAGATGCAGGAACATCAAACCAGCTAGAGGATAAATAACAAGAATCCTGTCCTAACATTGCACATTCCCCTTACTCAGTGTATCATGACAGTGACCCTGCTGGCAGTCATTGCTAAACATTCACTCAAAATAGTAAAATTACTAGAAGTTACATATTTACCACACACAACTTCTGTGGAGCCCAACCCAGCATTCGAAGAGTAGGGGCTCACTTCAAGTGCATGTATACGCCCAACTTTTTTCATCAGTTTTGGATAGAGCAGGGAAGGATTATAACCCCTGACATGCTTTCCAAACAAAAAGAGGGCATCAAACAAAAAAGTTCCTTGAGTCCATGGTATTTTTTTAATTCTCCAATGAAAAACAGGAAAGAAACACCAGGCAGCCAATAGGTTTTGGGGCTCAACATGCCCCTTCCTTCATTAGGACTCTAAACTAGATATCGGTTAGACCAAGAGCACAGATCCTGGGAAAAATGTATTCAAAGTCCTAGGGTGACAACATTAGTGCTCCACAGATAGAAAGGAAAACTATGGCTGCCCATACATTATACAATTGTATTATTCAATTTTTCTTTAGATTTCCCCAAACCATATAATACGAGGTCAAACCTAAACCTTTTCAATGTGTATGCAGCCAGGCAGGCCCTTGCACTACATAGTTGAAGGTAAATCTAAAATTGAAAAAGAAAAAATTGGATAGTGTATGGCCAGCCTAAGGCCTTGTAGCAATGGGATTTCAGCTCATTAAAATTCATGGTCATGCATGTAGGTAGGTGGAGTGTATTTTCTTTACTGCAGGTGACGCTCTTCTGCAGAAACACTGTTGTTGGAGACAAAGTCAAGAGGAACAGGGTACCTCTATGGTTTCCTGGGGGAAGCTATTCTATTGGACGCTGTCACCCCATGTGACCCTAGCAGCCATCTTGAGTCAGGCAGAGCCTTTTTAAAGGCCCTGGCTGTCAGGCTTGGCATGCTATTTGTGAGTTGGTAGTGTAGGGACATGTACTAGCAGTATGGGAAAGATTCCCAATGAGGAGTAAAAGCCAAGGACCAATCTCCTTTGTACTTCATCCCGTTTGGGCACAAGACAGCCAGACCACATTCTGCTCTCTTAATAGCCGTTATCAGTCTGGCTGCATTCCGCTCTCTTTGCATTACTGGAAACTGTGAGTGTACTTGGTTGGGTTGGTTGTAAAATGTTGCTGTACTATTTCAATAAGCACTGACCATTCCTCCCAGCTCTGAAAACCAATATATCCTTATGGGTTGTATTTCAAGATCTCAGCAGCAAAAACAATATATTTTTCTTACATGGGAGTTCTTAAAATTTGGGGGGGTTTGTTCATTTGTAAAAATAAAGACTTGCGTTTCTTTTCTTACAGGGTGGATGTCAGTTACTGTGATAGTAAGGACCCTCTCCCCTCCCTGAACTTGTCCTTGTTGCAGCAGGAGTACAGAGAGCCCTCCCCACACCAAGCTCCATACGGACAGATCCCTAGAAGGAATGTACAGTCTGCTGCACTGAGAAACAGATTCCAGTCTCATGCCAACTGCATTTGTAATGTCAAGAAGTGTTTACGAGATTTGTGCTGTCTGCTAATAAAAGTGGCGCAGGGAGTTTGTGTACATCCACGGTGAGCTCACGATGGCAGAGCACGAGCCAATACTGTACCAGATGCTCTATGCTGTCATTTACCCCACTTCTGGAAACTGATTCTGTAAACTTAGAGACTTTATCCAAAACTGATCATTTAATAAAGTGTCCCTGTTGGTAGAACTAAAACCTAAATTAAAGCGTTCCCTGCAAAGTAGTATTTGGATACTCACCTCTCCTGCTGCCTGCACTGCTAATGGATGCAGCAATAAGGAGAAATCACCCACTAAAGAATCTTCTGAAATCTTCCAAGAGTAGCAGATTTCTGGTCTCCCATTGTTACCAATGGTGTCATCTGCTGGCCCCTACTTCACTTCCCTGTCCTGTAATGATGTAGGGGGTTGGTGGGAGGAACCACAAAGCACAGAAGAGGACCAGGATATCTGTGATGGAACCATCCCAAACGTCACTTGAGTGCTTCTGTCAGTATACTGCTTCCTCCAGTCTGAACATAGATATCAGATATTATAGCCACATTTATATTGCAACCAAGAACTAGGCAGGACTAGTTTAACTGCAAAACTGGATCTGTTTATTGAACAAGAATACAGGCTTTTTATACACCACACACTCAGGTGAGGCTGACCACATTATCAAATGCAGACGCAACTGTATACAAAAAGATAAGACTATAAACCTTAAGTTAATTAAACAATTAGCCACCTGGAAGGTCAGAGGTCTCATTCCAGGTCAGACTTTCCGGCATACAGTTCACAAAGTACAATACACATTAGTACAAGTATCCCCCCAGTAGTTTTCTAGCAGACAATATAGGTGTTAACCTAACCCACAATTAAAACTGGGTGAAAGACAGTTGGCTTGATCTGCTGAGATTACCATCTGCTAGGAGTTTCCCCAGTGTTGAGCAGTCATGGCTGGCAATGTACCAACATGGATCCCGGCTTAGACTCTGTGTTTTGGGGAGACGTGAACTTGAATCAGGAACAAGACCACTCCGATACCCCAGGCATACACATTCCAAAGAGCAGTGCTCCCTTAAATGCCAGGGCCCATAGTCAGTAGGCAAGAGGCTAGCCTGAAGTCCCCTCCAAAAGCCTCTGTCCCGGCTAAGTCTGTCACAATATCGACATCCCAGAAGTATAGGTTTCTGAGGAGTATTCAGTGGGTGATTTGTCCTTACTACTTGTAGGCAGGTGCAGACAACTTTCTCTACTGCAGGTGGCGCTTACCTGCAGCGGCATTGCAGTTGGATAGGAAGTCAAGAGGAACATGGTTCCTCTATGTTTGCTGGGTCACTGGGGAAGCGATCCAATTGGATGCTGCCGCCACAAGACAGAACCTGGCTTCCAGGCTTGGCATGCATTTTGCAAGTGGGTAGAGTAGGGACAGAATGAACGGCAGGGAAAATGTAGGGCTCACAACTTCTCTGGACATCTTCCCGCTTAGGCATGAGATGGCCTGGCTGCATTCTGCCCCTCCTACTAGACGTTGTCAGTTCAGTTGAAGCCTGCTTTCTACATGCTGTTGGAGCAATGAGTGTGCCCGGTTTGGGTGTCTTCCGGGTTTATTGTGAACTGTCTTTGCATTACTTTAATACAACAAGTTCTTCATCGCACTTGGACTGTGTGTGTTATTGCCGCTGCACTGCACCCCACCTACATACTTACTAATGTAGTGGTCAGCAGCACAGGCAGAATTAGGCAGATATCTCAGTACTTTGCAAGAATTCCTCATGTTGGGTTTTAGTGAAACGGTCACTTTAATTTGAATCACCTGCAACCTAAAAGCTTGATTTACCATTAGGCCACTCTCACATAACCATTCAGATCAGATCAGTGACATTTGTTCAGTCTGGCTCAGAGTCAGCTAGAGATTGGTTCACAGATATCTTACTGATGTGAACACTGCACGTGTGAAAGGGCACTTAGACACTGTGCTGATAGACAGCAGAGACAAAAAGAGATCTCTTTATGCTAGAAGGTTACTGGACACGTGCGAATTTAAAAAAAAAAAAAAACACCTTTAACCACTTTCAGACCGGACCAATTTGCAGCCAAAGGACCAGGGCCCTTTATGTGATTCGGCACTGCGTCGCTTTAACTGACAATTGCACGGTCGTGCGACGTGGCTCCCAAACAAAATTGACGTCCTGTTTTTTCCCCACAAATAGAGCTTTCTTTTGGTGGTATTTGACCGCAGCCTGATCAGTGCTCATCAATGCAGCCTCACCAGTGAAGACAGTGTCCATCAGTGCAGCCAGATCAGTGCAGCCTCACCAGTGCAGATAGTGCCCATTAGTGCAGCCTGATCAGTGCCCATCAGTGTAGCCTCACCAGAGCACTTTGCAAAGGTGTACGAGTGCTGCCAGCATTGCTGCAGAGGTTGAAGGGGTTGGGTCAGCCTGTCAGTGCTCAGACCATACGCCGCACACTGCATCAAATTGGTCTGCATGGCTGTCGTCCCAGAAGCAATGGAAAGGTGTAGTGAGCGCTGTTACCCACCAAATGCTAAACTCCAACCTGAGTGCTCACTGTAGGGAAAATTCACCAATTGGCAGCTAAAACAATAAATTACAACAATGGCTTAAATAAAGTGCATGTAGCATGTGAAAATCTAGCAGCTTTAGAAGGCAGCCCCGTGGAAGCATAAGAAGGAATCTTCTGAGAGTAGTGTAGGAGAAACAAAAGCGCCACTGTAAGTGCAATATATTCTGGATATTTTAATAGCCGGCTAAAAACATGGTACTCACAAGGGTACAGGCATGATCAGAATGTAGGCATATAATGCCAAATGTCCATGAGAGCAAAGGGTTCCATGCACTGGATTGGCAGTGGTGTCTGTGTAGCAGGCTGGATACGAAGTGTGCTGACACTTCCTGCAAGTGGAACGCAGGCCGCGACCGACAACCAGGATGATGAGGTCACTTCCGGGAGTGACCGCATCATCCTGGTTGTCGGTAGTGGCCTGGAGATAGAGAGACACACACACACACACACACACACACACACACACACACACGACTGTAAGCTAACCATTTTATTTAGTAAAAGGGGCTTTGACTGGCATTCCAAGAGATTTAAGAAAAGCGTGCCCGAAGCCTTGTTTTGAAGCAAGTGTAAACTAGCCCTTAAAGGGGAGCTCCAGGCCCCTCCTCAAAAATTTAAAGTCAGCAGCAGCCGACGGCCCTATCAGCACCCTCCTGCCTGACATCCTTCAATCTGAAAACAGAAGGGGCTAAGTGAACAGCTGCTGCATCCTTCCAGAAGCAGCCACTGTTGGGGTATTCTGACAGTCGCTGGTGCTGGCTGTTAGAAAACAATAGTTGTCAGGGGAGATTTGTCCATCTATGCTGTTTAGTGTGGACGGAGGAATCTTGTAGATTTATTTCGTTCAGCCTATGTGTATGGCCAGCTTTACTCTTGGATTACTAGCCAACTGCAGTTCTCAACTCCACCAAGGACAATGCCCGCCCTAGCACATGATACATCATGGAAGATAAATATAAATCTCCCAGCACCTTTGCTTGCTCCTCACTGGGAATGACAGAGTGTGTGGGTGTGCTAGCAGAGGAGTAAGCATCATCTTAGCAGTGTGTATATATATGTGTCAGAATGTGAGGGAGCAGCGCAGGTCAGTGCTGCTATGACTGAAGCGCTTAAAACAGCCAATGCACATTCCTGCATATCAACACGACTGAGAAGGGAGATACAATGAGCAAAGCGACTAGAAGGCCAAGAGCCAGCTGTTGGGAAGAGTAAAATAGCAAAAAAGGTGCCACATTATAAGGCTTATTTAAACGCAGTGCAAAGACATGCTGTAAACCACAACACCCAATCAGAAATTAGCTTTTAGTGTAGACAGACTAATCATAGCTAGTCTATCATTAGTTGGTCTTGGTTCCTTCATTCCAGCGCTCTTTGCGCAATGCAATGAAAAGGGTTTTTCACTTTTAACAACTGGAAAATTCTTCCACATTTGTGGTGAGGGTGAAATATTGCAAAGATTATTTAACTTAAAGTGTCACTAAACCCACATCATAAAAACGATCAATAAATGGTGTATTACATGCCCTTCATACTCCATCTATGAGATTCGTTTTCTGTATTCTGCAATAAACCTTGCTGATCCTGCTGCTCTCTATCGCGACCTTCTGGCCATGCCCCCAATTCAGCTAGAGATTCTGCAGCTGTGGTGGCAACTCTGCACATGCTCAGTTTTCAGTGTGCTTCTATGCTGAGCATTTCCAACCTTTCACATCTGAGCAGCACATGGGACTATGGAGTCACACATGTGGGCGCATACACAGTGGTAAATGACAGCCCACTCCCTCCCTCCTCCATGCCCACTAACCAGCTAAACACAATGGGGTCTGGTCATTAGCCTAGGCTTATAAAATCATGCACAGCTCTCTCACTTTTGTGAGAGTTTGCCAGGAGGGGGGGGGGGGGGGGGTAATCATAATAGGGCCAATAAAAGCTACAGAGCTGGAGGTGTGCCTCTGTGTGTGTGTGTGAATCCAGGAAGTGAACAGGCAGCAGCTTCAGCTGCCCACAGTTAAAATGGATGCAGCCAGATTCAGTGGAGGGAGATTTCTGCAGCATATTTGGCAAGTACAGAATCACAGTATATACAGTGGTGTGAAAAAGTGTTTGCCCCCTTCCTCATTTCCTGTTCCTTTGCATGTTTGTCACACTTAAGTGTTTCGGAACATCAAACCAATTTAAACAATAGTCAAGGACAACACAAGTAAACACAAAATGCAATTTGTAAATGAAGGTGTTTATTATTAAAGGTGAAAAAAAATCCAAACCATCATGGCCCTGTGTGAAAAAGTGATTCCCCCCTTGTTAAAACATACTATAACTGTGGTTGTCCACACCTGAGTTCAATTTCTCTAGCCACACCCAGGCCTGATTATTGCCACACCTGTTCACAATCAAGGCATCACTTAAATAGGAGCTGCTTGACACAGTAAGGTCCACCAGAAGATCCTTAAAAGCTACACATCATGCCGAGACCCAAAGAAATTCAGGAACAATTGAGAAAGAAAGTAATTGAGATCTATCAGTCTGGAAAGGGTTATAAAGCCATTTCCAAAGCTTTGGGAATCCAGCGAACCACAGTGAGAGCCATTATCCACAAATGGCGAAGACATGGAACAGTGGTGAACCTTCCCAGGAGTGGCCGGCCGTCCAAAATTACCCCAAGAGCGCAGCGACGACTCATCCAAGAGGTCACAAAAGACCCCACAACAACGTCCAAGGAACTGCAGGCCTCACTTGCCTCAGTTAAGGTCAGCGTTCATGCCTCCACCATCAGGAAAAGACTGGGCAAAAATGGCCTGCATGGCAGAGTTCCAAGGAGAAAACCACTGCTGAGCAAAAAGAACATCAAAGCTCGTCTCAATTTCTCCACAACACATCTTGATGATCCAAGACTTTTGGGACAACATTCTGTGGACCGATGAGACAAAAGTGGAACTCTTTGGAAGGTGTGTGTCCAAGTATATCTGGCGTAGAAGGAACACTGCATTTCAGAAAAAGAACATTATACCAACAGTAAAATATGGTGGTGGTAGTGTGATGGTCTGGGGCTGTTTTGCTGCTTCAGGACCTGGAAGACTTGCCGTGATAAAAGGAACTATGAATTCTGCTGTCTACCAAGAGATCCTGAAGGAGAATGTCCGACCATCTGTTGGTGTACTCAAGCTGAAACGAACTTGGGTTCTGCAGCAGGACAATGATCCTAAACACACCAGCAAGTCCACCACCGAATGGCTGAAGAAAAACAAAATGAAGACTTTGGAGTGGCCTAGCCAAAGTCCTGACCTGAATCCTATGAGATGTTGTGGTATGACCTTAAAAAGGCCGTTCATGCTCGAAAACCCTCTAATGTAACTGAATTAGGACAATTCTGCAAAGATGAGTGGGCCAAAATTCCTCCAGGACGCTGTAAAAGCCTCATTGCACGTTATCGCAAACGCTTGGTTGCAGTTGTTGCTGCTAAGGGTGGCCCAACCACTTATTAGGTTTAGGGGGCAATCACTTTTTCACACAGGGCCATGATGGTTTGGATTTTTTTTCACCTTTAATAATAAACACCTTCATTTACAAATTGCATTTTGTGTTTACTTGTGTTGTCCTTGACTATTGTTTAAATTGGTTTGATGTTCCGAAACACTTAAGTGTGACAAACATGCAAAGGAACAGGAAATGAGGAAGGGGGCAAACACGTTTTCACACCACTGTATATAAAAAATATGTAAAGTGGTTGGAGGGAAGCTTCAGAATGGCAAAGAGGTTTTTATTACAAATTATGTGACTGCAGTTCCTCTTTAAATTTGTAAAGAGGAACTTGCACATTTACTTCCTTTTTTCATTCACTTTGCCCTGTGAGTAGGCACTGTTGTGTCACACATTTCACAGAGCCTGCCATCTGAACTACAAAGGGGATGAGAGGAGGAGTTTCAGGAGGCGGAGTCAGTACAGGAATCTGTGCTTACAGGCAAGGTACTATGGGATATGTAGTCCATAGAAATTAAAGTAAAATGAAAGTAAATAGAGGAGTATCTGCAAAGCATACATGGAATCTAGAAAGTTGTGGAAAGAGATAGCCAGCAGACAGGCAGAACTCACAACATGAAAGGAGATTTTTCAACTTCTTTTATATTGGATTGTCAAATATAACTATTGTTTGTATTGTTATTACAATGCTGATGTTGTTATAAAATTAAAGTGTATGCTGTGACCATACATTTTCTAAAGTCAAAAAGTTTTTTTATCTACATTAAACTACAAAAAAAAATTCCACTAGCCTCTCCTCTCCCTCCCCAAATACTTACTTGAGTCTGTTAGTGATCCAGTGCTGTGCCCATCTGTAGCCCCACTCTCCTCTCTGAGCCATGCCGTGTGTGTCTATGGACACACACAGACTGACTCGGAAGCATGCCCGCACAGGTACCCCCATAGCAAACTGCTTGCTAAGGGGGCACTCAAAAAAGACAGCGCTGGCACGGGGACCCCAGAAGGGGGGGGTAAAAGACTGGTCTGTGCAATACCATTGCACAGAGCAGGCAAGTATAAAATGTAGGGTTGCACAGATACTAGTATATGTGCTGATACCAAGTATTTGTACAAGTATCGGTACTTGTGCAAATGCACCAATACCTGAAAGCGATACTTTCAGGCACGGTTCTTTGAGTTATCAGTGGGTCTCCCCAGTCTTAAAGAAGTCCGGTAATAAAGCTGAAAAAAATAAAAAAGCAGCCAGCAATGTTTATCTGCAGATCAAAGGAATTAACAAATGTTCCTCTGTTTAACCCCTTAATTTACTATAATCAGCCTTAATTAACTCCCTATTCTCCTTTAATTATTTTCCTGCTTTTTTCCCCCTTTTGTTCACGTCTATTTTAGAATTGATAAACAATTCTTTTTTTTTTTTTTTTTTTTTGCGAATATTTTTTAGTATCGGTACTTGTACTCATTGTAAAAAAAAAAAAAAAAAAAAAAAAAAATGTTTTTTCATTTTAGAAAAAATATAAAAACAAAGACCTCATTATCATTTTATGCACAAACTTCTCTGAAAAAAAACAAAAAAAAAAAGTATATACATTTTATTTTTTGAGTAATTTTTTAAAAAACATTTATATTTTGGATGTCAAAATGTATGTCAACGCTCTCTGCTTTTACTGGTTCAGCTACACACCTGACATTTGAGGTCAAGCGACCACCACCCGAGCCTTTTAACCTAGGTCAAGCAGGCTGACCTCTGTCACTTTCAGAACGCAATTATGTCACTCATTCAGCTCACTAAAACAACCTCCAACTTCTACTATCAGTAGTACACACAAAAATGAAGTGTAACTACAATCTGTTTTTTAGTTTTAGTCTGAGCGGGGGTAAGGATTCTGCTTTTGGGTTTTATAGCTGTCTGCAGCCTTGTTTGGAAGATTTTTTGTCACTTCCTGGATCTGGGGGTAGCATTTACCCAAGGACAGGAAGTAGGGGGAGGTATGCCCAATACGAACACATACAGCAATTTAAACCCACCAGTTTCTAGCAACAACCCAAAACTCAAAAGTTGTGTGTGGAGTACCATTTTATCTTGAAATTCTGTTGTGCAGTGCTCCCAGACATATGACAAATTACAATGCATGAACTGTATGGAGCAATACTTAGTTTCCACCAGTCATCCTCTGGTTCAAGGACATACCTTTATATCAACCAAGTTAAAAATAGCTTCCAACAACTTCTTAAAGTAAACTGGTCACAAGGGTAATGGGGTGGCTGCCATGGTCAGCCAGCTTCTGAGAATGCTGCTTACCTCATGTTTTTCTCATCAGAGGTTTTATTTAAAGACATTTTTTATATTATTTATTCCTACTTAGTCCCCCATTGAGTGCTCCCCATCTGTTTTATACTTCTGCTTTGACCCCGATCCAGCGATCATCACACAGACGGCAAGGGTGAAGTCCCACTTTGCAGCTTGCTGTCGTCAGGACACAGGCTTTTCTGCTCAGGCTGTGGTTGATTTTTAAAGAATACAAACTTCAAGGACCCAGTCACACTATTGCGCCATGTTATGGCGTGCAATGCATTAAGGCAGCCCATTAATTTTCAATGGACTGGCAATGCACCACAATGGAAGAAACAAATGTGGATTGTGGCGTGCTGCCAAAAAAATAAAATAAAAAAAGAAGCGCATGCACTATTTTTTGGCAGTGTACCCCAACACACCTTTTGTTCGCTGCATAGCAATGCATGTCCATCATAAGGTGCATTGGGGTGCCAATCAGAATGGCAACAACGCAAGTAATGCGAGTTGCCCCATATTACTGCAACATGGTGTGAATGGGCGCTAAAGTATACAGCATTGTTTGTTAGACAGCCTGTGTTGCCGTGTGGATCGTATTGTAGCTCATTGTCTTGTGCAGGTACGTTGGGGTGCCATTTACAACAAATGCCACTGCATTCAACATGTATTGTCATGCGCAGGCCTGGGACAAGGGGTGGGCAGGCAGGGCCCTGGGTGCAGTGGTATATTGCAGAGATGGGGGCACCCTGTGCCGCTTCTGTTACAAGGCTGACAGGAGTAGTGATATGGACATTGCTGCTAACCCAATGGAAAAGGGGAAGGGGGGGGGGGGTGCAGTTTGGCATCTTTGCCCTGAGCGCTGGATGACCTTGTCCCAGCACTGGTCACCTGTATAGGTATTACATGGGTTGCAGCAAGTAGATGGTGTGACCCTTAAAGTGCCAAGTCTTCCCAATCCATCTTTAATACCCTGGTCATCTGGAAATGCTGAATGGCACTTTGTTGATGTCAGCACAACAGTCGTAGAGCACAGATGAACAAAAACATTATTCTACAATTCCAGTAACACAATCAACACAACTGCTACACACACAGTGGCAGAAAATCTAGAACAGGGGTGAATGATAGTTCAGTCCATTTTATTAACCGAAAGTTGTTCATCACGGTTGCAGATCACGCTGCCTAATACACAGACAACCAATAGAGGGAGTTTTTACAATCGTGAACACAAAAATCACAAAAATATGGCAGGAAGGAAGTAAAACAATGCAGTCACATCACATTGTATTTTTAAGTACAAAAATAACTCAAAATGTATACACTATAGTCAGAAAGTAATTACAATTATGAAAATGCAATTAGATTTGTAATGCTCTGTATTAGCAGCAAATTGTCCCTAGAAATTATTTTAAGAGCTGCTTCACACCTGCGGTGTGTGGTAGGATCACAGCAGTGCCAATGTACTGATGGCAGCACATCACACTTAACTTTTTTTTCAAACAAACTTTATTGAACTATCACACATTTCATACATTTTTATTGACTGCAACGCGGTGGATTGCAGTGCACTACACTAAGAAAAAAAAGCGCATGCAGTACTTTTTTTTCAGCACACACCACTACAACGTGGTGGTGTGAACCAGCCAGGTAGGGGACAAGGCAGTTTGCCTTGCCCTGCGGTGGGACTATGCTGGAATAGATACCCAATGCTGTCCTACCACGCCTGGTGTAAATGGGTCCTAAAAATCCTCAACTGTGTCTAAGCCCTGGTTCACACAAGTGCGATTTGACGATTCAAAAAAAAAATAAAAAATCGCATGACAAGTCACACCCCATTGTTGGCAGTGGAAGTGTGGACTCAAGTTGCAGCGACTTTGAAAAAAGTTCCAGCATTACTTTTTCGCGATTTTATTGTGACTTGCATTATCTTCTGTTAAATGAAGTTTAAATTGCACTGATCTGCGGCTTTGAAATGGCGCTGAAGTAGCGCGATTTCAAAGCCGCACTGGTGGGAACCAGGGCTTAAAGTTTATCAGAAGACAACATCACCTGTTGTATACCTACCTAAAAGGTAGTATATGACATATTTTAGGTTGGTACTTTAAGGCTGGGTTCACACTTATGCATTCCCAGACATTGCATGTGATTCGCCCCGCATTGTCTGTGCGATGCAAATTCAGCTGAAATCGCATCACATTCGCACCAAAATGATGCAGGACCCTTTTTTTTGGTCTGCACTGGAATAGATTGCATGTTTGTTTAGACCAGGGGTGCCCAACCTTTTGAAGAGCAGGGGCCACTTAAGCGACTTGGTAACCAGTTGCGGGCCGCAATGAGAGGAGTGAGTGGATGGCATGTCCGTGTCTGCTCTGCATATGCAGAGCGGACACGGACATAGCCCACTATACTTTTTTTTTTTTTTTTTTGCGGATCAGATTGGAGGTAGGACTCAAGTTGGTTTATGTCCACCACTACTTAGAGGTGAATGGAGTGTCCAATTGGTCGGACTGTCAGACTGACCATGTGAAAGGGGCCCAAGGCTGCTTTCACATTGATGCGCTGCGGTTTACCCGCACCGCGGGTGAAACACATTGTACCTTTTGGCTTTCCTGCACTTGTCTTTGCAATAGACTTCTATTATATTCTAAACTCTCAGGTAATAACAGAAGTCTATGGCTCAGTGCAGGTAACCCGCAGGTAAACTGCTCTGCACCTGCGGATCAGTTTGAAAGCAGCCCAGTAACCACTGCAGAACAGATATGCCACATACACTGTGATTTTAGTAATAAACTGACCTTTAATAACAGTATTCTATTCCATCCCAGAGCAGGAGGTCGCGGGGCACATCAGAGGGCTCCGCGGGCCACTGGTTGGGCACCCCTGGTTTAGACCCATGCGATCCAATTCCACAGTTCGCACAGCAAATTAATCTGGGGGTGTCATTAACTTTTAATTGACACTCCCAGCAGTTCGCATAGGGCAGTGTGAACTGCAGCCAGGAGACATGCGATGCGGGAACCCGCAGTGGATTCGCAGGGTTCCCGCATCGCAGCTGTGTGAACCGAGCCTTAAAAGCGGAGCTCCACCCTAAAGTGGAACTTCCGCTTATCGGATTCCTCCCCCCCTCCAGTGCCACAATTGGCACCTTTCAGGGGGGGGGGGGGGGGGGGTGCAGATACCTGTATAATACAGGTATCTGCACCCACTTCCGTAACAAATTATCCGGACTGCCCCGCCCCTATCCGGAGATGCCCCATTGTGTCTTGGGAAACACAGTTCCCAGGACAAAGCGGGGACCAATAGAGACGCGCAGCGCGACTCGCGCAGTAGGGAACCGGGCAGCGAAGACGTTGCGTCTTCACTTCCTGATTCCCTGACAGAGGATAGCGGCGGGGCAGCGAGAGACGAGCGATCGCTCGTCACATTCTGCCTACACCGCTGGAACCAGGAACAGGTAAGTGTCCATTTATTAAAGGCCGGCAGCTGCAGTAGCTGCTGACTTTTAATATTTTTGGTGCGGGTGCAGCTCCGCTTTAAATCCCGATAATCACTTTTTTAGATTGTAATCTCTAACGAGCAGGACTCTCTGATTCCTCCTGTATCGAATGGTATTGTAACCGTACTGGCTGTCCCCACGTTGTAAAGCGCTGCCAAAAACAGTTGGCAGTATATAAATCCTGAATAATAATAAATTATTAAACATTTCAAGGTATAGTTTGAAAACCCAGAACTGCCTAGGAAATCAACTACTATTGGCAAGCAAGCATCATTCAGACCACATCTATTGAGCCTGCATTTAACGCAAGGACAGATAGAAACAATTGCTTTACAGGTGCCTTACATAAAATGCAGTATGTATGCGTTTTAACGCTCAAGATCGCATGCCATTCTAATGCAGTCATACGATTTACAAAAATGTTATTTTTACCCAGTAAAGAAAAAAAATATTTTAAATACGCAACTCAATGGACAATAATGCACAGTGCAATGCGTTTAAAAATTGCATGTCAACGTGCATATGCATTTCGTGCGCGTTTTTTGTGGTGTGAACGAGCCCTAAATGCGAAACTCGGAGAGTTGAAAGGTTCAAATCTGCCCATTACCTCTGACTGCAAACAGAAGTAACAGTACACTATAATACTCTTACCTTGTTCCTGGATCTGGGGCAGCACATTTTGCTGGCCTTGCAGCCCATGGCTGCACCCCGTTTTAGAGCTTTGCAGCCACCGATGGAGTATGGGTCACATCTCGCCCCCCTTCTCTCTCCTCTATACTTTGGCTGGCTGCCTGGGTCTCCTACACACACCCCTCTCTCTCTCACTCTCACATACTAACTAAACCTGCTGCTGCTCACTAAAGTTTAGGCAACAGAAAACTATTGTTGCCGTAAGTATCAGAATAGAAGCGCATGCTGGTAGTGGAAAGATGGGAGGGGGCAGGAGACAGCTCATAGGACAAAGTTGAGTGCCCAGCTTGATGAAAGTGGTGGGGGTCATCTGTTCAATCCTATATTTATACTTCAGAGTTTTTTGTTTTTTTTAAATTGCTCGTAATTGATCATACAAACTTTATACTTTCCAGATCACTTTCTTCTGCGTTTACGGGCTCTTTTGTGTCAGTAAAACTTTTTTTTGCACGTCTAAATGCAAGTGTATTGTTTTCTATGAGCAAATGCATAAAGACCAGAAAACATGTCCTTAGGGCTGAAACAACTAATCGGCATAATCGATGATAATGAATTATGAAAATAGTTGTCAAATATTTTCATAATCGATTAGTTGGTTAGCTGATTAATTGGCCTACATACAGAATGCATTATTTGTTTACATATCAGGAAATACAGTGCCTGACATCCCAAGACTCTGGCGGGTCGTGGGAGTCTCCCGCATTTGGCTGCAGGCTCACAGACACCCGCATGCCCCTGGTGATCTCATGGCTGGGCCTGTCACTCAGCCACAGACAGAAGACCGAGCGAACAAAATGGAGTACGGCCGCGGCAGCCGCACTCGGGCTGCTCTGTCTGTGGCAGAATGACAGGCGGATGTGATGACGTGGAGGACTGTAACAAAGTCCTACCTCCTAGATAGACGGGACACTGATCCAATGATACATTGAATCAGTGTGACGTGTATCATAGGAGGCGGGAATTTGTTACAGTTGCCGCCAGGATATTCAAATCCATTTAAGAGCTCTGTGTGATCAGGCTGTATGCCAAGACCGGGCATCTCCCCCTGCACCTCTGGCTGTCCTTTTAGTATGCAGTGGGAGAGAGGTGGGAGGTTAAGATCGTCAGCTTTATGTTGCCCGTGGGTGGTGAGACCTCCCTGGGGCTAGCAGTGTCAGTGTATACAGTGGAAAGGGGAGTGGCCTCTGACCCGGGCATGTAATATCAGTTTCACTCTTCAGTGTACAAGTGAGTCGCTCTGCTTGTACACTCTTGCTGATAAATGCTCGGGTCAGAGGTCCCTCCCCTCTCCACTGTATATACTGGGGAAGAGAACTACTAGCCCCAGGGAGATCCTGCCGCCCCTGGACACCATAGAGCTGCTGATTGCCGCCTCCCACCTCCCCCCAGGTGGGGGGTACAGAGATGTGCTGGGAGTTGGAGGTGCCAGGTACAGGGGAACCTCTGGGGGGCGGCTCTCTGGGGACCCTGCTGTAAGGGGGAGGCTCTCTGGGGACCCTGAGGTAAGGGGGGGGGCTCTCTGGGGACCCTGATGTAAGGGGGGCTTTCTAGTGACCCTGATATAAGGAGGAGGGCTCTGGGAACCCTGATGTAAGGAAGGGGCTCTCTGGGGACCCTGATGTAAGGGGAGGCTCTCTGGGGACCCTGATGTAAGAGGAGGCTCTCTGGGGAGCCTGATGTAAGGAAGGGGCTCTCTGGGGACCCTGATGTAAGGGGAGGCTCTCTGGGGAGCCTGATGTAAGGAAGGGGCTCTCTGGGGACCCTGATATAAGTGAAGGCTCTCTGGGGACCCTGATGTAAGGGGAGGCTCTCTGGGGAGCCTGATGTAAGGAAGGGGCTCTCTGGGGACCCTGATATAAGTGAAGGCTCTCTGGGGACCCTGATGTAAGGGGAGGCTCTCTGGGGACCCTGATGTAAGGGGAGGCTCTCTGGGGACCCTGATGTAAGGGGAGGCTCTCTGGGGACCCTGATGTAATTCTAGTTACGCCTCTGCTTTGTACATTTGATGAATGGACAAATGTCGTTCAAAAATTCCACATAAACTGTCTGATAATTTGTTCGATCAAGAAAAGATTTCTAATCTGCTCCTTCCAATTTTCCCATTACTGTGGTAAAAAACAGAACGTTGATATGACCCCACTAATGATTTGAAACGTTCTTAACGAAAATTTTCAAAGGAAAAATTTGTTTGTGTATGCCCAGCATAAGTGACAGCAGACTCATGTACTGTAGCTTGTATCAAGCTACCTGCCTATAACAAGGGAGTCTGTCATGCATAATATAATATTATAATCCTGTCTAAAAATCTGCAAAACAGTGTTTTAGGTCTTTTTAAGTTTCTTTTACTTTAACTCAAAATTTTGATCTCTGAGGGCCAGTTCACACTTGTGCGATGCCAGACATTGCATGTGATTGCCACCGTATTGCTGTGCAGATCACAAGTGATGTCTGTGGGATACGAATTCAGCCATACAAACTGTATAGCTGAATTTGCATCGCAATCGAACCAAACTCGTGCAGGACCCTTTTTTGTCCGCACCGGAATCGGACTGCATGGGTGTTCACATCCATGCAATCCGATTCAGCAAATCGCGCTGCATTTTGCAAACTGATTGTGGGGTTTTGTTAACTTAACATACTCTTCGCAATCAGTTTGCATGAACAGGTTGCGATTTTGATGCAGTGCAGATTTGTAGCAAATTCGCTGGGAATTTGCACCGCATCTAGTGTGAAACGGCCCTGAGTCCAATGATATGTACCAGATTCAACCATTAATAGTATATACATCTCTTCTGTCTGTTATTCTCAGAGTGGATTTGATATTTTGTTACCCAACCATATAGCTGGTTATTTATATTTACCACTGAATATACTGTAGATATTCAAGAATAAATTGTCTTTTTTAAAACTTTACATTTTTTTTATTTTTTAACTAAATAAAACTAATCGATAATGAAACGAATCATTAGTTGCAGCCCTACATATTAACTAAATTATACACCACCTTCGTCCTGCGTTTAGATTGTACTTTACACTGTACACATGTAAACCTTGTGCCAACATTTACATTTGTACAGTATACAGCACAAATACACTCCATTTGAGTACAAGAGCTGACTGCATCCTAGCAACGAAATGATGCTAGGCATAAGAAGCCGTCTGCATTCTAGCAACACAATGATGCTAGTCATAAGAAGCCTCCTGCATCCTAGCAACAAAATTATGCTAGGTGTAAGGAGCTGCCTGCATCCTAGAAACAAAAGGGTGGTAGGCCTAAGGAGCCACCTGCATCGTAGCAAAAAGGCGGCTTTCTTGTATAGCCACCTGCATCCTAGCTATAGATGATACTGGGCAGCAATAGCTACCTGCATCCTAGCAAACGAGACATTAGGCAGCTTTCTTGGAAGCCACCTGTGTCCTAGCAACTGAGGATGTTAGGAAGCTTGCTCGAGAAGCTGTCTGTGACCTACCAACTGAGAAGGATGTTAGGCAGCTCCCTTGCGAAACTGTCTGCATCCTAGCAATGTAAGTCCTAGGCAGCTTCCTTGGCAACCCAGATGTGTCCTAGCAATGGCCAGAATTCTCAAGAAAGCTATCTGCATCCTAGTGTCTGAGAATGCTGGATGGCAATAGCTGTCTGCACCCTAGCAACAGAATCCCAGCAAAATCCTGCATACTAGTTGCTATATTTTCATATGCCTGTGTGCATGAGCACTAAATATACTTGCGTTTACACATGTTCAGAGAATCCAAGCTGCCCCTGGATGCAAGTATTCTGAATGCATCGAAATGCAGGTAAACACACAGTATGAATTATAACATTTCAAATCATTATATATGTTTACAAATGTCCCAAATAAAAATGTATATACTCACAGGTATGTTTCGCTAGATCAAGCATGTAGACAGGAGGGTGTGCTTAACTGAGAAAGCTCCTCCTCTCCTCTCCAGATAAAAGAAAAAATGCCCATGTAGACTTCTAGGATGTATGACATAATTTGCCTAGGCCAGAAACCAGGAAGCAACTGAAGAAATGTCAAAAAAAAAAAAAAATATTTGAAATGTAAAACTAAAACAAGTAAATATATAATACTTGCATTGGAAGCTGTTTGATGTTTTCAATAAAACCTTTTTTGATTCAAAAAACAAATATATATAATATACTTACCTATTTATTTAGTAAGGTTAGCAGCATAAGGATTAAAAATACTGGTATTTCATGTTAATTGAGACTAGGTTCACACCTAAGTGGCTATGTGAGCTGCGTTTGCACAGGCGCGGCAGCCTAGTCATTTGGATAGGCTGGTGTGCCTGTGTTTAAGCAGGAAAAAGGTTTCTGCGCCTTTTTTAAAACACAACCGAGGGAAATACCACAACCGAAAACACAATGCATTTTCAGATGCATGGGAGTGCCATTAAGAATGAATGGCAGCCCCACGAGTCTGCAAAGGAACAGTGCGGTTGTTCTAACTCAACTACAAGGCCATAAACGTTATCTCCAGCTTCATATAGGGCTTACACAACCTGGTGTTCTATTTATCCCTTGCATCAATTCAGACAGCTTAACTCAATGAATAAGCTCACTGTGTGGAGAGACAGACGATGAATCCTTTCAAATGCTCCTTTTAATGATGGATATTCATAGGTAGAAAAACGTTGGTGTTGTAAGCCACATGGAAAGATGTTACAACATGGTGGAATACTGAGCAATGAACCAGAGAGAGGATGGGGAGGGGAATATACAGAACTATGATGGGAGAGAGAGTTCAGCTAGACAGAAGGGAACAGAGCTTAAAGTGGGGTGCCCCTTAAAAAATAAATGTAAAAGTCAGCAGCTACAAATACTGCAGCTGCTGACTTTTAATAATCGGACACTTACCTGTCCCAGGGTCCAGCGATGCGGGGGAACGAAGCCCCGCTCGTTCTCCGCTACGCCGCGCAGTCATCTGGGACCTGTCACGTGTCCCAGATGACTGACTGCGCCGAGGGGAAGTGATGTCACCAGCCCCGGCACTAAAGGAGGCAGACTACAAGGGACCCCCTAGCAACAGGCATTTAGAGGTGAGTAAAAAAATATTTTTTTCCAATTATTTTTTTTTTTTTTTGGAATTTTAAGAATTTTTTTTTAGGGGGAAGCACCCCTTTAAAGACACAGAGCAATAATAAATCACATAGTGTAACACAACAGAAGTTTAGCTGGTGCAAAACAGGTTCGATTTGCATGCTGTACCGCACCCACAACCACTCGCTCAAGTGTGAAACCAGCCTGAGGAAGTAAAGTTCCACTTTAAAGTGGATGTAAACTCTTACCTATACCCAGTGAAGTGACAGGCCTCAGATGATACACAGAGATGAAACAAATCCTCCGACATAAGTTGTACCTGTGTAACTACAGCTGTCTTTTCCCTACATCCATTCAAAGTGTAGAATTTACACAGGATCTCTCAGATCTAAAAAGAAGGGGGCGGAAAGCTTTAAGCGTAACTCCACTTTTGTTAAGAAAAAAACATTCCCCTCTGGGTGATCTATGTACAGTACAAGGATTATAACAAACTTTGTTACAAATTACTACCTTTCGGTATTCTGAAGAACTCACTGTTTGTTCCTTTGCGCCCCTGTGCTAAGTGAGTCTAATGGGAGTGGTTTCATAATTATGAGTCAGCTGTGCACCTGCAGGGCACCAATGAGGAAAGCTGCTGGCACTGCATCCCTTTAGATGTGTTCCTATTGGGAGTATCTCACCAAAAATGACATTTGTGTTGCAGGGGATGCCTGAAATCTGACTTGCATCCAAGTGCAGACTTCTTAGAAAATCAGTGAGCCAATCACACAAGCAGGAAATGGTGTTTCTGGGGGGCGTTCTGTACACATTCTGTGTATAGAACATCTCCAGGTAGCCATATTGCATTGCATTTTCAGAAAATTACAGTGGCTACAGATTGAAAAGGAAAGGTATTTTTTAATAATATTCAATTACTATATGACTTGTGTCTCAATTGTATACGCTATATTATTTTTTCTTTATTTGATATTTTTTTTCCCCACGAAAGTGGAGTTACCCTCTAAGTTAAATCAGCAAGGAGAGCTCTGAGAGCTGATTGGAGGGAAGGGACACCCCCCTTCACACTGAACATAGGACCTGTTGTGCTTTTTTAAGGAAAGTTTCCCGCACATTTTTATTAAGTAATTTTTAACGAAGATATTTTTAAGATACAAGATCAATCTATACGACACAGTCTATATATGCGAAACTTGTTCACGGAGACGAGTGATCATACTTAATAGTCACATTTATTGGTTGACAGAAAACAAATATTTGCATGAAATTAAAATACAGATTGCATTACTTGAACATTTGACAATTGATGGAAATACCCTCAAAATGGGCGTAGTACCTTGGACACAATATCACCATGATAACTTCTTCAGTAGAATCAATAACCTTATACTTGATAATTTAACAGAATGTCTGTATTTCACACACCCAGCCATTGCTATGCTGCAGGTAAGCAACGTTGAACAATGCGAAATACTTTAGACATTTGTTTGTCAATAAAAAGCAACTATGCAAAAAGTAATATATAATAAAAATTGAATATTAGAGAAAAATCTATGAAAAGGCGATTATTGATTCTGGAGAATGATTATCAATACTAGAATATTCAATACATCAATGGTTAAGAGAACATACAAGATAAAATCAACATGGCATATTTACCCATTCCAAAATGGCTATAAGTCTGGATTTAAGATAGCTACCGGGTTCAGGAATCTCCTTGGAGGTTTAAAGTATATTTCCAGGCATGGCTGTCAGTCTATCTGGGAAGATGTTTCTCTCCCAGTGTCCCTTCCCCAGGGTGGGTCCCTGAGCTCTCAGGTTCCCCTGAGCTGTCTCCTTTTTTTTTTCACTATCTATCTAGCTTCTTAAATATACTCTCACACAATAAGATTATAAAACATGTAAGATGTTCAGCCCAAAAGATATGTGTCTGTTTCCTATTGGCCTAACTGTTGTAAATGTAATTGCGCCTTCAACCACCAGGGGTCTCACATGTGTTTTGGGGCTGCTCTGTAAAGTAATATATTTTATTTTATACTGTATATTTTACTTTAGGGGAAATATCTATATCTTTAATATTTGGGAATTCTACTAACCCCATACTATCAAATACGCTTAGCATAATTATTGATCAATCACTTTGCATAAAAATGGTGATATATATGCATATCATTGTATATCTGTAAACATTTAGTCCATTTAAAAAAGACACAAGTTATATGTATATATATATTAATCAACATCACATACAGTTTTTATCTATCTGGATACCTGTATAATTTGGGTATCCAATCAATATTTGTTTCTCTAAACATGATTCAATTCTAATATATTCATAGCATAATCATATATATATCTTAATACTAATTTGTTCCTAAACAATTCTATTTATAATCACCCTATATTTATTATGTTTTCTTTATAACCGATTTCATCAACTCATCAGATACTAACTCATAGTTTTCTTTTGTGACCTACGCATCTCACAGATATTCTGAATGATTTATATTCACTGTCTTCTGAATATATATATATATATATATATTTTTTAACATAGGTCGGTTTGCCTCTATTTTTAAAATCATGTTTTGAAATGGACTTTGAACAGTCCGATTCATGTTTTGATAGCTTAGCTATGTACACAATTCTTAGGACTTCACATAATAGGCTTTGTTGGGCAAGGTGTTGGCTTTAAAATTTTTGTAGTGATGGTTGTAAATTGTCCAAACAGCCTTTACTTCCGCACAAAGGATTCTTCCCAGTCAGGACCAACTCCAAGTGATGACACCTCATAAATTTGGACTTCTCAAACTAATCAACAAAAATAAGTACACACCTTGTGTTTGGTGACACAGGCTACCATTGTTCCTGTTCTTTTTTTGGCTTCAATACAGGCTTGTAAAAACCCCTTGAATAGAATGGTTTAGAATACATGAGTTTCCTGTGTCTTAGAGGTTTTCGAAAGGTCAATTATGGTGACTTCACAGTTCACGTGTCTTTTTGACATTATACATTTCTGTCATTGAATAGTAAATATATTTCTTCATAAATTCATAACAGACCAGAGTCAAGGCTGTTAATCACAGGCTGTGCCCTCCCATGTCACCATTTTTCTCTTGGTGTCAGGAAAATTTGTTAAAAGTGACTCATGCAGACAGAAATTACACTAAGGCTAGGTTTACGCTCACAGCATTCACCGTTTCAGGTCTGATTTCAGCCCAAATTTTTGGCTGAATTCGGACTTGAAAACAGACCAAAAAACACACAGGGCTCCTGTGCAATTTGCACCGGAGCCGATGTGGACATGTGTGAACCGGCTAGAGAGCCGGTCAAAATCCCCTCCTATGCGAATTGTATGCGGGGAAACCCTTATCCAATTCGCAAGAGTGTGAACCCAGCCTAAACCCTCATTTACACTGAACACGGCTTTGAAATTTTGCAAGTTCTGAACTTTCGGTGGCGACTTGAAAGCCATCTGTGTGGGTTCATGTGCAGATATCTATTAAAAAATCACCCCAAAGTCACCAAAAGTAGTGCAGGAACTACTTTTAAAAATCAGTGCGTTGCACCTATTGGGATTCTCCTATTTCCAGCAATAGGCTCCCATTTGGCCTGTCAAACTGCATGTCAAATTGCACTGATGTGAATGGGGGCTTAGTGCTCTGGATTGAGAAAAGCACACACTATACAGGAATATGCTTTGGAATTAGGAATATGATGTCTGAGGTTTACAACGACTTTATGCCGCATACACACGATCGGAAATTCGGCGAGCAAAAGACCGATGAGAGCTTTTGGTCAGAAAATGCCACTGTGTGTATGCTCCATCAGACTTTTGCTGGCCGAATTCCCGCCAGCAAAAGATTGAAAAAGATTGAGAGCAGGTTCTCACTTTTTCCGGAAATTCCGATTGTCTGTACCAATTCCGACACACAAAATTCCTACGCATGTTCGGAAACAATTGACGCATGCTCAGAAGCATTGAACTTAATTTTCTCGTCGTAGTGTTGTATGTCACCGCGTTCTTAGCGGTCGAAAGTTCAGCAAACCTTTGTGTGACCGTGTGTATGCAAGCCAAGCTTAAGCGGAATTCTGTTGGAAAAACCATCCAAGATTTTTCCGACGGAAAATCCGCTCGTGTGTACGCGGCATTAGGGTATATATAAAGTGAAAACTTCCACCCCCCCCCCCCCCCATTTTTTGCCTTCCCATTTAAAAGATTTCTCTCGATTCCTGTCCTGGTAGCAACTTAAAATGTAAGATTTTGCCTCATTTTCGAGTCCCTGTGACAATGATAACCAGGACAAATAGAATGAATCTTGTTAGCCGGTATACAAACAGCAAAATGTAAATGCGAAAAGTTCTGCACTATCAACACTATCAACAGGCCTGAGAAACAAAAGCATCATTATTAACAGGTTTAAGGTGTAATTATCTAGGAAGAAGCAGCTTTAGGTAACAGTTTGCAAAAACACACAATAATTATACAGCATTAAACATTAGCAGGTTGCTAGGTTGGATATTTGAAATTAGATGCAAATGAACAGCATTCTAAATGCAAATTATAGACTACTGTACTAACAACTGCAACTAACCAGGCTGTTCCTAATCCCATAAGTGTCTAACAGGTCTTTAAACAACAGACATGAATGTGTTTATGGCCTCTTTCACATGGGCTTAGAGATGCAGTAAGATGACAAAGGTGGGTCAAATTGGCTATACAGTTAACCCGGGTCCAAGACTTGTTTCACGTGCGTTACCCAAACATCACCTCTGTTTTTTTCACAAGGAGAAGTAGTTAGGTTGTGGAGTAGAGGTGAGCTTGAGCATCCTCATCTTCAGCCAAACTCCAAACTTGCGTTTAAATAAAAGTATAAAATTAAAAGGTACCATAAGCTCTTAAACCCCCCCCCCCCCAAAAAAATGTTGAGCCCCCCATGCATAAACGCACATATGTATGTAAATGCACATATCAGGGGTGCCCATGTACTAAAATATTGATTGCACTACACATGTTAAATATTATCACACATGTAGCACTGACCCCCGAAGGAGCTGCTGGTTTTATTTGGGCTTACCGTTACCTCACCTGCTGTAGCTCCGTCTTGGGGTTCCCGTGGAAAGTAACCCAGAGAAAAGTTTGCGACTGACACTGAATCTTCTTTTAGGCTATTTATTCAGAAAACAGAACACAGTCTCGTGATAAAGGGTAGAGGGTTAGGGGCGAGTTCAGGTACTTAGATTGCAGGGTGAAGATATTAGACGAATCCTGAGAAATTAAACTGTTTCACAAACTGGATTCCCGCAGTCCCCCGGATAGGTCTCTCTCACTAGGCCTAGCAGTCGGTAAGATGCTCGGTAAAGTCTCTGCCACAGACTTGCAAGTTATACTTTAGCGTCACTGAAGTATTAGATGAACTTTAAAGCACTGTCATACGGTACCATGTTCTCTCAGCCGATCCGGCGATACCATATGAGTGTTTGATCCAGGTCGCGTCCTTCAACTAAGCCTCCAGGCTCCTTCAGAGAAGCCAGCCTTGCGCATGGCCTTCTCCTGAAGAGTCTCCTGAAGAGTCCTCAGGCCTTGCTGGGCCTCTCCATTCCGATGAGACGGCACCGGACCTTCCTTGGATCAGTAGGCTCCAAAAGTCACTCGGACCTACCCCTGCAGTTGCGTTGCCTCGGGCCAGCCAGCCCGAAGACATAGGATGCATGGTTCCGCACCCCAGGCCAGGACGGCCTTGAAGCTGGGTCAGGAGAACCACCCGAACCACGCCTCTTTTTAGTCACATGGTGTCGGTACCTTAAATACCCCCCCCCCCCCCCCAGAATTTACAGTGGGAGAACACTCCCACTGGGCTGGTTTCGAGAGGTAAGTGGCATTTAATGCATCCAGCTAGACTGCTTTCTACTCTTGCCGGTGGTGACAGCGACACCTACGGTCAAGGAGAACCCAGTGCAACCCAGCTGGACTGGTACTGAAATCAGAAATTTAAGAATTATCCTGAAGCCCAACTGTGGCTTCAGGCAACTTAATTTTCAAAAAACAATAGAGCCTGCTCGTCAGGAGCCAGCGCTACACACACATCAGAAGGAGAGAAAAGATTCTAGGCTGCAGGGGTCTCAAACTGGCAGCCCTCCAGCTGTTGCAAAACTACAAGTCCCAGGAGGCATTGTAAGGCTGACAGTTACAAGCATGTCTCCCACAGGCAGAGGCATTATGGAACTTGTAGTTTTGCAACATATGGAGGCCCGCCAGTTTGAGACCCCTGTTCTAGGGCCATTACTTGTTGTCAAAGCATAAATAAATGGCCCCTCCTGGAACTGTTAACCATAATAATCTAGCATCAAGGCTGGCCCTACCATGGGTCTCAGTGGGTCCATTGGACCCAGGCAGCACTTTGAGAGGGGCAGCAAATTGAACCATGGTCGCCTCTCCTGTTCTATTTACTCAGCAAATTGACGACCAAGATTTTTTTTCCAGCAGTTGTGTGTCGTGACGACAACTTCCCCCACGAGCCGCACCACCTGCCCCTATACTGTCCTAGCCTGCCCCTATACTGCCCTAGAATTCCCCTATACTGCCCTAGCCTGTCCTTGGAATTGAACATAATGGTATGTCATATAATCAAGCTGCTGTTACATGTATATCTGATTTCCTGATAAATGTAATTTTAGTTTTAATTATCGTGATATAAAAAAATAATGGATGTGGGGGCATTTCATTCTTGGACCCAGGCAACACAATGTCTTGGGCCAGCCCTGACTAGCAAGCACGGCATATTAGCATGATACGACAGACTTACCTGTCAAAACAAGCCCCTTCAGCACTGCTCTGTCAGAGCGTTACCTATGGAAAATTTTGTGTATCAAAGTTTGCCTCTGTTTCAATGGCAGGCACAATTTCAGGGGTTGACATGTTGGGTATCTACCAAATATCTCCAACCCACGACGCCGCCAGATTGGAGGGTAGAGAGGAATACAATGGGACTTTAATTGTGCCACCAAAGAGAGTGCAAACAATATATATAAAACACAAGAATTTTCCACCATATGCTGGAGACATGAATCAGTCCTTGCAGCTTTGTTTTGTGTTTTATTAGGGGAATTGAACTTGGATATGGTTGAGGATATTATGGGATGCCCACTTGATCAAACTCAGAACTATTCAGGGACACAAAGTTTATACACTTCTCCTACCTCCAGCACAATCTTGCTTGTAGAACAACAACTCCCAGGATCAGCTGGCACTGTAAAGATGGTCTGACAAGTGTGAAATCAGACCAAAGCAAATGCCCTTTGAAGGCAGGGACCACAACCTCTTTGGTAAACTAGCAAAAAAGAAGTCACGGTGCTCAGCTGTCCTACTCCTGTGGCTAGTGATCCCAGCACCACCTCTTGAGGCACTGCCAGCCCTCCTGGCTAAGACTCCACAGTCCTCCCAGACTGACCCTGCATCCATTCCAGACTGCTTGCACCCAGTCCCTTCAGGCATGCCTCTCAGTACACTGACTGCAACACTAACCAGCACTCCTGGCTGTTTTCCTTCCTGGAGATTTGCCCGGCAGTGTTCTCCTGCTGCCCTTAACCTTGCTTATGTGCCTCCTGGTCAGCACACCTCTGTGTGTCATAAAGAGGGTCCCTTCCGCACCCGAGCCCAGGACCGAGGTCACCCCCCAGACTAGGGGCTCCCTCAAGATCCACTGAAAGCCTAACACTCCATCTCCATCTTCCACCCAAACTCCACTGCCCCAGCTAGGCTGACCCTGAGTATTTTTTTTTTTTGTAAATAGTATTTTTATTTGTTTCAAACGTAACACAACAATAAGGTAGCATTTCTTATCAATAACAACTTTCATCTGTATAACAAGACAGTGAGAGGGTGGTGCTTTGTAGATATAGCGGTTGTGGCTTAAAAACTGTTGCTCCTGAAAAGTTAGTGTCCGCTCGCGGTTCGGCCCACGTTGAGCTTCATATTTGGGGGGGGGGGGGGGGCGCAGCAGCCAACTCTGAGGATGACTTCCCCCGAGCACCACACCAAGCGAGGGGTGCCCTTCAGGGCCTCCATCAAACCTCCCTCGGCGCGTCGCCCGTGACCCTGAGTATTTAAGGGGCCCTGCCCCCTGCCAACCCATCTGTTGGGGATTGGTCAGAGCCCTCATGAATACTCCAGGCGGCTCCTCCTCTCCTTCACTCCCATTCTTCTAGAATCTTCGACCAGTTTCTAGAAGTAGGGGGAGGTATTAGAGATGCTGCCTGTGAGTCATACCAGCCTCCCTGAGTCACTTTCCTGACCCAGATAAAACAACACAGGCTTGGCTGACAGCCAAAGTCTGACAATTTACCTACTCTACAAAAAAATATATTTACACTTCTACCACACTAGAGGGTGCTACACAAATATTATCCACTTGCCTATTGGGCACTTTCACACCCTTCCTGCCCAGGCCAATTTTCAGATTTCATCGTACTTTAAATGACAATTGTGCAGTCATGCAGCACTGTACCAAAATGAAATTTAAAAACCACTGTGTTTTTTATTTTTTACTAAAGAAAACAAAATGTAAAAAAAAATGCTCACTGATGGGCAGGCACTGTTGAGGCTGCACTGATGGGCCCTGATAAGGAGGCACTGATGAGGCTACACTGATAAGTGGCACTGATGGGCACTGAGGCGACACTGATGGGCACTGATGAGGCAGCACTGATGGGCACTGGTTAGGCGGCACTGCTGGGCTGCACTGATAGGTGGCACTGATAGGCAGAACTAATGGACACTGATAGGAGGCACTAATGGGCACTGATAGGTGGCACTAATAGGCATCACTAATGGGCACTGGCTGGCATCACTGAAGGTCACTAACTGCCATCACTGATGGGCACTGATTGGCAGCAATGATGGGCACAGATTGGCAGCACTTGTGGGCACAGTTGGGGCTGCACTGAGAATCAGGACACTGATGATCAGTGCCCTGATTATCAGTGTAGATGTCCCATGTGTGGATTTTCCAGTTATCGGCTCTCCTCTCCTCACGTGCTGGTAGCGTGAGGAGAGGACTGCCGATAATCAGAAAATACTGTCTACGCTGTAATCATCTGTGATTGGACACAGCTGGTCACATGGTAAAGAGCTGCTGTGATTGGCTCTTTACCCCTGATCTATGATCAGCTGTGTTCGAATGGCACAGCAATCATAGATCCCTGTTGATGCATGCCGCAGGGGGCATGTGGGAAGCGCGTTCACGGGAGGACGTCCTTCCGACAATGTGAGCCTTTGCTGTAGCCTTTGCTGTGTCTAACATTATTTTGAGGGGACAGCAAATTTACACTGTTATACAAGCTGTACACTCACTACTTTACATTGTAGCAAAGTGTAATTTCTTCAGTGTTGTCACACGAAAAGATATAATAAAATATTTACAAAAATGTGAGGGGTGTATTCACTTTTGTGAGATACTGTATATAGTCCTCTTCTTTCATTATTTCATATTGTATGTTTTTAATATTATTAATTATATGGATTTTTTTTTAATGTACTCACATTTTCCTTCATATTGTGTGTTTTTTGGATTTGTTCAGTCTAATGCATTTGTTATTTATATCATATGATTCTTTTTCATTTAAATTGGACCATTAGAGAATGACGCATTCTATATATTTTACTTATAATTCTATTTTCTATATTGTATATGATTGTTTATATAGCCTTGAATAATTTTACCCCAGAGATCTGTTGGCTACCTTGAGTTCTGCTGTGAATTTTTTTTATCATTAAAAGTTTTGGACTCTTGAACCTTTATAGAAGCAATGCTCGCCCTCGGCGCTGCCCACTGACTCCTGGGAAAAGATGACACACATCTCCCAGGAGCACTAGCGAGCACTGGCGCCGAGGGAAATTACTTAAATTGCCGCGGAGAGGAAGTGGCAGACTACAAGGGACCCCATAGCAACAGTGCAGAAGGAGTGAGTAAAAATAAAAAAAATCCAAATGTTGTTGCTGAAGGAGATTACAGTTGAATTATGTTAAGAACATTTTATGGGTGGAACTCCGCTTTAAACACGTTTTTTTAATTTATATGCTCACATGTTGATTTTTTTTTCAAGTTGGTTTAAGTATTACATTTATTAGTGTTTGACACTTTTATACCTGGATTGTTTGCATATCATTTGATTTTTAGATTCACAATTGTCTATTTCATCTATGATTTGGTTAAGTAACAATGCCTGTTTCTATATTATTAGGCATAACGACCAATATATGGTTGCCCGCAGGTGTAAATTTCTTGCGTAGCTTCATATAAAGCAGGGACATTTAAGTATCTCTTTTAGCACTGCACTATCCATTTATATACAGTGGTGTGAAAAAGTGTTTGCCCCCTTCCTCATTTCCTGTTCCTTTGCATGTTTGTCACACTTAAGTGTTTCGGAACATCAAACCAATTTAAACAATAGTCAAGGACAACACAAGTAAACACAAAATGCAATTTGTAAATGAAGGTGTTTATTATTAAAGGTGAAAAAAAATCCAAACCATCATGGCCCTGTGTGAAAAAGTGATTGCCCCCTAAACCTAATAACTGGTTGGGCCACCCTTAGCAGCAACAACTGCAACCAAGCGTTTGCGATAACGTGCAATGAGGCTTTTACAGCGTCCTGGAGGAATTTTGGCCCACTCATCTTTGCAGAATTGTCCTAATTCAGTTACATTAGAGGGTTTTCGAGCATGAACGGCCTTTTTAAGGTCATACCACAACATCTCAATAGGATTCAGGTCTGGACTTTGGCTAGGCCACTCCAAAGTCTTCATTTTGTTTTTCTTCAGCCATTCGGTGGTGGACTTGCTGGTGTGTTTAGGATCATTGTCCTGCTGCAGAACCCAAGTTCGTTTCAGCTTGAGTACACGAACAGATGGTCGGACATTCTCCTTCAGGATCTCTTGGTAGACAGCAGAATTCATAGTTCCTTTTATCACGGCAAGTCTTCCAGGTCCTGAAGCAGCAAAACAGCCCCAGACCATCACACTACCACCACCATATTTTACTGTTGGTATAATGTTCTTTTTCTGAAATGCAGTGTTCCTTCTACGCCAGATATACTTGGACACACACCTTCCAAAGTGTTCCACTTTTGTCTCATCGGTCCACAGAATGTTGTCCCAAAAGTCTTGGGGATCATCAAGATGTGTTGTGGAGAAATTGAGACGAGCTTTGATGTTCTTTTTGCTCAGCAGTGGTTTTCTCCTTGGAACTCTGCCATGCAGGCCATTTTTGCCCAGTCTTTTCCTGATGGTGGAGGCATGAACGCTGACCTTAACTGAGGCAAGTGAGGCCTGCAGTTCCTTGGACGCTGTTGTGGGGTCTTTTGTGACCTCTTGGATGAGTCGTCGCTGCGCTCTTGGGGTAATTTTGGGCGGCCGGCCACTCCTGGGAAGGTTCACCACTGTTCCATGTCTTCGCCATTTGTGGATAATGGCTCTCACTGTGGTTCGCTGGATTCCCAAAGCTTTGGAAATGGCTTTATAACCCTTTCCAGACTGATAGATCTCAATTACTTTCTTTCTCAATTGTTCCTGAATTTCTTTGGGTCTCGGCATGATGTGTAGCTTTTAAGGATCTTCTGGTGGACCTTACTGTGTCAAGCAGCTCCTATTTAAGTAATGCCTTGATTGTGAACAGGTGTGGCAATAATCAGGCCTGGGTGTGGCTAGAGAAATTGAACTCAGGTGTGGACAACCACAGTTATAGTATGTTTTAACAAGGGGGGCAATCACTTTTTCACACAGGGCCATGATGATTTAGATTTTTTTTCACCTTTAATAATAAACACCTTCATTTACAAATTGCATTTTGTGTTTACTTGTGTTGTCCTTGACTATTGTTTAAATTGGTTTGATGTTCCGAAACACTTAAAGCCCCATACACACGGTCGGACCGTGGACCAACTTTCCCTTGGACTTTTGTCCAAAGGGCGTTGGCCCTCAAGTTGGTACTGCATACACACGGTCGGACTTTTGAGACAACCAACACGAACGTAGTGACGTTTCAACGTACTGACGACACTTCAAAAGAGGACGTTCGAATACTCCAGCGCCACCTTTGGTCAACTTCTATATTGTTGTCTGATCTTTTGCATTGGTTCTGAGCATGCGTGTTTGTACTGTGGACAAAAGTCAGTTGGTACTGCATACACACGTTCGGACTTTGGTCCTTCGGACTTTTGTTGGCAGAAAGTTGGTCCGTTCGCACAGCCAACAAAAGTCCGATGCAACCTGGAAAAAGTTGGTCCGATGGAGCGTACACACGGTCGGATGTTGGTCCAAACCACCTAATTTGCATGTTGGTTGTCAAAAAGTCCGACCGTGTGTACGGGGCTTTAGTGTGACAAACATGCAAAGGAACAGGAAATGAGGAAGGGGGCAAACACTTTTTCACACCACTGTACCTCTGATACAATTTCGTCTAATTGTTGTGCTAGCAGCTCGATAACAACTAGGTTTGACGCAGTATTTTCCCACACATTTTACTTGACCATTTAACCTATGCAATGTGTGTGTGTGTGTGGGGGGGGGGGGGGGGGGTACAAAATACTATTTAAGCATTTGGATAATATTGTATTTGATTTATCATTTGTGTTAGTTGTTAGGGATGGGTGAACAGTTCGGCCCGAGCATAAGTTCGGGCCGAACTTTGGTTGTTCGGATGTTCTGCGAACACCAAACAATATGCCGTGTTCAGGGCAAATTCAAAAGCAGCCGGAACACCGTTAAAGTCTATGAGACACGAACATGAAAAATCAAAAGTTTTCATTTTAAAGACTTATATGCAAGTTATTGTCATAAAAAGTGTTTGGGGACCTGGGTCATGCACCAGGGGACATATATCAATGCAAACTATTTTTTTAAAAATTGAAGTTTTTTTCGGGAGCAGTGATTTTTTTAATGCTTAAAGTGAAACAATAAAAATGAAATATTCCTTTAAATGTCATGCCTGTGGGATGTCTATAGTATGCCTGTAAAGTGGTGAATTTTTCTCGTGTTTAGAGCAGTACCACAGAAAAATTTAATTTCTAAAGGAAAAATTGTCATTTAAAACTGATCGCGGCTGTAATGAATTGTCGAGTCTCGGCAATATAGATAAAACTCATTAAAAAAAAGAGCATGGGATCCCCCCCAGTCCATTATCAGGCCCTTTGAGTCTGATATGAATATTAAGCGGAACCCCGAGCCAAAATTTAAAAAAAAAAATGCGTGGGGGTCCCCCTAAAATCCATACCAGGCCCTTCGGGTCTGATATGGAAATGGCGTATGCCCCCCCAAAATCCATACTAGACCCTTCAGGTCTGGTGTGGATTTTAAGGGGAACCCTGTGCCAAAATTTAAAAAAATGGCGTAGAGGTCCCCCCTAAAATCCATGCCAGACCCTTATCTGAGCACGCAACCTGGTAGGCCACAGGAAAAGAGGGGGGACCATAGAGCACCCCCCCTCCTGAACCGTACCAGGCCACATGCCCTCAACATGGGGAGGGTGCTTTGGGGTAGCCCCCCAAAGCACTTTGGGAGCATGTCTCCGCCAAAGGGATGAAGGGGCTTAGGTAAGTAAAACGGGGGCTGGGGCGGGCTGGGCCGGAGGGCAGGGTGGAAATTTACCCCCAGGCCGCCTACCTTACCGTTAAAACGGCCGCTGCAGTGCCTCAGCCTGTGTTACTTTTTTTTTTTCAGGCTATGACAGGCCAGCCTGGGTTACACTAGAAGGCGGCCACCGACTGGCTTGCTGGCTGCTGCTGCGCTGCACTCCGGGAGTAGTCCGGCCGCGCTCAAGTTCCTGGCAGTCGGACGAACTCAGCAGCACAGCAAACTACAACTCCCACCTCCCAGGAGTCTCAGAGGCAGGGCAAACGGCACCCCTGGGGAGGGGACGCATCACGTGATGTCACACGTGACCCGATTAGTTGTGGGCTGGGGCCGGTGTTCTGTCATGCGCTCGCGCATGCACAATACATGCGGTTGGACTTTTTGATAGGTTGGAGATTTTGGCAGGACACTGGGCACTGGCTTGAAGAGTGGGCATGGCTGCAGAGAGAAGAGAAGATGCGCGGCGTGACTGAGATTCATCCCCCCCGAAGGCCGTTCACAGTGCAAGGACCTGGCTGTGAGACAGACCCAGACCTTGACACCCCCAGCTGACCCTCCCCCCCACATCCCATGGGCACTGATCAGGCTGCACTGATGAGGGGCACTGGCACTGGTGAGGCTGCACTGATGGGCACTGTCTGCATTGGTGAGACTGCATTGATGGGCACTAATCGGGCTGCACTGATGGGCACTGTCTGCACAGGTGAGGCTGCACTGATGGGCACTAATCAGGCTGCGTTGATGGGCACTGATCAGGCTGCACTGATGGATACTTTCTGAACTGGTGAGGCTGCACTGATGGGCGCTGTCTGCTCTGGTGAGGCTACACTGATGGGCACTGATCAGGCTGCACTAATGGGCACTATCTGAACTGGTGAGGCTGCACTGATGGGCACTGATCTGGCTGCACTGATGGACACTGTCTTCACTGGTGAGGCTGCATTGATGAGCACTGATCAGGCTGCACTGATGGGCACTGTCTGCACTGGTGAGGCTGCATTGATAGGCACTGATCATGTTGCAACTGATGGGCACTGTCTGCACTGGTGAGGCTGCACTTATGGGCACTGTCTGAACTGGTGAAACTGCGTTGATGGGCACTGATCATTTGTTTGTTTGTTTTTTTCTCTTCCTCTGTACAAACCAAGTCATTCCCTGCCCGCAGCTTCAGTGAGGAATGACCAGGCCTGCAGCTCATTGGAGTGCAAAATAAATAGAAGTTCGGAGTTTGGGTTAGTGATGAGTTCGGAGGATCTCTGAGCTCACCTCTAGTTGTTACTAAGTAGGTGTCCCCTCCGTGCCAGTGTCAACAGTAAGGCTGCATTCACACCTGAGCGTAGCGTTTTTCATGCAGAAATTTGTGTGATTTTACCATGATTTTTGCCACGCTTTTGCCGCCTAAATATGCCCAAATTGAGCTACAAATATCTCCAGAACTTTTTTGAGCTTCTGGCGTTTGGCTTCTGGCATTTTGGAGTGGAGATGTGAACCATCCCCATAGAGAATAATTTATTCATTCCCCTACAGCGTTTTGTAGCTTTAGGCTTCAAGCTACAAAATGCTCAGGTGTGAATGGGGCCTAACATTATAAAACTTCCCATCCTTTGGTGACAACAACAACCAAGACATATAAAGAGAGAGTATTACTTTGCCCAGCAGGGACACAGACAGCAATGGAAACTTGAAAAAGGATCTAACCCTTCTACACTTCATCCAAATCGAAAAAAAAAAGAAAGAAATGGGGCTTTGGATAAACTTTAGCATGGCTAGCAGTTGGCAATGATTAGCATTGTTAGGCATTTCAAATGACTTCCTTCTTCAGCATCAGAGACTGGCTGTTGTACTTCCAGGATTACGGTAGTAGTGTGTGTATATTGCTGGGACAGGCTTCCTCCCATGTGAGTAAATGGGGCAGGAACGAGTGTTGTGGTTACTGATTCTATCACAACTGTATCTGTTTTAGCACTCTACTTATAACATCTTTTTTGTATTATATTCCGTCTGTTATGGCAGAAGTGAGAGATTTTTTAACCGCTGCAATATAATAAATAACAGGACCAGGATAAATAATAGATAATGAATTGCCTTTCAGTTTAAAACTTCTGTAATCCCCTTTAAAGGAAAATGATACTAATTCTGAAACCAGACCTACTGCTGCTCTCTTTATTGGCTCTGTGATATTTAATCCTGACGCTAATGTTATGGTGGTGGGGGTGTCTTAAAGGGGAACCATACTCTTTCTATTTTACTTGTTATAGTTTGTATTATGTTTGGGAAATATGTATAGCCACATTTTTTTTCCTTTTGTACTTTTGGATAGAGAAGTGAAGAGATAGAACCCCTCTCAGACTTTAATGGCTGCCTGTGGCCCTGTTGGGGAGATTCACCCTCTTTATTTGTCTTGGTGACCATAGTCATTAAAACAGAACGAGGTGGGTGATCCAAAATTTTTTGAGTGGTCACCAGAATAAGAGGTGAATGTAAATATTTCAATGGGCAAATATATTCCAATGACAACTTTGCAGACATTTCCTCTCAATTCCTTCTGCATCTTTGGAGCAGGGAGTGAAGGGAAAATCTCCCCAACTGGGCATGAATGCACACAATGAATATCTTCTGCATTCTGGGCATTTGTCCCTAAATGCATAAAACCCTACAGTGGTGTGAAAAAGTGTTTGCCCCCTTCCTCATTTCCTGTTCCTTTGCATGTTTGTCACACTTAAGTGTTTCGGAACATCAAACCAATTTAAACAATAGTCAAGGACAACACAAGTAAACACAAAATGCAATTTGTAAATGAAGGTGTTTATTATTAAAGGTGAAAAAAAATCCAAACCATCATGGCCCTGTGTGAAAAAGTGATTGCCCCCTAAACCTAATAACTGGTTGGGCCACCCTTAGCAGCAACAACTGCAACCAAGCGTTTGCGATAACGTGCAATTAAGCTTTTACAGCGTCCTGGAGGAATTTTGGCCCACTCATCTTTGCAGAATTGTCCTAATTCAGTTACATTAGAGGGTTTTCGAGCATGAACGGCCTTTTTAAGGTCATACCACAACATCTCAATAGGATTCAGGTCTGGACTTTGGCTAGGCCACTCCAAAGTCTTCATTTTGTTTTTCTTCAGCCATTCGGTGGTGGACTTGCTGGTGTGTTTAGGATCATTGTCCTGCTGCAGAACCCAAGTTCGTTTCAGCTTGAGTACACGAACAGATGGTCGGACATTCTCCTTCAGGATCTCTTGGTAGACAGCAGAATTCATAGTTCCTTTTATCACGGCAAGTCTTCCAGGTCCTGAAGCAGCAAAACAGCCCCAGACCATCACACTACCACCACCATATTTTACTGTTGGTATAATGTTCTTTTTCTGAAATGCAGTGTTCCTTCTACGCCAGATATACTTGGACACACACCTTCCAAAGAGTTCCACTTTTGTCTCATCGGTCCACAGAATGTTGTCCCAAAAGTCTTGGGGATCATCAAGATGTGTTGTGGAGAAATTGAGACGAGCTTTGATGTTCTTTTTGCTCAGCAGTGGTTTTCTCCTTGGAACTCTGCCATGCAGGCCATTTTTGCCCAGTCTTTTCCTGATGGTGGAGGCATGAACGCTGACCTTAACTGAGGCAAGTGAGGCCTGCAGTTCCTTGGACGTTGTTGTGGGGTCTTTTGTGACCTCTTGGATGAGTCGTCGCTGCGCTCTTAGGGTAATTTTGGGTGGCCGGCCACTCCTGGGAGGGTTCACCACTGTTCCATGTCTTCGCCATTTGTGGATAATGGCTCTCACTGTGGTTCGCCGGATTCCCAAAGCTTTGGAAATGGCTTTATAACCCTTTCCAGACTGATAGATCTCAATTACTTTCTTTCTCAATTGTTCCTGAATTTCTTTGGGTCTCGGCATGATGTGTAGCTTTTAAGGATCTTCTGGTGGACCTTACTGTGTCAAGCAGCTCCTATTTAAGTGATGCCTTGATTGTGAACAGGTGTGGCAATAATCAGGCCTGGGTGTGGCTAGAGAAATTGAACTCAGGTGTGGACAACCACAGTTATAGTATGTTTTAACAAGGGGGGCAATCACTTTTTCACACAGGGCCATGATGGTTTGGATTTTTTTTCACCTTTAATAATAAACACCTTCATTTACAAATTGCATTTTGTGTTTACTTGTGTTGTCCTTGACTATTGTTTAAATTGGTTTGATGTTCCGAAACACTTAAGTGTGACAAACATGCAAAGGAACAGGAAATGAGGAAGGGGGCAAACACTTTTTCACACCACTGTATATGCGTATACCACTCGCTACAGCGTTCAGCCTTGTCCAGCCCCAGCCTGCAATAGACTTTGACAAACTGCAGGCATTGGAGCGCAAGGGGTCTAAAGCCTAGTACACACTAGTATTTTTATTTTATTCAACCCAGCAGGGCTGAAAGAAAAAGAACTGACAGCTTTAGGAGCCACTGTACTAACTATCCAACGTTAGTAAAAAGATCTCCCCTGCTGTGCTATTGTGTTCTGACAGGTGAACCCCCCCGGAACATTTTCGGTCATGCCCCTTTGACAGAAGCCGACCGAACAGGACTGAACGGACCAACTGCAGTACACACGCGCCGAATTTGCCGCCCGGCCCTTGTGTACTAGGCTTAAGTCATGTAGCAATAACTCTTTGATAAATGCTTGAGGGTCCCCACTCAGGCTATCAAAGTCCAGTTAGGAAAGGTCTGCGCAGACCCAAAGTATAATACAAAAACAGAAAAAGGTAGACCGACCGCCGCACACCTCACCCAGCCCGAGTGTTAAGCAAGTAAAAGCAGCCCCAGCTCGATTCATCCAGACCACAACTCCTTGGTCTTGGAGTTGTGGTCTGGATGAATCGAGCTGGAGCTGCTTTTACTTGCTTACCACTTGGGCTGGGTGAGGTGTGTGGCGGTCAGGCTACCTTTTTCTGTTTTGAAATAACTTTTTGATGTGTTTGGTTAGATTTTCTAAATTCTGAGGTCGTTGTTAAGTTAACTGAAATACCATTGCTTCACTTTATTGTATCAGGACTAGAAAGTCTGTTGACATGATAAATGGCAACAAAAATATATTTGAAATGTACGGCTGAACAGTGTAAGCAGGAGCTGGCATGATTTAATTATGCAGAGTTTGCATCTGCGTCTCATGTGCATGGGGCCTTAGACGAGACGCTGTTAAACGTGCGTTCAGAGGCAGTTGGACACTTTTTTCAACTGCCCCTGAATGCATGCAATGTTATCCTATGTGTCCATGTACAGTACACAGTCTATTTTTTTCCCGTTTTTATGCAGTTGCGTTTAACCTCGTTTTTCCAGAAGCAAAAAAATGGGTTCAGACGCAAAAAACGTGTCTAAACGCGGCTAAACGTGGCACCCGCGTTTGCGTTTATAAGTGTTTTTAAAGGAACCCAATCTTTTGGACCAGAAAACTCAGAAATATGATGGTAAACCATAAAAAATACTAAAAAAATTGGTTTAAAATGTTGTAATTACTTTAGACAGTTCATAGAGCATATATACTCACTGATGCAATGCTATAAAAAAAACTCTAGTTTTTAGGTAGCTTAGACAATGAGGAATGCCTCCACTTCTTTGCCCCAACCCTTCATCCAATTTCTAATCTAATCAGTGACTCCACCTAGTCTGACCAAAGCATAGCAATGTCTTTTTTTCACAAAGAAAAACCTGCATACTAATGTCTGGTCAGCCCCAACCCCCGCACCATGTTTGTGAAATATCCAAAGGACATTCACTGTGCCATCAACAGATGGGTCCAATATCGACGAGCTTTGACTCTGGACCTCTCACGCAATTTGCGACGACATTGCTGTCTCAAGAGCAACATCAGGAGCATTTCCTAACATATATTCAATATGAGATCCATTTCCAAAAAAAAAAAACACAGAAATAGAGGCAAATGCCAGTGTACAACTGCTCTCTCTGATCAAAATGGCAGACATAGTTAATAATACATGCTTTCTGAGCTTGGGGAGGGTCTATATGATGTTATCTTTACAAACGCTTATAGACGCAAACGCGGTAAAACGTGGCAAAACGCGTGTTTTTAAACGCAGGGTTCTGCTTTTTAAAACATGCGTTCAGCAGAGTTTGCAGCGTCTCGTGTGCATGGGGCCTAAACATGGACGATGACCTACTAAGTCTCTGGCTGCTCTAATCCAAGCTGTGAACTGTGCTAAATAACAGTGGGAGTAAGACCCCTTTCACACGGGAGGCTGTTCTGCTGCTGTTAAAAGCATGTTTTGTTATTTTGAAATTCAGAGAATCCTGGCACAGCGTTCACTTGCATTTGTACATTGCGATTAGCTGCGTTTAGCTGCGTTTACATGCGGCTGCGTTTAGCTGCGTTTGGAACATTCTTGCCATTTCTGATGTGCTTCCTGTTGTTTTTCTTTCCTTGTTGCTGCTGCTATCTGCAGGAGAAATAGTACACTGCGATTATCTGCAGTTATGTGCAGATAGCTGCAGATAGCTGCGCTAAATCATTCCTGGATGCAATCAACTTTATTTTTTCTATCTGCACAAAACTGAATGTAACAAAACCATCACTAAACGCAGTGTGTTAATGGGGCCATAGGAAAGCATTGTGTGCATCTAGCTGCGGTAGATAACTTCATCTGTCCGCAGCTAAAACCACAATTCTATCCGCCCATGTGAAAGGGGCCTAGTGCAGCAGCAACAGGTAATTAAATAATTCTGCTAAGACACAGCACCTGTCTGTATTGCACGGCACCTGGCTGCAATAGTACCAAGGTTGAAGAATTTAACATGCTCCTGGCTATCTTGCACTGAACTTAAGCTACACTCAGTCCCAGACATGTGAGGTATTGCATTTCACTGTCCTCTCCTTCCCTTAGTGGCGATGGCTGGTTTTCACTCAGTCCCTTTAAGAAGCTCCCAAGATCCAGAGGGCAGCTGTCTTGGCCTAAGATCCAGAGGGCTGCTGTCTTGGCCTAAGATCCAGAGGGCTGCTGAATCTAAGCCTAGCTGAGACTGAAGCTGGGTGAGTTCCTGGAGTTCTCTCCTTCTTCCTCTCCTTCTCCTCCCCTCTGCCCCTAGGGGTCACCTCCAGGCGGCTGGACCCTGGACTCTGTTCCCAGATGGCCAGGCTTCTGAATATTTATGGGTTGTCTCCCCACCTTCTGGGCCTGTCTCCCCAGGGATTGGTGGAAACCCATAAATATTCAGAATGCAGCATAGCTCCCAACTGTCCCTCATTTCGAGGGACTGTCCCTGATTTGGACCAAAGTCACTCTGTCCCTCTTACCCCCGTAATTGTCCCCCATTTTGGTCTTATCTATATACAGTAAAACCTTGGTTTGCGAGCATAATTCGTTCTAGAAACATGCTTGTAATCCACAATGCACTTGTATATCAAAGCATTTTTTTACAGGGTATAAAAGAGAAGCGAGGCACCTCTAAGTGTAGCAATAAGTTGCTAAATGTTGTACCTTCATTAAATGTAACCATATTGCTACACTTAGAGGTTCCTCTCTTCTTTTTTATACTCAGTTGTGACATGACGCTACTCAAGACATCGCTTATATATCAAGGCAAAATTTATTAAAACATTTTGCTTGTCTTGCAAAACGCTCTCAAACCAAGTTACTCTCAAACCAAGGTTTTACTGTAGTTGTATATTAAACGCACTATTTATCAAAAAGTGTTTCCCAGTGCTAAACTTTTCATCCAATTTCTAAATTGCACTTGTGGGTTTAACAAATATTTTGTTTTGTATAATTCTACTTTAAGGGTGTGTGGCAGGGGTGTGTCCTATGCCTACATACTTATTCTAATAAGTGTCCCTCACTCCTCTCTCAAAAAGTTGAGAGGTATGCTGCAACCTCTGCCCCCCCACACCCACTATTTTCTGGAAACATCCAGAGAGTTCCAGAAGACAGGAGGAGGTAACAGAGCCACAGCCTGCGAAGCACTGCACAGCCTCCTACACACAATTAGCCCCTGCTCCTCTGCCTACAGGGGGAGCCAAACTAAATGTACCTAACATGTAGCAAACTAGGAGGCTGCTACAAATGCATACAATCATGGATCACATCCATTATTGTTATAAGGACAGAAATGGCACAGTTCACTTTATAAAATCAAACCCTCTGCATGCAAAGCTGTTGTAAGTATAGATTGTCCATATCTGTATTATTGAGTAGTGCAACAATTTAGCAAGGCTTCTATAATGATTGTATTTTATGTATTTCAAGGGTCCAAGTCAGCTCCAGAAAATGTATGCAGGGATGGATGCACAGCTCTGGACACAGATTACCTGCATTCAGAGCTGTGTGTCGGGCCCTGTAGGGATGTGAACACTGGCATGTATGGGAAGACCCATACAGCTGCTGGGTCTCTCAGGCTACTGTTCTTAACAGGCTAGCTGCACGTGGCTGCACACAACACCGGGCATTTCTTGGGCACACAAACACCATCCTCTACGTGGAGGTGGGGGTCTGTGCACCCATGTAATTGGTAATTCATCAAGTTAGGCCAGCACTGGGGTTGTCTACTGAGTACCCTCACTCTGTCCGTATTGAGCACAAACATGCACTTTTGGCTGATTTGAAAACACTGTAGGGTTTATTTACTAAAGGCAAAAAAACTGTGGCATTCTGCACATGAAGTTGCTCCAGGAGCTTAGTAAAGGAGGTAAAGCTTCACTTTGCAAAAGTACCCAATCACGTGCAAGTAAAATATAAAAAAAAATGTTTTTTTGCTTACACATGGTTGGATCAAGCAAGTCAGCAGAGCTTTTGATCATTTACTAAGCTCTGGAGCAACTGCACTTTGCCCTTGTATATGCCCTTTGTAAATCAACCCCTGTGTCTTGTCCCAATAGGGAGATTCAATCTCTGGGGGAGGTAAGTGAAGGGGAAAAATGCATGAAGAGAAAAGGGGCACAGCATATTAGAGCATATTGCAATCATGGTAATTAGGGAAGGAGGTCAAAAATAGAAGACATTAGCAAACAGAGCATACATAGAAGGGAATAGTCAAGTAGAAATGTTACCTTAATATAGTCCTCCTGCAGGACCTGAATGATGGCAGAACAAGTCTCTGGAATAATGATTCCCAGGGCCTGGGGAGAGATACCTGAAGAGAACTTCAAATCCTGAAGACTTCTCCCTGTCGCCAAGTACCTCAACGTGGCAACAAGCCTCTGCTCCGGAGTAATGGCTTGTCTCATGCAGGTATCCTGCCGGCTGATAAAGGGGGTCAGCAAAGCCAAAAGACGGTGAAAATCGGGGTCCGTCATCCTGAGAAAGTTCCTGAAATCATCAGGATTATTCTCCCGGATCTCACGAAGCAAAGGCATGTGCGAGAACTGGTCACGCTGAAGCAACCAATTCTTGGTCCACATACTCCTCGTCACTCTGTTCATGGACGGGTCTTGGGTCAAAGCTAAAAGCCCGACACCAATTCCGCGTACAGCACAAACTCGGCGACGAGTACGCACGGGAAACATCGCTCACAAGGTCACAAAGGTCGGCTGGTCAGAACGGACAAACAGAAAGCACCGATAAACAGCAAGGCCTGAAAGAACGAACTGAATAGCAGAAACGAGCAGACAATAGCAGTGCAAATCAAAGCGTCCTATATCAAGATATAGGCCGCAATGACCAACAAATGCGAACTGACTACACGCACTAATAAACAGATACGCACGACAAGCACAAACTGAAGAGCAGTAACGATCTGAGTCAGAAAACTGAGAAGCGCGAATCTTAAGTCACCAAACTTCCACTAACTCTCGATAAACCCGGGATCAGCAGAAGGAGCCCAACGGGTGCCTGACGTGGTGCTGAACTTCCCTTTTGTAATCTCGTGGACGACGACTTACGTCACGACGTTCTTGCAGACCGGATATTCCGACAACGTAGTCCGACCGTGTGTACGCAACACCAACATCGGACAAAGTACGACGGACAAAATCCGACCGACCTGGTCCGCGGATTGTCCGAGCGTGTGTATGGGGCTTAACTGTGCGAAACACCAATTCATCAGGAATTAAAGTGAGGATAAAGCTATATTTTTGGGCTGCCACCAGGAATAGAAGGGAAATCTTACAATGGGGACATTTGTTCACGTCACAGTTATTTGTCACTAACTAGTGGTAATTGATCCTTGGTGATGCTGAGATCAGCACTGACTTTAGCCCTGCTCTCTGTATCTATTGATCCAGAGAGCAGGGCTAAAGTCAGTGCTGATCTCAGCATCACCAAGGATCAATTACCACTAGTTAATGACAGACAGCTGTTAGGGCCACTGTTAGGGCAGTGTGTCATGGAGATATGCCCTCAAGGTGCTGGCCCATGATACCCTACATCAGCAATGACGAACCTTGGAACCCCAGATGTTTTGGAACTAATTTTTCCATAATGCTCATGTACTCTGCAGTATAGTTGAGCATCATGGGAAATGTAGTTCCAAAACATCTGGGATGCCTAGGTTCGCCATCACTGCACTACACTCTCAGTAAGTACCCAATCTTTTGGATGACATTTTGCTGGGCATCATTCAACCCAGAAGACTGAGGCCATCTTGTGGTGGAAAAGAAGTTCAGTGGGGGACAGTTCCCTATTTCTTTTTTAATACTGTTTGGGGACTCGTTTTTTTTTTTTTTTTTTTAAATGCATGCAGTTTCTATAGTCTACCTGTTTTTAATGATTTTGTTCTAGTTACCTTGGTTTCCCCTCCCAATTCAGGAACATTCTATTACAAAAAATCTTTGTACCCAAACTGACCCCACATCAATGGGCTTGTGTAGGCAAACAGAGCATGCATTCAGATGCATTTAGCTGGCATTTGAAATGCTTTTGAGTCCATTCAGAGTTCTTTCTGATCTCCTTTTGACCTGCAATTGACTTCCTTCTAAGCTGAACTAAGCTGCTTCAATCCGTCTTTGCATTCCTTTGGACTTGAATAGAAAAGCAGTTCTAACAGGCAAAAGCCCATGTAATGGGCTCTATAATTGTGATAGGATGTTCATCTTTAGGATATTTTATAGGGCAGAGACTATTAGAATGGCCTATGTACTCTGTAAGGGGCTGTTGTATTTGACACAGTGTCATATAAATTGATAAAATACACATGGCTCAATCCAAAAAGCTACTGCAATAGGAGAGGGCTCCTTTTATTTTAATTTTAATTTTTATTTGAATTATTTTTAGTACAATGAGATTTGAAAATTACACTCACATGGGTAAAATAAGGATGGTTATCCTTGGGTTAAAGTTTTGTCAATCAAGCCTGTTGTACCACAATCACAGAGGAAACATAGGCATGGGCTGCACAGAAAGACTTTACAGTTGGGGACAGTGCTGAATCACACAGTAGAAGGGAACTAGCCATCTCTTATAACACAGAAATATAAGAGGGAGAGAATGCTAATGGTATGTGTGCTAAAAATCATACCCTGTTTTTCTCCTTTTATTAACAGGTCAGTCCACCAAAAAGTTGTGAGTTATGTGTGAATGTTGGTGGCCTGAATCATCCACTGGCCTCCAATGCCGCATACACACAATCGGACTTTCCGACAACAAAATCGTGGAATTTTGTTCGAAGGGTGTTGGCTCCAACTTGTCTTGCATACACACGGTCACACAAATGTTGGCCAACAATTACGAACCTAGTGACGTACAAGATGTACGTGATATCTCCATTACGAACGCTAGTTTTACAAGACCGAGTGTTTCCGGCTCGTCCTTGATTCCGAGCATGCGTGTTTGTACTTTGGACTTTTGTCCAACGGACTTGTGTACAGTACACACGATCGGAAAGTCCGACAACTCACATTTCTTGGCGGAAAATTTGAGAGCATGCTATCCAACATTTGTTGGCAGAAAGTCCGATAACAAATGTCTGATGGAGCGTACACGGTCGAACCGCCAACAAGCTCACATCCAACAATTCCCGTTGGAAAATCCATTTGTGTGTATACACGGCATTAGAGTTGTGCTGAAAAGTTTGCACACCCTTGCAGAAATCGTGAAATGTTGGCATTGCTATTAAAAATATGACTGATCATGCCAAAAAACTGTCTTTAATTTGGCATAGTGATCATATGAAGCCATTTATTATCACATAGTTGTTTGGCTCGTTTTGGCTCCTTTTTAAATCATAATGATAACAGAAATCATCCAATTAGCCCTGATCAAAAGTTTACATACCCTGGAATGGTTGGCCTTGGTACAGACACACAAGGTGACACACAAAGTGGCAATTAACCAGGCCAGGCCCTGTGCTCCCTTTTGTACACTTGGGTGGCCAGACCATTTTTGCAATTTTTCCTTTGCTTTATTATTTTTCACTTATAGCTTTCAGAATTTGTGAAAGACCCCCCAAAACCATATATTTTCTAAAAGCACATGATCAGTAAAATAAAAAGAAGGTGCTACTGATTTTTTAGACCCCGCGGTATTTGCGCAAATGTTTATCAAACCAATATATTTGCAAAAAATACACTAAAACCATTATAAGCCGGTAAAAACACAGCAAATTTGACAAAATTCCTACTAAATATAAAAGCTTAATCTGTATTGAGTTAATAAATAACAAATATTTGTAACTTTTAAATTGCGAAACCTTTTTGCGAAATAGTGAAAATTGAACAGTCACAAAAGTGCAAATATCCAAATTTCTCAACAAATCTGAAGGTTTTCATTTTTCCCTACAGCTTTCAGTATTTGTGAAAGACCCCCAAAACCATATATTTTCTGAATGCATGTGACCTCTAGAATAAAAACAAGGTGCTACAGATTTTTAGACCCCGTGGTATTTGCGCAAATGTTTATCAAACCAATATATTTGTAAAAAATACACTAAAATCATTACTAGCAAATAAAAACACAGCTAATTTTACAAAATTCCTGCTAAATTCCTACTAAATATAAAAGCTTAATCTAGATGGATTTAATAAATAACCAATATTTGTCAATTTTAAATTGCGCCTTTTTGCAAAATGGTGAAAATCGAACGTACCCATAAATTTCTCCAAAAATCTGGAGGTTTTCATTTTTCACTTACAGCTTTCAGAATTTGAAAAGACCCCTCAAACTAGACATTTTCTAAAAGCACATGACCTGTAGAATAAAAAAAAGTTCTACAGATTTTTTGGGCCCTGCAATACTTGCGCAAATGTTCATCATATCGCTATTCTCACAAAAAATACACCAAAATCATTAATATTGCACATAAACACAACATAACTTACAAAATTCCTGCTAAATTAGTACTAAAAAATCGTTCACATGTGGCAAACTAAAGTGTACGCCCATGGGGGGGGGGGGGGCATGTTTACCCGCACAGGTGTTCTGTGCATCCCCGTACAAGCAATCCCATTTATGTCAATAGGGATGCAACGGCTGCATAGGCATAGCTGCTGTTCCCAATCTGACATCCGTGTGGGTACATGACCCCGAACGCAGACAGTTTGAGCTCAGGGACATGCATGTGGACCTACATGGATGTAAAGTTGGGAGCAACGGCTCTGTTGGTGCAGGTGCTACATCCCAAATGACATCAATGGGACTGCCTGCACAGAGATGCACGGAACACCTGTGCATCCCTGTAAAGGTACGCTGTGTATGCCCTATGTGAACAAGGCCTTAAGCCCCTTTCACATTAGTACACTGATCGGATCTACCTGTCTGTTTTTCAGGTGGGCCCAATCGGACCACCCATTGTTTTCTATGGAGACACTGATGTAAATGGACATGTGTCCGTTTACACCCGCCTGCATTTGCATCTGACCAGTCCGCTAAAAACAGATGGATGGGGATTCCATTCCTCATCCATCTAGCATACTGGATTGGATGGTATCCGATGGAACTGGACAGGCGGTCCCATAGAGAATAGCGAGCTGTGTACGCTCTGCATCAGCAGAGCAGACATGGTCTGTCATCCGCCTGCTCAGCGGAGATAAGCAGATAGATCCCCGCTGAGCAGGCGGATCTGCTTGACAGAGTCCGCTACATGTGAAAGGGGTCTTACTAGGAGCGGCCGACCCCTGCAGGTCACTGGACTCTAATTGGCTTGAAAAAGGTTGGGCACGGGGCACAGAGCATTGCACCCCGAACCCACCCACTTGTGACAATAGCAAATTAATATTCGCGATCGTCTTCCGGCTTCTCCTCCTGGTCAATCAGGATGGATCGGGTTGGCTGGGAGGAGAAGCTGAGGTATCCGTGGAGGGGTGAGTGTGGGGGGGGGCGGGGCGTCACCTTGGAGGGGTGAGTGTGGGTGGACCTGGGGATTCTTACTATGTTTGTTTGTTTTTTTACTTTTTACATTTTTTTTCAGTAATTTCTTTATTTTTTTGGGCCGGGGGGGGGGGGGGAGGGGGGTGGGGGGGGGGGGAGGGGGGGTGGGGGGGGGGTCAGGGGGGGGGGGGGGGGGGGGGGGGGGGGGGGGGGTCTTTGGTGAGATATCAGAGGTCTAAACAGACCCCCATATCTCTTTTTTTTAAGACAGAGAAAGGGACTGAAGATAGTCCCTTTTCTCTGTATCACTTTACTTGAGTGAATGAGGAATCTGTATAGAGATTCCATTCCTTCAGAAAATGACAGTCTGATACATTGTAACACTCGCGGTTACAATATATTAGCTGTCAGTGCCAGTGGGCACATACCGTGTTTCCCCAAAAATAAGACCTACCCTGAAAATAAGACCTAGCGTTATTTTCCAGGAGGGCTGCAATATAAGCCCTACCCCGAAAATAAGCCCTAGTTTAAAATGCTTGTAAAACCCTATAATCCACTCTATTACAGTAGTATATAATGTTCAATGTGTGTGTTTCTGTAATATAATTGCGGGGAAGAGAGCTCCGGCGGGTCACAAAAGCACAGAGCGGCGCTATAACAAATGTATTTGAAACAATTATTGCAATAAGTGTCTGTGTATAAGTAGTCAATGGGTTTGTTAGCTCTCATGTGGATGCACTGAGCAGGCTAGATGCTGAGCCATGGGGAGCAAAACATAACTGTCAAAAGACATGCACAACTAGGTAATGGAACTACATAAAGATAGAAATGGATTTAAAAAGATATCCAAAGCCTTGAAAATGCCAATCAGTACTGTTAAATCACTTATTATGAAGTGGAAAACTGGGGAATCTCATGATACCAAGCCAAAGTCAGGTAGACCAAGAAAGATTGCAGCCACAACTGCCAAAAGAATTGTTCGGTCTACAAAGAAAAACCCACAGGTAACCTCAGGAGTTATACAAGCTGCTTTGGAAAAATACAGCGTGGTTGTTTCAAGGAGCACAAAATAACGATACTTTTTTTTTTTATTTGGAGTTTTATGCAAAAGTATACATTGTTTTCAAGAATTACGAGTCATATCAAAGAGACTTAACCCAATAAAGAAAAACAAATATATGCATACATAAAAAAATAAACCAATAAAAGGTAACAATACTGGTAATGATTGTTTTCCATTTACAGTATAGACCATATGATGTATATAATGCACACAAGCTACACAAGGCCAGTTGTAATCAGCTAGTAATGCATATTGCGGATTCAGGATACACAGGTTGATGAGGTCTGGAGCAATCTGTCCCAGATTTTATTATATTTGCCCGGACACCCTCTATTTATGTAAATAATCTTTTTTATGGTAGGGTATTATTAATTTCAGCAATCCAGGCAGCCACCAAGAGCCACAGCCTGGATCCAATTCCGAGCTATAATATTTCTAGCTACAAACAAGATTTCATGTAGGAATCTGAGAGTGTGTTTATCTATATCAGTGTCACTAAAGATTCCCAACAGGCATTGCTTAGGATCAAGGAACACCGGTGAGCCCATCTGATCATGTTGGACAATCTGTGACCAGTATCCTCGAATATGGGGGGGCAATGCCAGAGGAGATGGCCAAAGGCGCCAACTGATATCAAACATCTAGGGCACATGGAACTATGCGAAGGACAGAATTTGGCTAACCCGTGTGGAGTCAAGTATGTCCTATGTGTTATGTAGACTTGTGTAAGCCTATCCGACATTTTGAGGGATACAAGAGTGCAGGTCTCCAGAGTCTCGCCCCAGTCCTCATCATCCAACTCCCCAACATCATCAACCCATTTAGTCTTAATAGTGTAGGCAAATTTAATGGCAGCTGAAGTAATGAGCATGTTGTAAAAAATAGATATGAGTTAACATGGTTCATTACTACAGATTATGTCAAGTGCATAGGGGAAGGTAGGTTGGGTAGTAGCCCGTGAACTGGGTATATAGGGCATGGCATACCTGGAGAAAAAGGAAGAACATTTAGTTGGGGAGGTTAAATTCTGCCTTTAAATGAGCAAAGGTTTTGAGTGCTCCATTTATGAGAACATGGGACAGTAAGTAAACTCCCCTAGATATCCATATAGTGGGATTGGGTATCTGAAGGCGTTCTGGGAGAAGTTTGTTGTACCACAAGGGAGTATTAATATGAAACTCAGTTGTTCCCATCTTGGACATTGCCAGATCCCAGATCCACTTGTGCTGAAATCTAAGGCCCAAGCGGTTTGGGAGCACCAATGAGCCATGTAGACCATGCAGCAGATTGCAGAGTGGATTTGGAATTTGTGAGTCCGCTGAGTGACATGCCAAGGCCAGGTATCTACATTTGTCAGTCTTATCAATATGATAAAAATGCAAGACCTGTGCCGCCAAGTAATATGATCCAAAATCCGGAACTGCAATGCCCCCTAGGGAAGTTGGGATCTGAAGAACCTTCCAGGACAGTTTGTGTCTACTGGGCCCCCATATGAAAGATTGTAGCAAAGTGTCCATAGTTTTAAAGTATCTTTGTGTAATGTAGACCGGAGAGTGCCATATTACATAGAGAATTTTAGGTTAAAATATAATTTTGACTAGTCCCATACGGGCCATAACTCCTAATGGCAATTTGGCCCACGTCTGTGTTTTGACTTTAATCAGCGGGAGAAGAGGCTCTACATTCAGTGAGATATAGTAAGCTACATATCTAGAAACCTGGACCCCCAAGTGTTAAAGTGCTAACTCTTAGTAAGGGCATGTTAGCATGGTCTTCGGATGGGGGAAACGTATCTATGGGGAGAATCTGGGACTTGTCCCAATTTATTTTAAGGCCTAAGAATCTACCGAAATTGTCTATGATCTGTAATGCAGTTGAAAGGGAGGGGCCAGAGTCAGCCAGGTAAAGAATCATATCATCTGCATATAGTCCCACCTTTTCCACCCCAGATCCAGATGTTAACCCTCTAATATGAGGGTTCTACAGTCAGTGTGTATAGAAGGGGCGAAATGGGGCACCCCTGCCACGTCCCCCTTGAAAGTAGGAAAGCATCAGACGTTAAGCCATTTGCTACCACCCAAGCCTGTGGCGTATCATAGAGTATGGTGAGCCATTTGACGAAGTTGGGGCCGAAACCAAAGCAGCAAAGACACTGCCACAGGTACTACCATTCAACTGAGTCAAATGCCTTGGCCGCATCAAAGGAGACTACCACTCTAGAACCGATTTGGTCATTGGAGGCCTGAAGGTTCATGAAGAGACATCTGGTATTGAATGCCATGTTTTTTGCCGGCATGAAGCCAGTTATATCTGAATGTATCAATGAGAGATTAACTTTGTTTAAGCCTAGAGCCAGGATTTTGGCCAAAATCTTGATGTCTGTTTGAAGTAGGGAAATAGGCCTATAAGATTCTGTATAATGGGGGTCCTTACCCAGTTTAGGGATAAGAACTATGATCGCTTCCCTCATAGTTTCAGGAAGGGTTGCCGTTTCGAATATAGCCCAATAGAGCGCCAGAAGTCTAGGGACCAGGACATCAGAAAAATGGACATAGAATTCAATGGGCAGGCCATCGGAGCCAGGAGCTTTAGCCTTTGCAAACTGAGCAAAAGCAAGGGTAATGTCATCTTCTGAGATCGGGGCCTCCAACAAATCCACCTGTTCAGCAGATTAGTTAGGGGAGATCCAGTGTCTCAAGAAGGTTCAGGAGATCCTGTGGGTGTTCGTGCACTTTAGATGTGTAGACTTCCTGGAAGACGTCCACAAATTCCCTGGCAATAGCCGCAGGGTCTGTGATGTCCCCTGCCGTGTCTGAGTGTAAGGTATTTACCACTGGGGGTCTGGAGTCCAGATGCGCCAGATACAGTAGGCTAGTAATTTACCCGTGCGCTCGCCCTGCTCAAAGATCTTTTGTTTGCTAAAAAACAACTTATGTTTAGCCAGTTCCCGACACAGCTGTTCCACCACTCTGGTCTGCAGTTTCAGTTGTGTCAAGGAGTCAGATGACGGCGAGGAGGCGTAATGGTCCTCTGACATCGTCAACTGAGTCATGGCATGAACATAATCAGCTTTAGAATTTTGTTTGAACCTAGAGATGGATTCAGTAAGCAATAGTCTAACATGTTTCTTAGGCAGTGGTGGTGCATCCATAAGGGTGCACGGGCGCCGCCCCCTCTCTCCAGCCACCCCCTCTATCACCAATAGATAGATTCATGCATTGCATTGCATTGAAGCTGGGCGATGAGGCGGTGTGCCTGATTCGCCGACTCGTGCAGGGACGGGAGGGCTTCTTCCACACATCCCAAGCGTTGCTCCGACTCACCCACTCTCTCCCGCAGGTGTTGCATATTCTGGCGGAGTAGGGAGATATCCACTTTCACCTCCTCAATCCTCGTAGTGAGGGAGGTCTGACAGGTAGCGATCGCCTCCAGGATTTCTGCCTTATCAGCCACGCGGGAGGAAGAGGAGGACAATACAACGATATTTGAGAAAAAGTGAGCTATATGGTTCAGTTACCAGAAAGAAGCCTTTACTGCACCAATGCCACAAAAAAGCCTGGTTACAATATGTTTTAACACATCTCACAGCTTCTGAGACACTGTAATCTGGAGTATCAAGACCGAAATAGAGCTTTATGGTCCCAACCATAAGTGCTATGCTTGGCGAGGGGTAAACAAGGCCTATAATGACAAGAATACCATCCCCGCCCCATGAAGCATGGTGGTGACTCTCTGATGTTTTGAGGGATGGAAGATCAAAAGGCACAGGGAATCTTGTAAAAATTGAAGGCCAGATAAATGCAGCATGTTATCAGATAATACTGGCAGACAATTTGCACTCTTCTGCATGAAAGCTGCGCATGGGATGCTCTTGGACTTTTCAGCATGACAATGACCCTGAGCACAAGGCCAAGTTGACCCTTCAGTGGTTACAGCAGAAAAAGGTGAAGGTTCTGGAGAGGCCATCACAGTCTCCTGACCTTAATATCATCGAGCCACTCTGGGGAGATCTCAAACGTGCAGTTCATGCAAGATGACCAAAGACTTTGCATGACCTGGAGGCATTTTGCCAAGACGAATGGGCATTTACACCACCTGCAAGAATTTGGAGCCTCATAGACAGCTATAATAAAAGACTGCACACCGTCACTGATACTAAAAGGGGGCAATACACAGTATTATGAACTAAGAGTATGCATACTTTTGAACGGGGGTTATTTCATTTGTTCACTTGCCTACTTACTTTGTTTTATGATTGTGCCATTCTGTAATGACCAACAGTAGAATGTGAATCCCATAGGAAATAACAGAAATTTATTTTTCCTGCTCACTCGTATTTTATTTAAAAAGGATACATACTGTATATTACCAATTGTCCAAGGGTATGCAAATGTTTGAGCACAACTGTATGTCTCTCAGGAAAACAAGTACCAGGTAACCTGTACCTTAGTTCCTTGCTCTAAATGACTAGTGTTACTTTGACCTAAAAGTGATGTTTTTATAAAATTATTATTTTTACTGTTGCTGTTTTATATGCTCCCACTAATGGTCATCTGTATAATGGAGAATATAATTAGGTTTCCTGCTTAAAATTACTCTGGTGCTATAAAATAACAATGAATAATAAATACGACGGTAAAAAAGACCATGATTACTTATCTGTCTGGTGGGTGGTGAATCTCGTTTTTACTCTGTTAAAGAGCTACAGGCATCCAAATGATCTTCAACATCCATCTATCTGGGTGTGTCAGATGCCTTGTGCCTGCTGCAAGCTGTGGTTCAATTTACTGAACACTATGTCACTATAGTGTCTTATAGGGACATAGGAACTGGTGGATGAATCACACATCACAGCAGGGTACCAAGCATCAGACACTCCCAGGAGGTAGTTAAATTCTGAACATTCTTTGGCAGCTGCAGTTCTTTAAAAGAGCAAAGATAGGGATAACCAGCCACTGGGCAGACTGGAAATAATGATCCTTTTTGCAGGGTGCTTAAAAAATGGCAGCATATTCATATTTCTTGGGCCCACTTGCATTTATTTGGCCTGTTGTGGTACATTAAGTCACAGGCTAACATGCCTTGCCCCTTCATTATGAATTGGCTGGCAATGCACTGCAACAGACCCATCAATGTACACTGATGCTCCTCAGCGCATCACAACATACCGCAGGGCACCTCAGTGCGCCCACGCGCCGCTGTCTACGGCACATGCGCCATAGACAGCGATGCCTTTTCATCGCTAAATATCTCCTAAACCATGTAGGTTTAGGAGATATTTATTGGACCTACAGGTAAGCCTTAATCTAGGCTTACCTGTAGGCCAAAGTCATGTGAAAGGGTTTACTTCCACTTTAAGTCTTAGTAACAAATGTTGACATCCAACAGGCTGAATTAAAGTAAAAGTTTAAAAAAAATTTGTTGGGGCACACATCATTTTTACTGTGCAAATATACAAAAAATGTTTTTGGTTGTACTTTAGCTTTAACCACTTCAATACCGGGCCTATTCTGGCATTTCTCTCCTTCATGTAAAAATCATATTTTTTTTTGCTAGAAAATTAGAACCCCCAAACATTATATATGTTTTTTTTAGCAGGTAATAAAATGGCGGTCATTGCAACTTTTTATCTCACACGGTATTTGCGCAATCATTTTTCAAACTCGCGGGATGCAGTTTGGAGACCACCACTGTAGAGAAACAATTGCACATAGTGGTAGACAGTGCAACAGTTGTGACATTGAGCTACATTGCTTGAACAATTGGAATGCCAAACAAATGTAAGGCCTCTAACCTGATTTCCAAATAGCAATTGTTTTCCTTTTTGAGTGTTGTCACGATTTGAATCTTCATTGGATCAGAAGAAAATGTGTTCTGTCTGTGGCTAGACATACTCTTGAGAGGGAAGCAGAGTAGCATAGCAGCTGTACATTTCCACTAAGCACAAAAGCGAGTCTGTGTTTGTAATGAGCAGATTTATCTCTTTCATCCACATACTGTATATTTTTATCATCTATACACAGTGTAAAGACAGCAGTCTAGATTTCACTGTCTCCCAGCCTTAAGTGGGGGATTTTCAGCATTTCCAGCATAATTTAGGTAGCTTGTCCACACCAAAGACATATACAAAATCATAGCCTGCCTAGTTGTAACTATACAATCAAAATGCCTTTCTAGTAGAATTAACCTTGTATCTACATCCAATAAATACAGTTGATTTTTTTTCTCCAAATTTGAGCAACATGCTCCAGCTTTTCCAATGTTTCCCCAAATGGGAAGGAAACCTTTGTAAAGAAAGCTACCCCTTTCTATAAAAGATGGTCATGACAGCACCTACTTTCCCCTGATTACTCCTGGTTCTTAAGATCACCTTGTGCTCACACAAGCACTACAAGAAGCAGTAAGTGGTAATCAGTGCCAGGACAAGGTCATCCAGCACCCAGGGCAAAGATGCCAAACAGCATCCCCCTTTTCCCTTAGGCTGGCTTCACACTGGGGCGGTGCGGGGCGGCGACGGTAAAGCAGCGCTATATTTAGCGCTGCTTTACCATCATTTTTCCCGCGGTATGCGGCCGCTAGCGGGGTGGTTTTAACCCCCGCTAGCGGCCGCAAAAGGGTTAAAAACCTCCGCAAAGCGCCGCTGCAGCGGCGGTTTGCGGGCGGTATCCCCGCGGTTTCCCATTGATTCCAATGGGAAGGAGCGGTATAGGAGCGGTGAATACACCGCTCCTTCACCGCTCCAAAGATGCTGCTAGCAGGACTTTTGTTGCGGTCCTGCTAGCGCACCGCTCCAGTGTGAAAGCCCGCCGGCTTTCACACTGGAGTGAATGGGGCCGGTTTTTTCAGGCGGTACACAGGCGCTATTTTTAGCGCCGTACCGCCTGAAAACCGCCCCAGTGTGAAAGGGGCCTTAGGGTTAGGATCAGGGTGCCCCCCACCCCTGCAATAAACCATTGCGCCAGGGGCAGCTGCCCACCCCTTGTCCCGGCCCTGGTGGTAATTACCCATGTCAACTTAAATCGAGCCTTTACAGCCGTGAAACAGGCCCTGGCCAAGGCTTGGAAAACATTTAGTAAATTCAAATCTCATATGTATCAATGTTTGTTTTATGAACAATTCAAAAAAGTTCCATAATATATTGGACCCCTGGGTAACACACTAGTTGCCCTCAACCTTTGATCGTTCTTTACTAAATGTGTAAATCTCGGACGTCTAAAATATGGATCCCCCTGTGCATTTCCATTTCCCTCTCACCCCCTTCCTCCTTACCCTACATCCCTTCCTCTTTTTTTTTTTTGCCTCTTCTTTTTCTTTCTTTCTCCCTGTCCTCTAAATCCTATGAGTTCTTCACATGCCCACTTCCCCCTACCATTTACGCACAACCCTCCAACCAGTCCTAAACTTGTCTGTCCCAAGCCCGTAAGCTCCACCCTATGTACTGTAAGTGCAACTTGGTGGTCTCTTCCGCAGAGATTCTCTTTGATCCTCCATGTCCCAATCTGCATTTCTTTCTTTGAATTTGTATGGAGTGGATTTGAACAACCTTAGAGTTATATTGTATTTTCAGTATTTTCAGTATTTTTTTTTCTTATTGGATAAAAGCTTACTTTAAAAGATAGGTTGTGTTGTGTACTTTCTTTGGTACCTCTGCTTCAAAGTACCTACACTTACCTGTAACAATTTTTTTTTTTTTTACATGGAGGTCATAGTTCTACTTTGAACTGTACACATTCTCATATACCATACCTATAACTAAAAACGATAAAATGCCTGGAGTTTGCTGTTAAGCAGAAGTATTTAGGTGAGGGAGATTCTCTGTAGGACAGCATTGTTTTTCTGTGGACCTTGTGAACAGAAGACAGATATCAGCCTACAGGAAACTGTGTTTTATAACAGCACTGTCACACTGACCAAAGATACACTGTGTATGTATACTAGTATTAGGCATCAGCGCTCACATTTGCCAAGGACATTAGAAGATCAGAGTCTGAGTAGCGATTTCTATGGAAAGAAGTTATTTTTATCCCTTCTCTAATCCATAAGAGGAGACTGATAACAGTAAACAGTTGTCATACCTCATTGGTGTGTGGGAGAGGGACTTCAAAGTTCTATGGTGCATAGATAGCCCTGACATTGCCACAAGCTTCTGAGCCTGCACAGAAAAAGTCTGTAAAATTTCAAAACTTTTATGCTGGTGACACATACTGTACAATTTTACAGTAATTTTGTAATATGGCCCAGGGTTAGAACCTCTTTCAGCATGTTATTGCTCTCCTTATCCATAATGTGGAAATGTCTATTTACTTTGTGTCCAAGTGGCTGGTGTCACACAAAAGAGAAAGCAATGGGTGATCTCTTCAACAAGGACACAATCAGCCACTAAACTTCTGTTTAGAAATAGTTTAAAGCCCAACTGTAGTTTAATACATTTTGCAAAATGTCCAAGGTAAAGTTAAAATTTAAAAATAAACAGATCTGCAAGAGCTGTCCCCAACAGTGCTTACTTTATTCCATTAAATTTCACTTGTCTTCCACCCAACATCATTCAATTTGCTTCTGCTTGCCCCTTTGATGGTGTCATTGATAGGAATCGTGCCCTATCATTGGTGTCATTGGGAGAAATTGTGCCCCATCGTTGATGTCAGTGATGAAATCGTGACCAAGGGCCGGGTAAAAGCAAAGCAAAGGGCATCAAGGAACCACCCTCTTTAAATACATTAGCCAGCTACGTTGGGCTCACAGGAGAATGCTGTAAAGGGCAGCACCACATCATATGTAGTATTCAGGACTTAACCACCACCAAGTACAAAAGAGGGGGAAAGCCAAAAAAAAGTTGAGTTGGAATTAACCACTTCTGGACCGCCAAATGCCGATATACGTCCTTATTTTGAAGACGGATATCTTTGTTATGGCAGCAGCTAACTGCCATAACCCTGGTATTCTCGTGTTCGGCCGGCGGTCTGCTACAAGATCAAAGTGAAGTGGAGTGCAAGGAGAAGTGGAAGGCGCGTGATCTGATGCTTGGATCAAAAAAATATACTTTTATTCATAGAAAAAAAGGAACAAGAGGGGGTTTAGCCAACCTGACGGACTATCTCGGCACCTGAACAAACACGGATATTCCGTAATCAATATTTCATTGGTTTATTTAGAAAACATACAAAACAATATACAAATATACATCACAAAAAGTGAAGAACAAAAAGAAATTATTTACAACAGTTTGGCCATCGAGTATCGGATATACATTAGGACCTAAAAGATTCCATAATTATGTTTTACTTGCTGGTCAGTTGACGGTTGACGCGTTTCGCTTTTAGCTTCATCAGAACCGTAGTTCAGCAATTTTTATATCTAAATATAGTTGTAAAACAAGAAAAATTGAGAATTATTCATCAATGGGCAAATAGTCGCTCCAATATGTCCCATCAGTAACATGATCATCACCAGTCTAGCCCACGATCTAATTAGTAAGTAGATTGCCTACCTTCTAGGTATACCCTATTGATTATAAGATACTCAATTTGTGGCAATTCACATTTTCATTTTTAAAAACAATTTTCTGGAAGGTAGAAGTGAACGTCAGTTTCGAAAGGAATTTCCTTACACCTGCAGATGGTAGAAGAAAAGCCAAGAGGGCAACAAAAAAACAAGAACAATGAGAGAAAAAATAAAAATAAAAAAATTTAAAGGGGAAATGACAGGGGAGAAGAGGAGGGGAGAATTATATCTATTTCAAAATTTATCATTATTTAGAATGTTATATCCATATTATGGGAATTAAAGCTTATATTAGGAAGGTTGAATCCTACCTGGGTTCAAGAGGGTCAGAAAAAGTCCCGGTACATTATAGAGAGACCGTATCTGCGTCCCCCAATATTAGAAGAACCTAATGAACAGGGTAAGGGTAATTATAAATAATGATGACCATTTTAAAAAGCCCAATCCTCGAATTGCTACTTCTGGATAGTAAAAAATGAAAGCCTATACCTGTTAATGTCCGGTGTAGGTCGTATGGGAAGGGCGGCCTTAGAGCCCTATTGGAGGGCAGCCCCCAGGGGTTGGATAATCCAACGCTGAGTCTGGTAAAGTAGCAAGCAAAAAGTTTGATAGGTAAATCATTAAGAGAGTTGGGGCTGATAATTATATAGTATCATGTCTATAGAGTCTGGGTACGCCATATAGATTAAAAACTTACCTAGGAGATGGAGCTAGAGCACAAGCAGCCTTCCCAGTGCCTTCTCTGCAGACTACTAAGTGAGTACTGCTTAAATAGCCTATTTTCCCACCGAAATCAGGGCGGAAATTAGTTTGAATGTCATTTGAATCAGCTGGAGCTAAGGGGTTGGCCCGTCTAGGCAAGTGTTGGTCAGTTTCAAAGACTCAGCAAGTGGACATTAATAATAGTGCATGCAAATACCAGATAGACCTGTTAAATCAGTTTCCATAAGGGCCGTGTCACATTGCAATTGGTCGGGAGAAATTCCAAAGAGGAGAAGATAATCAATCCAGCAGAGTGATACTTTTATTCATGTATAAAAAAGATCAATGCATATGACAGCATATAGAAAGTCTACATATTCACAACACCAGGGTTACAAATTATACACATACAGTAAAAGTAAAAATTAGACATGCCCATGCAGGGGCAATATGCTACAGAGTAAGCTGACGCGTTTCGGGGTATCCCCCTTCATCAGAGCCCTGAGGAAAGAAAAGTGGTCATTATAGTATCGTGGATCAGCATAAGGGAGGTGTGTCACGTAGTGAGTGATTAGGTTCTAAAGCTGTCCATAGCCCAACGTTCTATAAAGTATGAAGGGGTGTATTCCGTATGGTTTTAGTGGGAATTCCATAAGTATCTGTCAGTTTGTACCTGCATGAAGGATTGAGGAAAATGTTGTTTGGAGCCTGCAAGCATCTGATTGGGAACGAGAGGCTGTTTCTATAGTGTTTTGTGAGCCTCTCATCCAGATTTTGCCTTCTGCTTAGAAAAAGAGTTTGTGGCTGTCTCCATACGTGTGAGACATGGCTGATGTCTCCATAGGTATCGCCGTGATTGCTAGAGTGAGAGCAATAATTCTAGCCCTAGACCTCCTCCCTTAACTTAAAACATGCAACCTGTAGAATTTTTAAAACGTCACCTATGGAGATTTTTAAGGGTAAAAGTTTGTCGCCATTCCACAAGCGGCGCAATTTTGAAGCATGACATGTTGGGTATCAATTTACTTGGCGTAACATTATCTTTCACAATATAAAAAAATTGGGCTTACTGTACTGGTGTCTCATTTTTTAATTCAAAAAAGTGTATTTTTTCCAAAAAAAGTGCGCTTGTAAGACCGCTGCGCAAATACGGTGTGACAGAAAGTATTGCAACAACCGCCATTTTATTCTCTAAGGTGTTAGAAAAAAATGTATAATGTTTGGGAGTTCTAAATAATTTTCTAGCAAAAAAAAATGTTTTTAACTTGTAAACAACAAATCTCAGAAAGAGTCTCGGTCCTTAAGTGGTTATAAAGGGCCATTTTTTTAAAATAATTTTTTTAAATGACAATATTTTTTTTTTTTTTTAATTGCATTTTAGTGTAAATATGAGATCTGAGGTCTTTTTGACCCCATATCTCATATTTAAGAGGTCCTGTCATGCTTTTTTTCTATTACAAGGGATGTTTACATTCCTTGTAATAGAAATAAAAGTGACACAATTTTTTTTTAAAACAGTGTAAAAATAAAAAATAAAAGGTGAAATAAATAAGAAAAACATTTTTTTTTTTTAAAAGCACCCCATCCTGTCAAGCTCGCATACAGAAGTGAACGCACATGTGAGTAGCACCCGCATATGAAAACAGTGTTAAAACCACACATGTGAGATATCAAAAAAGTGTATTTTTTCCCAAAAAGGTGTATTTTTTTCCATAAAAAGTGCGCTTGTAAGACCACTGCGCAAATTCGGTGTGACAGAAAGTTCTAAGTAATTTTCTAGCAAAAAAAAATGTTTTTAACTTTTAAACAACACATCTAAAAAAGAGGCCTGGTCCTTAAATGGTTAAATAACACGTTGGGCTGAATTTTTACACATTAATTCCAGTCAAATTAATATAGTTCATTATAATTATAATATAGCCAACATTTTTAAATATTTTTCAGGAAAATTCTGCCTTCTTTAGTAAAGATTAAAGTAGATGTAACACGTGAATAGTCTGTATGCACTGCAGTGTGTAAGCATTTGTAAATGTAATTCTTACACTTTTACTTGCATTAACCACTTCAATACAGGGCACTTTTATCCCCTTCCGGCCCAGGCCAATTTTCAGCTTTCAGCGCTGTCACACTTTTGCCTCGTACACACGTACGGACTTTTGCCGGCGGACCTAAGTCCAGCGGACAATCCGCTGGACTTTCCGGCTAGGTCCGCTGGACTTTCCGAGGGTGTGGACTTGCCCACACACGCACGGACTTGTCCAGCGGATAATCCGCCGGCCAAAAGTCCGCGGGACTTTTGAAAATGAACGGACTTGCCCACACACGGAGCAGTCCGTTCATTTCGAACGTAACTTCAGGTTACGTAGCTAGCGTAGGCAGTAAATGCCGCCGCGCTAGCTCCGCAAGCTGGCATGGATTTAAAGGGAATCCCCACGCCGAAAAAACGGCGTGGGGGTTCCCCCCAAATCCATGTCAGACCCTCATCCGAGCACGCAGCCTGGCAGGCCAGGAAAGGGGTGGGGACGAACGAGCGCCCCCCCCCCCCCCCCCTCCTGAGCCGTACCAGGCCGCGTGCCCTCAACATGGGGGGTGCCCTGGGGAAAGGGGGGCCGTGCGGCCCCCCCACCCCAAAGCACCTTGTCCCCATGTTGATGAGGACAAGGGCCTCTTCCCGACAACCCTGGCCGTTGGTTGTCGGGGTCTGCGGGCGGGGGCTTATCGGAATCTGGGAACCCCCTTTAATAAGGGGGCCCCCAGATACCGGCCCCCCACCCTATGTGAATGAGTATGGGGTACGATGTACCCCTACCCATTCACCTAAGGTGTAAAATGTAAAGTAAAAAAAAACACACACACTTTTGAAAAAATAGTTTATTGCACTGCTCCGGGGGTCTTCTTCCGTCTTGGGGGTCTTCTCGCCGGACTCCCCCGCCATTTACCAAGCTCTTTTACCGAGCGAGGGGAGTCCGGCTACCTTCTTCGTCGTCGCCGCCGTCTGGGGGTCTCGATCCGCCTTCGGGGGTCTTCTTCCGTCTTGGGGGTCTTCTCGCCGGACTCCTCCCCTCTCTTCTGCTCTTTTACCTAGCTCTTTCACGAGGGGAGGTGTCCGGCTACCTTCTTCGTCGTCGCCGCCGTCGTCTGGGGGTCTCGATCCGCCTTCGGGGGTCTTCCGGGGGTCTCTTCTGTTCTTGCGGCGGTCGTCGTCTTCCGCGCCGCCGGCGCCTTGTCCTTCTTCTTGTCCTTCTTGTTCTTCTTCTTCTTCCGATGTTGACCCGTCACTCTCTCTGCCCGGAATGCCTGTGCCGATCTGCGCTCGGACTTATATAGGGACATGGGGGACAGGGTCACATGCACATGTCACATGGTGACCCCGCCCCCTTGCGTTGTCACAGTCCCGGAGGATGCTGGGACTGTGACATCGCAAGGGGGCGGGGTCACCATGTGACATGAACATGTGACCCTGTCCCCTTGTCCCTATATAAGTCCGAGCTCAGAGCGGCACAGGCATTCCGGGCAGAGAGAGCGTCGGGTCAACATCGGAAGAAGAAGAAGAACAAGAAGAACAAGAAGGACAAGAAGAAGGACAAGGCGCCGGCGGCGCGGAAGACGACGACCGCCGCAAGAACAGAAGAGACCCCCGGAAGACCCCCGAAGGCGGATCGAGACCCCCAGACGACGGCGGCGACGACGAAGAAGGTAGCCGGACACCTCCCCTCGTGAAAGAGCTAGGTAAAAGAGCAGAAGAGAGGGGAGGAGTCCGGCGAGAAGACCCCCAAGACGGAAGAAGACCCCCGAAGGCGGATCGAGACCCCCAGACGGCGGCGACGACGAAGAAGGTAGCCGGACTCCCCTCGCTCGGTAAAAGAGCTTGGTAAATGGCGGGGGAGTCCGGCGAGAAGACCCCCAAGACGGAAGAAGACCCCCGGAGCAGTGCAATAAACTATTTTTTCAAAAGTGTGTGTGTTTTTTTTTACTTTACATTTTACACCTTAGGTGAATGGGTAGGGGTACATCGTACCCCATACTCATTCACATAGGGTGGGGGGCCGGTATCTGGGGGCCCCCTTATTAAAGGGGGTTCCCAGATTCCGATAAGCCCCCGCCCGCAGACCCCGACAACCAACGGCCAGGGTTGTCGGGAAGAGGCCCTTGTCCTCATCAACATGGGGACAAGGTGCTTTGGGGTGGGGGGGCCGCACGGCCCCCCTTTCCCCAGGGCACCCCCCATGTTGAGGGCACGCGGCCTGGTACGGCTCAGGGGGGGGGGGGCGCTCGTTCGTCCCCCACCCTTTCCTGGCCTGCCAGGCTGCGTGCTCGGATGAGGGTCTGACATGGATTTGGGGGGAACCCTCACGCCGTTTTTTCGGCGTGGGGATTCCCTTTAAATCCATGCCAGGTCACGGAGCTGGCGCGGCGGCAGTAACTGCCTACGCTAGCTACGTAACCTGAAGTCACGTGCTAAATGAACGGACTTGCCGATGAGCGGCAAGTCCGTTCATTTCAAAAGTCCCGCGGACTTGCCCACTAACGGCGGGATTGTCCGCTGGACTTCCAAGTCCAGCGGATAATTTGAGAACAAAACCTGAAACTTTAGTCCGCCGTACTTTGGCGCCAAAAAGTCCGCCGGCGCCCACACACGAGGGGATTATCCTCTGGACTTCAGTCCAGAGGATAATCCCGCGGGATTGTCCCTTCGTGTGTACGCGGCCTTTGAATGACAATTGAGCGGTCATGCAACACTGTACCAATATGACATTTTTATTAATTTTTTCACACAAATAGAGCTTTCTGTTGGAGACTATAACAAGGGTGGAGTGTAATGGAAATGGACTAGTCTAAATGGGATATGATTTTACTTTTAGCAAATTTGTAATTTTAAAATGTGCAAAAAATAAAAGATATGTCTTTTTTTTAATAAAGTTTTTTTTTTTTACTTGTGTCAATTCATTAATCAGCTGACAGCATACTGTATACACAACTCTAAAATTCCTTTTGCTTGGCATCTCTGTATAAGAGATACTGTACATTTTTTGTGCTGTTTAGATCCTTTGAGCATGCCTTCCACAATGCAAATACTTTGTGAGGCTAATAATGTGCTGCAGCCAGCATCGGTAGATAGCGTGTGTTGTGTTAGCATGGAACGACCACCATCGTTCCTAACATCATCAATTTTTTTTGATGAAACGCGCTGGCTGGGGCTCCTTGCTTATTACACTTTCACTTATTGAAACACACGCTGTCACCCAGGGCGATGTTGGTGTTGCGGTGGTTCCTGGCTAACACAACACACGCTGTCTTCTGGTGCTGTCTACAGTACCTTAACTAGTGAGTGAAATGATGGATTTTTTACATTTTTTAATAAATAATATTAAGCTGTGATAGCTCTGTTTTCTGTCTCTTGCACCTTTCTCTTTCTTGATGTTGTGGAACATGATGAATTCATAAGGAGACTAACAAGAGTGAATTTTGACCTACCTAACTTATAAGAGGTCCGTAATAAATGGTAAGTGGTTGGTGTAGCTGGAATCATTTATTGGGCATACAGTGCTTACGGTTTGGAATGGAGAGTGTGGCACAAATTATTTGAAGCAAAGCTTACAGAAGATTACACATACAGTATTTATAGGCGTATAACACGCGTCGGTGTATAACACGCACCCCAAGTTTAGGAGGGAATTTTAAGGAAAAAAACGTTTTGGAGGGAAGTTTAAGGAAAAAAAAAACCTTACATTTAAATGCCCATCAATGCAGCCTTATCAGTGTCCATTGCAGCCTTGTCAGTGCAGCCTTGACAGTGCAGCCTTGTCCCCAGTGTCCATCGCAGCCTTGCCCAAGTGCAGCCTTGCCCCAGCGTCCAGTGCAGCCTTGCCCCAGCGTCCAGTGCAGCCTTGCCCCAGCGTCCAGTGCAGCCTTGCCCCAGAGTCCAGTGCAGCCTTGCCCCAGAGTCCAGTGCAGCCTTGTCATGTATTTAAAATTGGCGCCGCCGCACAGAGATTGCAGGGACTGGGTGGAGCCGAGATGCACATAGCAGAGTGTACTCGGCTCTTCTCGGCTCCGCTCACAGTCACGCCCAGTCCCGCCCTATGATGGACATAACACAGGTCCATTGGCAGGACTGGAAGTGACTGTGAGCAGAGCCAAGAAGAGCCGATTGCACTCGGCTAAGTGTATCTCGGCGGCGATTGCTCTGCTCCGCTCACAGTCAGCGGAGATCGTCAGGGATCGGCTTATCACATGCACCCACGATTTTCCTTTGATTTTAAGGGTGTTATACGCCGATAAATACGGTATATGCATTGGGAGGGCTTTGTTGCACATTGCACTTTAAGAGCACGATTTGATGCAGGCTTTGCACATTGCACTTTATGTTCATTGAAATTACTAAAGCACTGCACTTCATAGGGACCCTCTGTCCCTCCTTCCTCCTCATTTGCCCCCCATTTAGGTCTGATCTATATAGTTGTATATAAAATGCACTATTTATCTTTAAAAAAGTGTTTCCAGGTGATAAACCTTTCATCCAATTTCTAAATTGCTGCATTTGTAAATTTTAAGAGCCAATATAACGAAATAGTAGTGGTAAAAGAAGCACTTGGGGGTTTAACTAATCTTTTTTTGTAAAAATTCTCCTTTAAGGGGGCGTGGCAGGGGGCTGTGTCCTATGCTAACGTGCTTTTGCTAATAGGTGTCCCTCATTCCCACCTCAAAAAGTTGGGAGGTATGCACTGTGTACATATAAATCACTTTTTGCAATCATTTGGCATACTTATTTATTCTTGTTTGATATTTTTGTCACTTCGCTTTGATTTATTTGAGCACTGTCTGCATTTGTTGTTTAACATGACATTTGTGGTAAGAAAGTAGATGTTACTTTTGGGCCTACTTAATGTGAACCTCATTCAAATTTTGCTAATATGCTGGAGTTGTGCTATAAGTTAAAAAAAAGCATATCATATTGCTAGTGGGAGCATCAAGTTTGTCTTATGGCGGGGTGGCATGGAGCCAGGAATTTAGAGCGGTTGTAAAGCTTAACATTTTTTCCCAAAAAAACAAATATGTCATACACACCTGCTCTTTGCAATAGTATTGCACAGAGTGGTCCCAAACCTCCTCTTCTAGGGTCCCCTGCTGGAACTGTAGGCCAGTGGTTCTCAATCTCAGTACTCAAGTACCCCCAACAGGCCATGTTTTTGGAATTTCTCTTAAATAAAATAGCTGTCCAAAATACCAAGTCATTGACTCTGATTTAAAGCACCTGTGCAAGATAAAGGAAAACCTGCACACATGGCCTGTTGGGGGTACTTGAGGACTGAGGTTGAGAACCACTGCTCTAGGCTACTCCTGTTCTTAGTACGCCACCATAGGAAGCTGCTTCCTATAGGGACGCACCTGCGGGCTCGCTCCAGAGCTGGGCTATGTGCGTCTATGGACACACACAGTGCAGCTCGGTCATACCTCCTGCTCTTTGTTCACAGGATTTGACTGACATCAGCAGAAGCCAATGGCTCCCTCTGCTGCTGAGTCTCCTGTGAGAAGTGAGAGTGGAGATAAGCTGTTGCAGATTGGCACAGCGCTGGATCGAGATCAGGTAAGTATAAAGGGGGGAGGGGGGTAAGGGGGCAAAACAAACACTGGGATATGTTTACTTTAATGCAGGGAATGCATTAAAGTGGATGTAAACCCACTCTCATCCTTTCTAAACTACTGCAATATTGGTTATCTAGAAGGATATACATGCCTCCTGCATGTATACTTATCTGTCAAATGTCAGGGTTGATATGAGGATTGCTCAGAGCTGGATTAACTCTTTGTGGCAAGACTGGGCACAGCTGATCTGAAATCCCATACGCTATATTGTGCCAGACAAAAAAATAAATAAAAATTTCTGGTTTACATCCACTTTAAGGTAAAAATGTCCAGGCTTTAGGACCACTTTAAGTGAAACTAAAGAAAGATCATGACAGCCATATGGTTTGAAGAAAACAGCATGAATACATTGTTAATGCCAACATCAATTTTACCAGACTATGATTTAGAGCTGCATGATGTCCTTGCAGTGCTGTGGTCCTGGGTCCAGCTCATGCTTGGCATATTTGCAAATTCTTTAGTTACATTAACTTTTCTGAATGCAGCCACGACTCTTTACACAATAATAAATCATCACAGCACAGAAGACCAAATTGTCATAACAAATTGTGAAATTTGACTGATTTCCTAGGATAGAGGTTTTATTGTTTCATAATTACACAATTTTTCCATAAGAAAAAAAAAAAAAGTTTTATTCTGCTGTAAAGAAAATTGCTAGGAATAATCGGCTGATTGGTCTACCACCTTCCTTCCTGAAACAGCCCAGTATAAAGTTAAAAATAAGGGTGGTACCTAAAAAAAAAGTAGATAAAATATCTATTATCCTGGTGCCCGTCCTCCGAAGTCTGCAGGAAGACTGAATTGTCGTCCTTCTATGTCCCCTGCAGCACTCATAAGTTACTTCCACCCACCTTCACATCAATATTGCTTCCAGAAGGAACCAGTGAGCATTCTGGGTGACCTGGAAAATTGACACTTTTTTTTCAGGTGCCACCTTTAGGGCCGGTTCACACCAGAATGTGGTGCAGGAAAGGTGCGTTCCATCCGTGTTTCCCCGCATCTGCATGTGGGTACCAATGTATTGTTAACGGCACCCCAAAACGCAAACGTCATTTGAATAACACATTTCATGTTTACAAAGAATCTTATATTTACTTTGTAAACTACAAGTCCCATCAATCTACCATGCTTTGCTTTATGTCTATGCTTTTTTAATGATGGCAGCCATGTTGTCACACAGGTTGGACTGTTTATATTAACCACTTCAGCCAGGAAGATTTTAGCCCCTTCCTGACCAGAGCACTTTTTACAATTTGGCACTGCGTCGATTTAACTGACAATTTCGTGTGATACTGTACCCAAACTAAATTTGCGTCCTTTTTACCCACAAATAGAGCTTTCTTTTGGTGGTATTTGACCACCTCTGCAGTTTTTATTTTTTGCACAAAAAAGTGCAACAATTTTGAAAAAAATATATATTTTTAATTTTTTCCTATAATAAATAGCCACAAAAAATAATAAAAAAAAACAACGAATTTATTCATCAGTTTAGGCAATATATGTATTCTTCTACATATTTTTGGTAATAAAAAATCGCAATAAGCGTCTATTGATCTGTTTGCGCAAAAGTTATAGCGTCTACAAAATAGGGGATAGTTTTATGGCATTTTTATTATTATTATTTTTTTTTTACTAGTAATGGTGGCGATCTGTGATTTTTATTGGGACTGCGACATTGCGGCGGACAGATCGGAAACTTTTGACACATTTTTGGGACCATTGACATTTATACAGCGACCAGAGCTATAAAAATGCACTGATTACTGTGTAAATTTGTCAGAAACCATGAATCAGACCGAGACAGAAGTACAATTAAATCACACTTGTTTAATAATAAAAGTAAATAGAACAAACGTAGTCAAAACATAGTCAAATTTGGTAACCGGAACGGATAGTCAGACAAGCCAGAATTTAGGAAGCCAGGAAACAGCATAGTGGAAAAGCAAGCAGGATGTGGAGCCAGAAGGAATGTCAGCCAAGCAAATCTTTAACAGGAACGCAGGAGTCTCTGTGATGTTGACCAAGGCGAAGGCAGAGATCATCTGGGCTGGACAGCTTAAGTAGGCAGGACTGACGAGCAGGAAATCATCAACAGGTGAGTCACTGTGGGGAGATAGGAGCACACATAACTGCAACAAATCTCGGAGGATATCGTTAAAAAACTTCTGGAAAACTGCCAGGGCGTTACAAAGGCCAAAAGGCATTATGAGGTACTCATAATTGCCTGTTCTGGTATTAAACGCAGTTTTCCACTCGTCGCCCTCCTTAATCCTCATGAGATTGTTTGCCCCTCTCAAATCAAGCTTCGTGAAAACCGTTGCTCCCTTTAGGCAGTCAAATAACTCCATAATCAACGGAATCGGATAGGCATTCTTAATCATGAAACGATTGAGACCCCTATAATCAATCCAAGGTTCACCACTCTTCTTCTTCACAAAGAAGAAACCAGCACCAGCAGGAGACGAGGATTTGCGGATGAAACCTCGGGAAAGTGCGTCTGCAACTTACTCCTCCATGGCCTTATCCTCCAAGACCAACAAAGGGTAAGGCTGGGTTCACACATGTGCGGTGCGAATTGAAGCTCAGGTTTCCCTGAGAAGAGAAAACTCGGTTGTTGAGTGTTTCATGTCAGTTTTTGATCAGTATCAGCTTAGGATTGCTTCAGTATCAGCTCAGGATTGCATCAGTATTTTATCCTGTTCACAACGGAATACATCTTCGAATCAGATGTGTGCCTATAGAAGATAATGGGCCTGAATTCGCACCTGAGCCGCACCGCACTGCCTAGAAAACGCACACGTTTTTTGTGCAATGCGGAGTGCGAATGCACCGCAGATATGTGAACCAGTCTCATTAAAATTAATGTATTTTGAAATGTCCTGCGAATTGGATGCGGTGTAGGCCGCATCTAATTTGCATAGGTGTGAACGGGGCCTCAACCCAGAAAAACAAGAGAAAATGGGACTTGGACTTTTTAGGCACAGTCAACAATACTTTTATACAAAAAAAATTATTTATTTTAATATAAACATACATGATCTCTAAAAACCATGACAGTGATGTTAGGGTTACCATTAGAGTTAAGGTTAAAATATGGATTAATTCTAAACTAATGCCACGTACACACGATCGGACAATCCGCCGGACTTTCCAGCGGAGGTCCGCCGGACTTTCCAGCGGAGAGGTCCGCCGGACTTTCCGAACATGTGGACTTGCCCACACACGGCCGGACTTTTCCGGCGGACAATCCGCCAGAGTTTTGGCGTAAGTCCGCGGGACTTTTGAAATTAACGGACTTGCCCCACACACGGAGTAAAGTCCGTTCATTTAGAACGTGACTCAAGGTAGAAGGGACTAGCGAAGGAAGTGAATGCCGCCACCTTGATCGGCGACATTGACACCTCGCTAGCCCCGTCACCTGGTATGGATTTAAAGGGGAATCCCTACGCTGAAAAAACAGTGTGGTGGTCCCCCCCGAATCCATATCAGACCCTTATCCGAGCACGCAGCCTGGCCGGTCAGGAAAGGGGGTGGGGACGAGCGAGCGCCCCACCCCAAAGCATGTTGTCCCCATGTTGATGAGGACAAGGCCTTTTCCCGACAACCCTGGCCGTTGGTTGTCGGGGTCTGTGGGCGGGGGGCTTATCGGAATCCGGGAGCCCCCTTTAATAAGGGGGCCCCCAGATACCAGCCCCCCACCCTATGTGAATGAGTATGGGGTATAATGTACCCCTACCCATTCCTAAGGAAAAAAAGTGTAAATAAAAACACAACACAACACAAGTTTTTAAAATACTTTATTACACAGCACCGGGGGTCTTCTTCCGTCTTGGGGGGCCTTCTCGCCGGACTCCTCCGCTATTTTCTGCTAGCTCTTTTACTAGCAGAGGAGCCCAGCTTTCTCCTTCGTCGCCGCCGCCGTCTGGGGGTCTTGTTCCGACTTCGGGGGTCTTGTCCCGCTCTTCTGTTCTTCTTGCCGGGCCTCCGCTTTCTTCTTCCGGTGGCCAGGGCTTCTGTCGCCGGCACTGTCGCTGTCGCCTTCTGCTTCTTCTTCTTCTTTCTTCATCCGATGTTGACTCGACGCTGTCTCCTCTTCTAATGGCTCAGACGTGTTGTGCTGCCAGTTATATAGGAACCAGGGGCGGGTCACCGGCTCATATCACATGGTGACCCCTCCCCCATATGATGTCACAGTCCCAGCATCCGCCGGGACTGTGACATCATAAGGGGGCAGGGTCACCAAGTGACATGAGTCGGTGACCTGCCCCTTGAATATCCTTCAAATATATATATATATATATATATATATATATATATATATATATATATATACTGTATATAGTGTCTCACTAAAGTGAGTACACCCCTCACATTTTTGTAAATATTTTATTATATCTTTTCATGTGACAACTTTGTTTAGATGTAGAGTAGTGAGCCCCAGACCATGGCAGTCTCACCACCATGCTAACTGTATGCAAGACACACTGTCCTTGTACTCATCACCTGGTTGCCACCACACACGCTTGACACCATCTGAACCAAATAAGTTTATCTTGGTCTCATCAGACCACAGGACATGGTTCCAGTAATCCTTATGCCGCGTACACACGATCGGAATTCTCGTCGGAAAAAACTCTGACGGTTTTTCCGACGGAATTCTGCTGGAATTCCGCGCAAGCTGTGTTGCCTACACACGATCACACCAAATTCCGACGGTCAATAACAAAGCGGCGTAAAACACGTTCGACAGCACTATAAAAGGGAAGTTTAATGCTTCCGAGCATGCGTCAAATTGTTTCCGAGCATGCGTCGGAATTTTGCGTGACGGAATTGCATACCTCTGCAGCAACGCTGGCAGCACTCATACGTCTATTTCCCAAAGACAACCTCTGAATATGATGCTGAGCACATGCACTCAACTTCTTTGGTCGACCATGGTGAGGTCTGTTCTGAGTGGAACCTGTCCTGTTAAACCGCTGTATGGTCTTGGCCACCATGCTGCAGCTCAGTTTCAGGGTCTTGGCAATCTTCTTATAGCCTAGGCCATCTTTATGTAGAGCAACAATTCTTTTTTTCAGATCCTCAGAAAGTTCTTTGCCATGAGGTGCCATATTGAACTTCCAGTGACCAGTATGAGAGAGTAAGGCTAGTTTCACACTGGGGCGTTGGGGGCGCTGGCGGTAAAGCGGCGCTATATTTAGCGCTGCTTTACCGTCGTTTTAGCGGCGCATTTCGGCCGCTAGCGGGGTGGTTTTACCTCCCGCGAGCGGCCGAAAAAGGGGTAATACCGCCCGCAAACCGCCGCTGCAGCTGCGTTTTGCGGGCGGGTTCGGAGCGTTGCCCCATTGTTTTCAATGGGAACGGGCGCTATAGAGCGAACCAAAGATGCGGCTTGCAGGACCATTTTGAGTGTCCTGCAAGCGCACCGCTTCAGTGTGAAAGCCCTCGGGCTTTCACACTGAAGACACAGCAACAGCTGTTTCGGGTCGGTTTGCAGGCGCTTTTTTTAGCGCAATAGCGCTTGCAAACCGCCCCAGTGTGAAAGGGGCCTAAGAGAGACAACACCAAATTTAACACACCTGATCCCCATTCACACCTGAGACCTTGTAACACTAACGAGTCACATGACACCGGTTTAGACATTAATGTCTGAGTGTTGAATTATTGTGAGGGAGCAGAAAATTTACACTGTTATAGAAGCTGTACACTGACTACTTTACATTGTAGCAAAGTGTCATTTCTTCAGTGTTGTCACAATAAATTAAATAGTGAAATAATAAAATAGTTACAAAAATGTGAGGGGTGTACTCACTTTTGTGAGATATTGTATATACAGCACCTTCCTATAAAATGTGTTAGTTAGTGGTGACACTTTCTGTCCTAGGGTGATGCCAACTCACCATACTGTACCACGGTGACATAAGGAACTTCTGCTTTGCATTAGGGTCTTTGGTTTGGATACTAACAAGGACACTATTTGTATGGAGTTTGCATGGTTTTCCTGTGCTTGTGTGGGTTTACTCTGGGTAGTTCAACACATTTCAAAGACATGCTGTTAGTTTATTTATCTCAGCTGATTGTACACAAGATGGCACCTCACCTCCCCTGCTTTGAGCCCCCAGGGAGAAAAGTGTTGCAGAAACACAAGTTCTAAAAAAATGTATTAATGGTGAATTTTCCCATGTACTGTTTGTATACCCTGAGGTGGTGCAAAGGCTACATCTAATCCCTCAGAAAGTTGAGAACTATAGTTCTGTGATTGTATTGCTCTTTCCAGGTGCAATTTTATTCTCGAATAATTGATTACTGCACTTTATTCTGTAAATGAAACACTAGGTGGTGTCTTGAGGTTGTGTGCTATGGACTAATTTAGTTGGAGGGTTTTTAGATAGTAAAAAGGCATTAAAAACAATAACCTTTACAGTTATATTCTCTCTATGGTCCCTAAGGGCTCTTTCACACAGACGTGTCCGTGTACGTGCTCTGCTTTGCTCAGAAGGGATCTCTCCGCCGATCCCAGCTGAGCAGGCAGATGACAGGTCCGTCTCTGCACACTGTGCAGGGACGGACTTGTCAGAGCGCAGCTCTCCCCTATGGGGGATCGGATGAAGACGGACCGTAGAGTCCGTCGTCACCCGATCTGATCCGCAGACGGATGGAAAAGTAGGGTTTTCCTCCGTCACACTTTTTCAGATTGGAGCGGGTCGGATGTCAGCGGATTTGTCACCACTGACATCCGTCCCTCCATAGAGGTCTATGGAGCATCCATTCAGGTCCGCCTAAAAAACTGACAGGTGGACCTGAACGCATCGTCCGTGTGAAAGAGGCCTAACGCACCCCATACACTGATCTTTTTTGGCGGGTTTAAAAAATATAATAAAAAAATGATTCCCCCCATCCACACATTTGAGGTGGATGTGGGAATCCCTCCTGCTGTGATATTGTATTCTGACAGCAGGGCCCTATAGCCGGCCACACTGATGGTTCAGGAAAAACCCAACAGGCTGGTTGTACACCAGTTGATAATAGATCAACTGGTGTGCAACCATCTTGCTCATACATGGATCAAAACTTGGCTGATCCTTGCTGAACAGGCCAAATTTTGATCCATGTATGGCTGGATTAAAGCCTACTCGAGAGAAGCCATGGTTTCCATGCATTGCACTGATACTGACCAACAAGTCTAGAACAACAATAAGCAGTTTGGAAAAGAGGGCTCTATAATATAAGGGTCCTTTCACAGGGGCTTTTCGATCAGGTCCGCTTGTCAGTTTTTTAGGCGGACCTAATCGGTCCTTGCAATCTCCTCAATGGAGTGGTGGATGTCAGAGGACACATGTCCACTGACACCCGCCGCCATATGATCGGATCCTGCCCACAAAATCAAGATGTATGGTGGTCCTTTTTTCCAACCGTTTGGTGGATCGGAGGAAAATGAACAGGAGGTCCGTTTCCACCCAATTTCCACATAGAGGAGAGCAGGACTGTGTCCGTTCTGCTCAGCGGAGCAGACAGCACATGTGATTCGCCTGCTCCATGGGATCAGTGGAGCGAACCCCCCGCTGAGCAAGCAGAATCTGTTCCAGGGAGGCGCCTGTGTAAAAGGGACCTTAGTCTTTATATGCACTGAACACCAGCGGTTCTGAATATACAGTTGGACATAGGTGAATAAAGGAGTTGTATGCATGATTTCACCACTGTCCTGCAATGAGGTATCCTCTTACTTTGGGATATGTGATAAAATGTGACATGTGAATACCTATTTCTCTAAGAAGACCCTACTGTGCTATGCATGGGCAAATGCTTTTTGATTTAATTATTATCTCCACACCATACCCATACTGGTTATTTTTCTGTTTAATGCTGTGTTCTGCAAATTGAGCATGAGAAGAGTTCCCACCAGTGATCTTTTTAACTATCTGTAAGAGGGGGATTCTTCCCACTGACCATCACACTTATGTTATGTGAGCTATAGGTATAGTAACTTTTAGCAGGGGATCCCTAAGACCGGAAAGCAAGGGTTCCTTCATGTTAAAGTGGAAATTCACCCAAAAGGGGAAGTTCTACTTGTTTTCCTTCTCCCCCCCTTCTCTTTACCATTTTGCACTTCAAGGCTACACTGCCGGTGTACCTTAATTAAAGCGGAGTTCCACCCAAAAGTGTAACTTCCGCTCATTTGTCTCCTCTCCCCCTCCGGTGCCACAATTGCCACCTTTCAGAGGGGAGGGAAGACAGGATACCTGTCTTTCACAGGTATCCTGTTCCCACTTCCGGGAGTCCATGCCGCGGCCCATGACGCCACTGCGGGGCTCCCTCCTCCTCCCCCTGTCACCTGGCCAGTAGGAGAGAGGATGCGTAGTAGGGTTCCTGGCTTGAAACCGTAAGGCTACTCTGCTGGGTACCCTTACCCGCAATGGCGGTGGCAGCACTCGACAGCTGATGGAAACATCAGCTGCAGTTCCGACATCGCTGGACTCCAGGACAGGTAAGTGTCCTATTATTAAAAGCCAGCAGCTGCAGTATGTGTAGCTGCTGGCTTTTGATTTTTTTTTTTTTGGGTGGACCTCCGCTTTAAGATTTGGCTCAGGTTAGGACAGCGCTGGACCCTTGGACAGGTAAGAGTCCTTATATTTAAAGTCAACTGCTAGAGTATGTGTAGCTTCTGACTTAAAATTTTTCAGGGGGAGACTGGATTTCCTCTTTAAAGAGGTCCAGAAATGCTGCATTAGATGGTGGACGTGCATTTTGTTCTGCAAACTGAGCACTAGATGGCAGCAGCGTTATGTTGTATTGTATAATTAAGACAGTATTAGCAACAAAGAAGATGTGTGCCAAATATACTACTGTAGGTGTCATTCCTTATTGTGTCTGGATAGGAGAATAGCAGCCACTACTCTCAAAGGAATCACATCAACTCCTTCCTCACTGACACCCTGGCAAAGTGGACCATCATGGTTTTATATCTTAATTACATGTACAAGTTTTATATATTAAATGTTGATCCTAGGAGAAGACACTCTTAAATTCCAGCTTTTTTTTTTTTTTTTTGGATGAAAGAAATGATAGAGAAAAAAAAGACAAATTCCGTCAAAGACCAGTATCATGTCAATATTTACTTGAACAACATGGAAGAGATTAAATTGTTATTAAAGGCTAAAAAAATTTTGTCCTAAAATAAAAATACGTTATACTTACCTGCGCTGTGCAACAATATTTCTAAGTGGGCACCCGTGTGCGAGTGCTCCCGAGTTAGGCTGTGTGCGTCCATAGACACACACAGCATGGCTTGGCCACTCCCCCTGCTCCCTACTCAAAGGATTTGTCTGACAGCAGCAGAAACCAAACGCTCCAGCTACTATCAGCAAAAGCCGTAACCAGAAGAGGAGAGAGAAGACTTGCAACCGGGCACAGCACTGGATTGAGAGAATTTATATTGGAACGGGAGAGTATATGGAGGTTTTCTATTTGTTTTTTTATTGGTTGAACTAGAGGGTCCTGTGTCTTTTTTCAACCTGACTATGTAACTATATAAAGTGTGAGCTTTCAATTTGAACTAAATACAGTTTCAATTTAATTTAAACATGCAAGGTTATTGGTTTGTAGGCAAGTTGCCTAATTCAACTTAGCTAGGTGCTGCCCCAGTCGGGAGGGATAGAGTTAATTATGTTTCCCAGGTTTTTCTTGATGGGCTTCTTGGGTCCGATCCATAGGTGTGCACAGCCTATTGCATTTGGGTGTGCACCCCAAAGCTCAAACACGCATGCCTTTCTATACAGCCTCCAGCTGCACTGGACAGTCAAGGAATGGGAAGTGCTCTGTGCTGGGCGGCTTACTGTTTATTCACAAACTGAAGCATAGTAAACACAGTTTACTATGCTTCAGTTATGAATGAACACAGTGGGTGAGTGTGTTTACTGTGTTCATTTAGAAAAGTAAGGTGCTGGTAAATTACATATTTGCCAGCCCCTTTCTCCATTCTCCATCCTGAAACATCCCCTGCAGCAGCTGGAGGGAGAGGAGAGGAGGGAAGCCAACAGCATGGCCTGGGCAGTAGGGGGAATTGGCACTGCACAAAGTGATTAGGGTGTGCCCAGGCACACCTGGCACACCCCCTGCGCAAGCCTATGATCCAACCCACTGATCCTGTGTCATTATAAAAGGGACAGGAGTCTGGATCCTGGGGGGTCGTTGCTGCTGTTATTGTTCCCACTGCTGATGACCTTGCCGGAGTCCATCCCGCCAGCCTGCTGTGTCATGCCAAGTCCAGAGGGCCTGAGAATGAACATCTGACTTCAGGAGCCTTCCACAGCGTAGGGAGATTGTTGGGACCTGCAGTCCACCCTGTAGATACCAACTCTGGATACTGCCACCTTGGACTTTGACAAAAAGGGACTCTGTGCAAGTATGCTGGGGCAGCCTCAAGCCTGAGTTAGGGACATTAGGGAAAGACTGTGCACTTTGTTTTGGAACTGTTTCTTGTATTTGGACTTTGTAACAAGATGCACTTTTTCAAATAAAGCTTTTGAAACCTTGTTCGCGCCTGGTCTGAAGTTGCTAAAGGGGTATAATGCAAGTAACCAGCACCTTTCTACAGATCACATCACTAAGGTACTTGGGGTATGAAGACATCAGTACAAGAATTAATACAGTGTGCTGGTGCAAGTGGTTACCTAGGATAAGGGAAGGTCACCAAGCAGCCGGTCATTAACTGTTTACCTGAGATAGGTGGGAGGGAGTTGCTGGTACACTCTACGTGAGTGGTCCATCTCCCATAGCAACGGGAGCAGACTGGCGCCTCAGAGATCCCCAGCCTTTGCCCTGGTGTGGAAGAGTTAAGTGAAATGAATGCATGGAGTTAGCGATAGTTGCACGGCAGGACCCCATACAGTTACTGGGTAGGAGGTAGCGGTGAAACGCTGGATGGGTGGATGTGAACAAGGCTAAGTGTGTTCCTCCTAAATGCAAATTACATATAAGGTGTATATAGTCACTGGGACCCAAGAGTTAACTGGAGGACAGTTATAGCGCAATGGTACACAATGTACATTCATACTCAGAGTCAAGTATTCCTGCATGGTGGCCTCAGCCTTGTCCCAGGTCATTGATAAAGATGGCACAAAAGTAAAGGTACCCCATGTGTAGTAAGTGATCCTGCTACAGGTGCCTAGTGTAGGCCTCTCATATGACCCTTGCTCAATAAGAAGGGAAACATGGAGGACGTGACAACCACCCTGTCGCCCTATCCTTACAAGCATTTGCACGGAGAGAAAAAAATATCACCAACGCGTTCAGGAGAGAGAGTTTTTTGGCAGAAAAAAACACAGAATACACATAAATGCGCAGAAATGCTAGATATTTATGCGCGTTCATGCGTTTGCTTGTTGATGCATTTTAATGGCCAGAATAAATTATTTTTTACCGGGTTTTTTTAAGCAGCTTTTCTATTGACAGAAGAAAAGGTGTTCAGAGATGCTGAGCGAACGTTCATGATGTAGTTGCCAGCTGTAGTAGGGCCGTAGGGGGCATTGTGGTGTGCGATTCAGCATATCACACGACTCCCTTTTAGTTTTGTACAAATTTTATTCAAAGTGTACAAAATGTACGTTCACAGCAATGTACAGCAGCGGGATGTGCTGCGTTGCTGTACATTGCCGCGCGCTTTGGCCCAATGAACTGCGATAAAAGGCATCTTTTTATCGCAGCACAGCCATAGGCTGCGTTGCAGTGTGAATGGGACACATAGGAAACGATTGTCTCTTGTGTGTCCCTGCTGTGACAGACATTTGATTTTACCATGCTGTAAAAGGTCTGTCATAGTATACAGTGTGAATTGACCCTCACTGTGCATGAGGCCATAGGCTTTACAGGCTGTCAGCAGAGGGGCTGGATGATGGTGTTCCTGTGCCAGAGGCCAAATTGTATTAGGATCACCTGTGTGCATATTACTCCCTGTTCAAACAGATTGAAGCCCTGCCCTCTCTGCAGACTATAAATCTCTGGTCAGGGCTGAACCTCAGCATTGGAAGCAGTGTAAAAAAAATGTTTTATTTTAGGGAAGGAGTAGGGTTAGCGCTGCTGTTTTGGTGTTTGGCATGGCCATTGTGTGATGCGAAAGGATATTGGGATAGTTCAACTCACCTCCACTGTGCTCTGAACAAAATGGAGTTGTCATTTTCTATCTCTGCTGAAGATGTTGCGTTTGTGCTTGGTAAGCTGTTTTTAAAACTGTGTTCACTTCACTTTTTGTGGGTGAAGGGGTGTTGCCAAGCATGGGGGTGGTGTGCATAATACAAATTTCTATAGAAGACTTAGTAAGATTTATGCAATTGGCTGTGGTTGGAAAAGCCTATATAAAGAAATGAGAGGCTGCCAGGGCTAGATGCAGGTGTGACTGAGTTCTATATAGCCAGCCATACACTGATCAAAAGTCATCTAATTCAGCAGGGAGTGGGCGAATTTCAGCGTATAGACAGGCTGGCTCTACAGAAGTCAATTGGCCTATTAACTTTTGTAAAATTTCTGCACACTCAACACTGCTGGCTATAGCGCAGGTCTCCCTGCTGTCAACACAATAGCTCAGCAGGAGTGTTTCCCCAATTCACCTTCAATATGTCAATTGTGCTTTTTAGTTTTGGATATTGGAGAGGGATTAGAACCGCCTGTCAGGTTTTTATTGCTGTGCCCTCATTAGGGAGATTCACCCTCTTTGTCCTGTTCTACCATTGTCACTGAAAGTAAAAGAATCCCAAATGGGGTTTAGTTCTGGGTTCCCTTAAGCTACAGGAATTTTCTCACTTCCTGTTTTGGCTATAGGAAAGGAAGTGAAGGGTAATCTCTCCAATGGGACACAGATGGCAACGATAAACCTTACAGGGGTTATAAGCGTGTGTGTGTGTGTGTGTGTGGTTTCTTCACATGCTTGCCCCACAATCCAGCGATGCAGCTGCCCAAACTGTTGCATTACAGCTGGGCGCACATTAGCGAGTTGCGCTATGCCTCCTCAATGGTCGGGCAGTCTTCTGGGATGTGTCCCAGAAGATTGCAGGGAGGGTAGGGGTGGCACCTGTCTGGGATTCACAGTCTGGGTTTTGAATCATGTGTCTGGGTTTCAGTCCACCTTAAGTGTTTGGGTTTGGCTTGAAGAAAAAGTGGCAACCCTAAGGGAGGGGAGCGGAGAACTTCTGCTTGAGTCGCCTGGGGGGGGGGGAGAGTGCCCCCCCTTTTGCATGTGTGGATAAGACCTTGGGATACAGTGTGAGTCTGGTGATCATAATTGGCCTCATTCAGACAAGCACCAACTCCTGTAGCGCATTAAAGAGAACCTTATGTGGCTTCAGTAACTAGGTTCTGCATGCAGGCAACCCATTTATGTCTATTGGGATGCTGCATGGACATGACTACATCTCCCAACTTGACAGCTGTGTGGGTGAGCAGCCCCAAACACTCTTAACTGGGATAAGAAGCTGTTGCTGTACGGCCACTTCATGCAGGCAGCCCATTCATGTCTATTGGGATACAGTGACTGCACAGCAACCATTTCTTATCCCAGTTGAGTATTTGGGACTGCTCACCCATACAGCTGTCAAGTTGGGAGATGTAGTTGTGTCAATGCAGCATCCCAATAGACCTAAATGGGTTGCCTGTATACAGAACCTGGCGACTAAAGCTACATGAAGGTGCTCTTTCATGTGCTACAGGTGTTTGCACCTGTCTGAGGCCCTAACATGCGCTTATAGTTTATGATCAGCAGACATTTACACTGTAGCCTAAGGTTTCATTCGTACATCCATGCAAAGGGCTATGTATGCCTGCATGGAATACACAAGTGCTCCATCATAGTTTTCAACTGTCCTGAATTTCCCGGGACATTCCCAGGATTTAGACTCTCTTCCCGATTTAATTGTTTCCCGGAAGATGTCCTGAGAAATCAAAATTTCTCTAGTCATCTTCCAGGACGGCACACCTGAGGATGACTGGTCACACCTGGCAGGAAACCCAATTAGCAAAGTTTAAAAAGCCCCACCCCTCCCTCTGACCCTCAGTTATTGATTGTGTTTCCCACACGCTGATGGCTGCGAAACCGTTTGTTATTTTTTCTGAGACCTCAGGTCTGGGACCATGGTCGCCCCCTTAATGAACAGACCCAGAGCAGTCAGTGGTGCCTGTGGGGTTCTCTGTTCAAGCATTTTTTAAATGCCGTTAGATTAGGGGTTTCCCTCTGCTCTCCCTAAAGAAGCATTCCTGAATGGGAGAGGCTGGGGCACTAGGACAGGTGAGTTGCCCATAACCCCAGGGGCCACCTAACCTTCCCTCTTTTCCTTTCCCCTCATACCTGACGGTGGTGGATGGTCGGGGGGGGGGGGGGGGGCGCTGATACACCCCACGTCGGCCGGAAGCTGGGCTCTAATGGCCGAACGTTTTCTTCTCCTTAGGGAGCCGTGCCATCCTTAAGGATAGACCGCGGTGCAGAGCGGCGTGTGTAGCCGCTAGTGCGCATGTCCGGAAGCCGCCGGGCGCCGGTGTGACGTCATATCCGGCGTGCCGGGGCTTCAACAAAATGGCGGTGAGCGCGGCGGTCAGAGCACGAGGCGGCTGTTTGGAAAGAGGGGGCCCGAGGTCCACAGCCTTCACAAGAGATCCATCTACCGGTGTAGAGGCAGAGGATGGAAGGCGGACCAGAGCTCACGGCATCAGAGGTCGCCACAGGGGGTGAGTGACTCGGCTGGAGGGGGGGGGGGGGGGGGGGGCAGACATTTGGGGTGGCCCTATTGTCCCTGTCCCCCACACTGTTTGTGTATGTGATGTTGGCTAATGGGGTGTCCCTTTCTTACAGAGACCGAATGCCCTGCTCAGGAGAGAGCCAGTAGGTCTGGGAAAGCCACATCTAAAACTAAACGCTGTGTGTCTTGTAGTACTAAACTTCCACAGGACCACAGCAAGCCTTTTTGTTATAAATGTATTTACAAATTGGCAGGCAAAGAGACAGCACAGGTTGCGAAGGAATGCAGGGCACTTCAAGTTGAGGTGCTAGCTACCCTTCAGTCTTTTAAAGCCACACTTGATCAGCATCAGGGGGATGCCAGATCAGTAAGGGAAAGCTCTCCCTCACAGGAAGATAGATCTACCTTTACAGGAGGGCAGTGGCGGCTGGTGCTCAAAATTTTTGGGGGGGCGCAAACAAACAGCCTCACTGTGCCATCAAACGCTGCCACTGTCCCATTAAACGCTGCCACTGTGCCCATTAAACGCTGCCACTGTGCCCCTTAAGTTCTGCGACTGTGCCCCTTAAGTGCTGCCACTGTGCCCCTTAAGTGCTGCCACTGTGCCCCTTAAGTTGTGCCATTGTGCCCCTTAAGTGCTGCCATTGTGCCCCTTAAGTGCTGCCATTGTGCCCCTTAAGTGCTGCATTGTGCCCCTTAAGTGCTGCCACTGTGCCCCTTAAGTGCTGCCACTATGCCCCTTAAGTGCTGCCACTGTGCCCCTTAAGTGCTGCCACTGTGCCCCTTAGTGCTGCCACTGTGCCCCTTAAGTGCTGCCACTGTGCCCCTTAAGTGCTGCCACTGTGCCCCTTAAGTGCTGCCACTGTGCCCCTTAAGTGCTGCCACTGTGCCCAAGTTCTGCCACTGTGCCCCTTAATTGCTGCCACTGTGCCCCCTGCCTGCCCTCTGCACTTACCTTGTCCCGGTGTGCAGCTGGTGACGGCGTCAGGCGACGAGCGGTGTCTCCGTCGGATGTCTTCTCCCGCGCTCCTCCTGTCTTCTTCTGCTGTGATTGGACGCTAGGTGATTGGGCGCCTAGCGTCCAATCACAGCGCCTGTGACTTCAGCCAATCAGGTGACAGGTAACAGACCTGGCAACCTGATTGGCTGAGAGGCGGGTCTGTGTTAGGGAGCGATGTATTCGCTTCTCTAACACAAACTGTGTAATCAGCGAACGCACGGCCGTGCGCCCGCTGTTTACACTTAGGGAAGCCTATTAGAGCACACCGCTCTAATAGGGTCCCCTATTAGAGCTTAGCTCTAATAGGGGCGCTTCCAGCAACACCCCCCCCACTGTAATTCAGATGCCCGGCGCCCGATCAGGGGCCGGACACCTGAATAGGGGGCGGCAGAGGTGACCAATAGATAGATTCATGCATTGCATGAATCTATCTAGTGGTGATAGAGCGGTGCATACTGCACTGTGCGCCCTTAAAGGGACATGGCGCCCTTAAAGGGACATGTTTAAATAATTTTTTTTTTTTTTTTTGAACTTTTTTTTTTTTTATTTCTTTTTTTTAACTGCAAGGAGGGGGGGCGGCGCCCGGGCGCCCCCATGGACGGGCCGCCACTGCAGGAGGGTCTCAGGAACCTGCCCCATACTATTCAGAGGAGGAGGTTTGCAGCTCTGACCTGAGTTCCCAAGAAGGGGAGGACTCAGATCAGGATAGCCATGTAGAGACCAGATCTGGGGGACACCTCTTTTCAGCAGAGGATATGGAGGGTCTCCTCAGGGCAGTATATGCGTCAGAGGACATTCAGTTACCTTCCGCCCAAGTGTTAGCTCAGGATAAGGTCTATAGAGGTTTGGGTAAGCCACAGGCCAGATCCTTCCCAGTTCACCAGTCCCTAAAAGATATTATCTTAAGGGAATGGAAGGAACCTGAGCGTAAACTCCTCAGACTTAAAACTTGGAAACGGAGATGTCCTTTTGAGGAGGAGGAAGAAAAAATTTTCAAAGTCCCACGTTTAGATGCGTCCTTGGCGCAGGTTTCTAAACGGTCGGACTTATCTTTTGAGGACGCAGGTAACATCCAGGATCAGATGGATAAAAAATCTGAGATCCTGTTGCGTAGAGCTTGGGAAGCCAATGCATCGGCCATGAGCCCTGCACTGGCTTCAGCTTGTGTAGCCAGGAACGCAGATCCATGGCTCAACAAGCTGATGGACCATCTTACACGTAAAAAAGAGTCCAGGGAGGTAGTAGAATCCCTGGAAGTGGTGGGGAGAGCTATCGCCTTTTTGGCGGACGCGGCAGTAGAGACAGTAAGGACGACTGCTAAGTCAGCGGCATTACTGAACTCAGCCAGGAGGGCCCTTTGGGTTAAGACTTGGGACGGAGACTTCACTTCTAAGTCCCGACTCTGTGGTATTCCCTTTGAGGGCTCCCTACTCTTTGGTTCGGGTCTGGAACAGGTCCTTTCCCGATCCACAGAAAAAGGTAAGAAATTTCCCACCAACCCAAGAAGGAAAAGGGGAGGAAATTTTTTCGTGGCCCCCCTGCAAAAGGTCAGTTCAAGGGCAAGGGGGGACAAAGGAAGAAATGGGGGATCGGAAAGGGCAAGGAAAAGGGTGGAATCCTTTTTTCCGGGTCCGGACCGTCCAGCAAAGATTCTAAATGACGCCAGCATAAAAGTGGGCGCAAGGCTCTCATGGTTCCTTCCCCAGTGGGAGAGGATCTCAGAGAGCCCTTATATTTTAGACCTGATAAAACTAGGTTACAAGCTGGAATTTGGGTCACTCCCACCTCAAAATGTTTTGGTTACTTACCTTCCCAAAGATTCTCTAAAGGCAAAGGGCTTGCTAGACAGTGTTTGCATGCTCGCAGAACAGGAAGTAATTATCCCTGTCCCAGTGACTCAGAGGGCTTTCGGTTTTTATTCCCACATTTTTGTGGTCCCGAAGCCATCGGGCAAGTTTCGGTTGATTATCCATCTACGGAAACTGAACCACTACCTGTTGTACAAGAGATTCAGAATGGAGAGCATCTACAAGGTCAGAAAACACCTCCAGAAGGGAGTTTTCATGATCACGTTAGATCTCAAAGATGCTTACCTGCATGTACCCATTGCCCCAGATCGTCAGAAGTACTTGCGTTTCGCAGTACGGACAGAACAGGGGGTGCAGCATTGGCAGTTCAGGGCACTCCCCTTCGGCCTTGCGGCCAGTCCAAGGATCTTTACCAAGGTCCTTGCAGAGGTGGTATCTTTCCTACACCTTCAGGGGGTAGCTCTGATACCATACCTTGACGATCTGTTGATCTACAGTCCATCCAGAGACCAGC